>VZSF01001512.1:0-237450 GCA_013398295.1 Chionis minor
AGAGAAATTAGTCCTATGTCACTTAAAGCAGGACAATGACCCAACTTCAGCCACCCCTTCCCCGCAGCAGGCAGCAGCGCTCCGGCTCAAGGTGCTCGGTGCCTCTTCTGATGGGGAGAAAGGAAAAAAAAAACAACAAACCACCAAAATAAAACAAACCCATAAATCACAAAGCTAGCAAATGAAAATAAATACACTTAACAATATTTCCATGCCGCTTTTTATTATTATTATTTATAATGGTATTACAGAATTTAGTAAAATTAAAGTAAATGTCAAGCAGAATGTAATAATTTTCCTTGGGGTTTGGCACATTTGTGTGCCTGACAGTTTCACATTTTTCTTTATATCCGTGAAGACAGGAGCCTGACAGGGCTATATTTTGTTACCCACTTTGTTCAATTTTGTCATAAATTGGAGCGAACAAAACAGTGAAAATACAGACACCAAATTAATCAAATAAATTACATTTTAAAGCACCTCATACCAACATGTATGACATAATCATGCTGTGCCAGGAAAGCGCCTGAAGGAAACCAATATTCCTCCGCCCCGACCATGTGCCCTTTGCCCTTAGAAGGGCAGAGACCTCATCCCAGGGCCATTAGTGTCACACACCGAGATGTTGCTCCTCGGCTGCTCTTGCCTTGCAGAGCCCCGAATGACTTTCCCTCCCGTGCATGTCTCCACCGGCTTCCACACATTCCTGCTCTTCGCAGCCTACGGCCATAGAATCGTAGAATCACTTGGGTTGGAAGAGACCTTCAAGATCATCGAGTCCAACCATAACCTACACTACCAAAAACACCACTAACCCATGTCCCTCAGCACCACGTCTGCCCGGCTTTTAAATACCTCCAGGGATGGCGATTCCACCACCTCCCTGGGCAGCCTGTCCCAATGCCTGAGAACCCTTTTGGTAAAGAAGTTTTTCCTAATATCCAACCTAAACCTCCCCTGGCACAACTTGAGGCCATTTCCTCTTATCCATGAGCCGCACCTTCTAACACGATGGTGGGCGCCTGACACGCAGCAGCTAATTTGGGGTGCCAGGGCACGTGGCCACGTTGGGACCTTTCGACAGGTTGCGTTCAAGTTCACGCCTTCACCCTCGGACTTCTGCTGCTGCCAGCACCACCCAGAAACAGCTTCCCCCCTGATGCCACCCCATCCCCACCAGACCACCGGGGACCCGCCGTTAAAAGCGCGCGGTGGCTGTTTCTCTTGTTTCAAGGGACACATTTGCCGCGGCACAGGAAGAAGCACCATGCATAAAGAATTGCAATTTCCATGAGAATGACAAGGAGAAACGCGAAGCGAGCGGGTAGGGCTATCCTCGGGCCAATCCTTTCTGCCTGAGTAAATTCCATTTGAATTCCTCTTGAAACACCAGCTCTGCAGTACTTGGACTATATTGAAAAGGTCACTGGAGGCAATGTCAGACATACTCTCCAGCTGCACTACAAGTGCACCGATAGAGATTCATAACAACGTATTACTGCAGCTGGAGATCCAAAGTGACTCTCCGAGGTAACCTCTCCACTTCTCGGGCAGCAGAAGACGATTTCATGACTCCCTTTTAATGCCTGGGCGGAGGTGTTGGTGCCTTCTCTCCCTGCCCCCCCCAAAGGCTTACCTGGAAGCACTTCTTGGAGCTTCTTAGAGTTGGTGAGGATGGTTGGTTGGGTCTTGCAAGCCTGAAGTGCATTTCGGACAGCCAAAAGGGCTGCGTTGGTATCTCAGTCACCTTCTTCCTCCCTGTCTGGGCTTCAGAGGGCTGTTCGGATACAAATGAGACCAGGAGCACTGGGAAGTCACAGTAGCTGAATCGGACTGTGCGTAACACCAATACAACCCAACCCCCTCCTCTGGCATAGGCAGAAATCTCGTTATCTCCTGCTAGAATCAGGCTCAAAACCCGACACATACGATGTTTCCCTTCTTCTCAAATGTAGTGCTTTGCCCTGCAACGCTGTGCTATGGAAACATGAATTTTCCCCTCATCCAGCTAATAACCACCCCATTGCTGCCGACCCAGCAGTGCCGGACGCAGGCAGTGGGCACGCTGCAATGAGCCGCATGGGACGGGTGACATCCCTGAGGAGCGGGACAGCAGCAGCGTCCTACGGAGCATAGCGCGATGGGAGAGCTGAACAGCAGAGACCTGGAAAGCTGCCACATTCCCTCGCAAATATAGAAGCAGTACAGTGGTAGATTAAGGGATCTTTTTTTTTTCCCACCCGAACTAAATACACCCATCAATATATGGCAAAAATGCATTTAAAGCTTATTTGTGTATTCGTTGCTAAATACTATAATGGTCTCCAGCTGTACAGCAGGAGGGCCCATTCACTGAAATTTTACTTGATTTTTTTTAAATTTTTTTTTTTTTGCTTTGGTTATTGTACTATAAACGTATTTCTTCCTATTTTGCTCTGCGCCTGTAGAATGCCTGACGTCTCCCATCACACCTGTTTTCTATTATTTGCCAGCCATTATTTTAATTCCCCATCTATTGTGCAGAATCTGAAAATCATCTGATAAATCCCATTCTTTACTTTAAAAAAGAAGCCCATGAGAAGGTTTTAATCAGTTAAATTTGTATTTTTCCACACCGTGTGCAACGGGAGTGTCCGGTCAATAACCCCCGATTGTCAGGTGTTCGCATTCCCACCATCTAAGCGGAGGGATAATTAGCAGACAAACGAAGGTTTACAATTCTGCAAATATCTCAGAAAGACCATTTGGCTGCTTGATCGGTAGAAGGATATTTTTAAAACTGCCATTTGAGACTCAGCTGTATTGCTAATTAAATGAGAATTTCATAAAAATAATCTGAAAAAAACCTCTCTGTTAATTGGAGAACGATAACGAACAGACTTGCTAAACAGAGGCATAAACGTCAAACAATTGAAGAAGGATAATAAAGTGCCATGTTATCGTGTAATGCCAGGCAGCTTTCCTACTTCTATTTGAAGTTTTAACTTTTAGCCATTTTTTTTCTTTTTTTTTTTTTTTTTGGTGAATGGCATCCAAAAATGTGCTTTGCAATCATAATTTCCAGAGCTTCAATTCGGCGTTAGCAACGCATGGGTAACAGCGACTGTCGCATTAACGGCATCCTTGCCTTTAGACTCCTTGCGTTCTGTTAACGGCTTTTGTGTTCTGCAATGAATACGATGGGGGAAATGCATTAATATTGTATGGATGTTATTCATGCAGGATAGTGGCGTTATTGAATTAGCGATTCTTTGTAATAATAATGGCTTCCAGTGCTGTATTGTACAGTAAAAGACACGGAGTCAGGAAGGAACTCGTGAGCCTCATGGAAGACTCAGACACAGGTTTGTCGGTGCTGCTCAGCGTTCGGTTCTTACGTGCCGCAGTCATGCAGGGAGCAGCGGGCACCTTCCTTCCCCTCAGCTCATCAGATTAAGACTGATTGTGTATTTACTGGGGCAGACTGGACCTGGCATAGGGAACGCTGCCGGGACGGTGATCCCCTGCCACCCTGCGCCGGGATGAAGGTGCCACCCTAATTCCCACAGCTGCCAGAGGGGGTCACGATCTTGCGTTTGCAAAAAGCTGGTGGCTTGTGACCTCTGCTCTGCATCGCTCCTTCCCCAGCCCTTGGCACCGCACCACAGGCGCGCAGCAGACGGCACAGAGCTGCACAGAAACATTTCCAGGAAAACCTTCATTCGTTTCACACGGGCAAAGAGTTCTGCAAGCACGGGTGCCTCCCGCAACGTGAAATTCGCCACGCTGCCTTTGCGCTCTCACAACCCAAAGGGAGCAAGAGTGTGAAGCAGAGAGCTCAGCCTGAGCATAAAGCTTCTCTTGGATATTCCGCTCCTCTTCTGTGAAAAAAAAAGCAACTTTGTGAAAGCCCAGTGTAATGAGAACTGACTGCCCTCCATGAGAAATATCGATTAATTACTCTGCAGTGGAAAAAAGGCAACTGCGACGATACACATTTTCCAACTCCAGCACAAACAATTGCTTTTGAGGCACGGAGATCCTGGGCTGAGAAACCTAGTGAAATGAAGTCATCTCCAGGCTGGAGACAGCAGCCAAGTTTACTGGAGTGTAGAAAAACAGCAAGAGAAATTTTGGCCAAAGAGACTTCCTTCTAACAGTGTTTGAAGCAAGATCGTCTCCTGTGCTCTTGGCTCAAGCTCAGTTTGGGATTTTCTAGAAGAGTTTCTGTATGGGAATGTGTGCTGAGGCATCTGCCTTCGCACACGGATCCTGTTTAAATGTGTTGAACCTCAGCAGCCTGAAGCGCTCCCTGGGGAACACCCTGACGGTTTCTGGCTGTTGCTGTGTTGGTGGCAGCGCTCTGGGCACGCCACTCTGCCACAGCCCAGGGTCACCTCCCTAATTCACTTGCAGACCCCCAACGGAGCCACTGACAACGACAGTCTGACCTGCCCTAGAAATGGGAGAATCATTGGAAGATGCTATTTCTGGGAATAGTATATAGAAAATTCAGTATTGCGGGGTGGGATTGATACTGTACCAACACGAGGGTGAGAATCCAAAAGTCAATGAAGGGATCAGCTGCACATCTGGTCCAGCTGCGGGCACGCCGTGCCTTTCCGGTAAGCTGCACAGATGGCCTGGAAAGGGAAAAGATTAGAAGATGTCTTCTGCTGACCTGATGTTCTCACTGACTTCAGAGGTAGGGCAGGACTTACAGTGGGCCCTTTTTCAACTGCGAAATCCCTCTCCTTGAATTACAGCCAGCGCCCGTGTCATAAAGCTCGGTCCCTGCTGGGAGAGCCCCAGATTCAGCTCCTTTCTCCGACACAGGCCTTGGATGACCTTAGTCATGTCACTTCATCCATCTCCACAGCAATTCCCTTTCAGGCAATTGGGTGTAGTGCTGCTTCTAGGCATGCTGGGAAGAAAAACACATTATAGGCGGTAAAAAGTCAGATAATTGGATAAAAGCCATAACAGTACAGAAGACAGATAGAAATACGATTCCCTCATGCATTCCGGCACCCGGTTTGTTCTCTCCAGGGAGGTATTGTGTAGCATTGTGGAGGTGAGTTATTGGACTAGCTCATTCTCAGCTGCATTTTGGGTCCCCAGTGCCACAGGTAGTGGCTGCTCTCTGGGAAGAAGAAATTGCAAGGAACAGGCTAAATTTAGTGTGCACAGTTATGTACTACACACACACAAGGCAGGGAAGAGACCTGCATTCCTAATAATTAGCGGAAGTTGTAAGTTAATGTTATTACCGCATATGTTTAAGCACATTCTCACACAGGCTTTTGCCTGCTAGCACACCAAGTGTGCTGCGCTTCACTCTTGGCCTGGCTGCTGCCAAACTAGCGAGGTGCCGGCTGGTTGAAGAGGGCAACCTTCGCTCATGTCCACATGGTTCAGTTGTGCCCGGATGGACATCAGTACAGAAATGCAGAGTTTCTGCTGTCAGATTTGGTGCTGGATTGGAAAATGCAAGGAGGCAACTGGTTCAGCCCTTCTCCAGTCACACGTACAGTACTCCTTCAGGACCATGGGTCTTGGCCACCATCTCCTACAAGTAACTCATAGGACAGACTATGGCCAGGTCACCAAGAAGTGATTTACGAAGGAGATGGACTCTTTATCAGGGAGCAGGGCCATAGGATGAGGGGGAATGGTTTTAAATGGAAAGAGGGGAGATTTACATTAGATATTAGGAAGAAATTCTTTCCTGTGCCAGGAACCAGGAAAGAAAAAAGAAAAAAGAAAAATTTTTTCCAGGTGAGCCCCTGGCCAGGGTTGCCCAGAGCAGCTGTGGCTGCCCCATCCCTGGAGGTTCAAGGCCAGGTTGGACAGGGCTTGGAGCAACCTGGTCTAGTGGGAGGTGTCCCTGCCCAGGGCAGGGGTTTGGAACAAGGTGATCTTTAAGGTCCCTTCCAACTCTAATCACTCTATGATTCTATGTGAATTTTTATGACATTTCTATACTAACAAGAACTTTACTGTACACAGGATTATAACGGAAGTATTAGCAGAAACACAGGATCAGTGTCAGTGCCCTAACTTCCCCTCTTCCATGAGTGATGGGACTTCTGAAGCCTGGTTCCTGGAAACTGCTACCAGTTGGTTCCTCTGGGAGAGCTTACAGGTGGCACTTCTAGAGTCTAGCCCAGCTCTGTGCACTGGTTTCAGAGATGCTCTCCCTTACCCCTAGGTGTGAATAAATGGGATGCTGACAAAAGCATTTTCAATACCAGTATCGCTGTCTGTATCACTGTCATAATATATTTACTGGAGTTACTTACTGGGATATATGCATGTATGTAGAACTGTATCGGTAAAGCATGTCCTTCTCTCCTCCCCTGCAAAGATCTGTAGATGTATACACATTGCAAAATTGATAAACTCTGACGCATCTTCTCTTTACACTTAGAAAATCCTTGAGCTGTCCTCACTCCATCCAATTGTGAAGGTCATGAGAGGTCTGCTTTGCAGATGGACAAGTGTAAGATGCAGCCCCCCAGGCGACTAGACCAAGAAGCACCATGCCATGAAGATGTTTTGCTGAATCCCAGTTGCACCTTGATTAGGCCAAGGAGCTGACTGCAACCTTTAACTCTGGCTTTGCTCCCCAGACACGCTCATGATGGCCAACATGGGGCTGGGGGGGAGGAGGGACAGGAGGACATGTGCCATTGCTTCCCCAGCGCTTGCTCCAGGAAGGATGGCATCTGTAAGCAACAAGCGGGTCCTGCCTGCCTGAGGCCAAGGAGCCGTGGCCCCGGGAAGCAAGCAAGCTCTTTCTCCGTCTTACCCTCTGGTACATCAACCAAATCATTCCAGTGAAAATAAGATCCCAGCTGGACTGGTTCAGAAGGGCATGGGTGGTCTTAGGTGATGAACAGGACCATGGGAGCAAAGGCATGGAATGAGTTATCAGAGACTTTCCTAGCCCAGGGCAAGAACAACAGGCAGGGACGGATGAGAGGCTTATTTACAGCCCTGTATGCCCAATATTTTCCTTTTTATAGTCTGCTGCACTCAGGCAGTTTTTTTAAGTAGTGCCTGGTGATTCTAGGCACAAACCACATCAGCAATTAATTGGATTTGTGGGCCTCACTTCCACGCACCCCTTTGAAATGTTCCCTCAGGAGATCATAAAAGACGGGGACTGAGCAAAGTAGTAAGAGGAAGGTATAATGTGGAGAGGACCCTTTTGTTAATCCTGTTCTGCCTATCTTTCATTAGCACACCTTATTATGACATCCTATAGATTTACTGCTTCGGCTCCGCTGGTGAGAGGCATACGATGTCTTAATGAACGATGGTGCCTCGAGCTGATAACGGACTGCCCCTCTCTCCCACTGAAAAGAGATTGTGTTCGGCACAGTATGTCCAACTGCACTTAACATAATTGGATGAAACTTGTAATAGTTTGTTCACTCCAGGTGGGTACAAAAGTCACGGGGAAAAAAAAAAAAATCCCAATGATAAAATATCAGTTGCTGTCTCTGGCTTAAGGGTGTAATTGTGGTTGGCGGCGCTTGTGGAGCAGAGCGTCTAGGATGGCAGATAACGCGAGGAAGGACTCACCCTGGCATGTAAAGCACAACACAGAGGCATCTCCAGCATAATGCTGCTGAGGCCAGGGACCGGAGCAGGCAGCACGTGGCACGACACCGAAGGTGCTTTGCAGACTTGTCTGGGCTTACGCAGCGTTTGCTCCTCCCCGGCAGCGCTACAGGCTTGGGGAGGAGCCGCTGGAAAGCTGCCTGGTGGAAAAGGACCTGGGGGTCCTGGTGGCCAGTCGGCTGAACATGAGCCAGCATGTGCCCAGGTGGCCAAGAAGGCCAGCGGCATCTTGGCCTGTATCAAGAACAGCGTGGCCANGGAACAAGCGACAGGACAAGAGGAAATGGCCTCAAGTTGTGCCAGGGGAGGTTTAGGTTGGATATTAGGAAAAACTTCTTTACCAAAAGGGTTCTCAGGCATTGGGACAGGCTGCCCAGGGAGGGGGTGGAATCGCCATCCCTGGAGGTATTTAAAAGCCGGGCAGACGTGGTGCTGAGGGACATGGGTTAGGGGTGGTTTTGGCACAGGTTTATGGTTGGACTCGATGATCTTGAAGGTCTCTTCCAACCCAAGTGATTCTGTGATTCTATGATTCCTGTGCTCAGAGGACGCTCAGCACAGCCTGTGCGGCTCAGTCCCGGTGCACTTGTCTTCCCACTGCTCCAGCGCAGAACCAGCGCAGGAGCGAGAGCTGCGCTGATGCCCGCTCCAGCTGGGTGCCGCTTCAGCCCCACGTGCCTCAGCCACTGCGTTTTAGAACATTTTCCCAAAGCCATTACTTTTATGCCCTGAATGATTACTTCATTTAGCACATACATCAGAACTAAAATACCCAATATTAGCTCATTTAAGTTCATGTTCAATGATGGATTAATCGTTCCCGTTTTCTGGAGCAAAGCCCAGTCCATTTCATCTAAGGACCAAGAAGAAATGTTCCCTTGTCTCTTGAAGTCTGAGACATCTGCTGTGCTTTGCATATCTGCTTGCCCACAAGAAAACCTCCAGTGAATACTTAAATTTAAAAAAAAAAAAAAAAAAAAGCTAAAGCTATACATCACACCCATTTTTCTCCTGCTTTCGGAGCAGGTGCAAAGGAAGCACGTCAACAGCACAGTCAGCAAAAGCCTCTGCCTCCTGTGAGGTTACAGATGTCACACCACGTTACAGTGGATACTGCTTTGCGACGTCCTACGTTGCATCATGGGCCACAAAGAAAAATGCAGAGAGTGAAACAAGTCCTCAGTGGACAAACATAATGACAGCGGACACCTACATTAGCTCCGGCCAGCCTGAGACAAAAGAATCCCGTATGCTAAACATTATGGCCAAAATAAAGTAAAAGCAATGGTAAAGTAAAAGTAAAAACTGAAATGCTCGAGGTCTCCTGGTCCCCAGAATAAACAGAGATGTTGGTGAGTGGATGCAATGAGTAAATGATGGGAGGAAACCTCCCTACCTGTCATCTTTGTGGGCAGCAGACTTGTAGCAGCAAGCGAGGCTGAGTTTACCACACGTGCAGAGGGCCACAACTGGAAGGCATTGCTCAGCCAAAACTGCCTTGGCTCCAGCGAGTTTCTTGGCTCGAGGACCTCTCTTCTAAGGAAGCTGTTCTTGGTGGAGCCTGTTTTCTTTGAAGTGTGGGGAGCAGACTTTGGCTTTTTAAATGTTTTTTCTCCCTGAGAAAGGCAGTGTGTCCTGGTGGGAGTGGGACCTGGATTTCAGTGCCACCTCTGTCACTGCTCTGGGGCTTCGGTCACACCATCCATCCCAGTGCTCCACATCTGGTCCTGTCAAACAGGGGCTGTGCCTTGTCTCGCTGCGCCCAGATGTGGTGCAAGCACCGTGCAGCCACGGTGTCTCCAGGACTGTCAGGTCCTACTGCCCTGTGCTGATACCAAAACACAGCTGTAATTGTGATTAACTGCTTTTGTACACCTGCCTTTTAATGATCCCTAGAACAGCAGAGGGTTGTAAATATCTGGCGAGGAAAGGGGCAAAGAGAAGCAGGGATGAGAGCTGAGATGTTCTCAAACTGAGAGAGTCACTTTGTTACTGAGATCTCTACCTCTTGCCTGCACAAGGAGAAAACCTCTCCTTTTGTTTGG
Organism: Chionis minor; assembly: GCA_013398295.1. Taxonomy (NCBI): domain Eukaryota; kingdom Metazoa; phylum Chordata; class Aves; order Charadriiformes; family Chionidae; genus Chionis; species Chionis minor. The sequence continues at coordinate 9,654 of VZSF01001512.1, forward strand.
TCACAGACCAAGAATGCTGCTTTTTGCATTGTGAAAAAAATACGGAATAAGAAAATAGTGCTGAAACATTTCAGACAATCTCCTTTATCCTGTGCTCAGCAATTACTCTTATTGTCAGCAGGAGTAAAGAAGCATGTACCATTTGAAAGTATTTAGAACTGACTGTGTGTTTTCAAAACACAGGATCTTTCAAGGGACTACTCTCTTCTCATTTGGTGACACAGGCAATTAAGTTTTTAAGAGGTTCTTCAAGCCGCCTTTATAGCATCCTAAAGACAAATTGCTTGCATCTTCCTTGGAAAATAAAAGGCTAAAATTCCAACACTGGAAGCTGACCAAGCTCCATTTCACGTGCAATACAAGCTGGTTGTCCGTGGCTGCTGCTCCTCCCTCCACCGTGCAGCCGTGGCTCTAACTCTTCCTGGGGAACTGCTCCCCAAAACCGATGCCCCTTACTGGGAAGAGAAGGCTCAGTCCTGCCCCTTTGGCTTTCTGTTTCCAGCTGTAGGGAGCACCCAGCTGCAGGGAGAGGGAGAAATCAGAGTAAAAAGAAGCAAGGAAGAGCCCATCCTTGGGATTGGCTCTCAGCCACTCCAGAAGTATATTTCTATTAGACGCTGCCATCCTTTCAGGCTGTAATGTATTTCCTCATTACAGTAAACATTCGCATGGCATTTGTGATCGTTTCTGGAATGACATTGCACAAAGTTGGGTAATAAAATTGCCTCTGATCTCACAAAGCGCAAGGCTCAAGGCAAATAAAGTCTGTAAACAGTTCTGCGCTTCAGGATGTTCTATAAGCTGGACCACCGTTTACTTAGGGCTAAACTTGAAGAAGTTCATTTCATCTCCTGCAAAAGGCACCGTGCTTGTAGGAGGCTTCGTTCCTCGGGGGGGTATTGGCGTGGTTACTACAATCAAACTTTCAGCTACCTTTTTCCCTTTGCTGCCTGCAAGTCTGTGTCATTCATTGCACATTTCCCTCTCCCAGCAATATTTCGGTGATATTTAGAAATGTATATAAATGTCAGCAAGCCGGCAAAAGCCCACAGGACTCTGCAGGCAGCGGGGAGGTACGGAGTTCACCGGGACTGCGTTACACTGAAACCGGAGTGCTGGGGAAGGGGCCAAGCAGTGCCCCCCCAGGGCTCCTTGGCTGCTGGAGGGGACTCCACAGAGAAGCCCGACACCGGGCAGCGGCAGGCGACAGACCGCAAGCGTTGGCACCTCTCACGGTTATCTCCAACAGCACCAATCTCATGTGTTCTGGCGATGGGCGAAGCCAAAGCTGTGCAGGAGACAGACCCTCGTTTGAAGCCTCTGCGTGGCAGTGGGACCCAGGGTGGGGACATACAGGTGAAGCGATGACGACAGCACAAGGATGATCCCTTTCCATTGGGCTCTGTTACAGACCAGCCTGCCCTCCAGCTGAGGCCAAAAAGCCTTTAGCTCACTCCATGAAGGCACAGGGCTTTTTGAATTTTAAAATACAGCTGCCCCCTGGGGCACCTGCCAGAAACAAAAGGACACGACTGGCATGGCACTGGTGGGACCCTCCCAGCCTGCCCAGCACCCATTTCCAGGGGCTGCCATGCCCCATGCCTGGAAGGATGCTGGCTCATCACCCCGTGAAGGTGAGGGAGACTGAACATCTCACCACATCCAACAGTGAAATCAAGAGAGCTCACCAACCTGCTCCTCGGGGTCCACACAGAGCTGCCTGGGTGGCTCACAGGGTGGTGGCAGAGGTTTCTCCCTTCCTGCTGGCTTTTGTTGGTAGAGTGACACACTTAGCATCCCACTCCTGACTCCTGTTTCGAAGGGTTGCACTTGTAACCTCCAGTGAGAGCAAGGACAATGCCAGCAAGATGCATTCTGCAATGCTGAATCAGATCAATGTCATCTAGAAGTAAGTAGACTCACCTGGAAGATTTAACTAGGGCTGGACTGGGCTTCTGCTTGGAAAGCTTGCACCTAATGCATCACTGCAGACTGAAATCAGCAGTGTCATCCCTGGTGTCACACACGAGCCACATCAGCCACAGTTAAAATCACGACCACCAGACCAAGCAGGACCAACTTACCGGGTTGCCATGTCCAGCTGGGTTCTGAACATCTCCTAGGCTGGAGATCCTACAGCATCTCTGGGCCCCCATCTGGCATTTGACCATTCCCAGCATGGACACTTTTTACATCATATCTCATCAGGATTTCCCATGCTGCAATTTGTGCCTGTTGCCTCTTGCCCCATCACTGTTCATCTCCAAGGACAGCCTGGCTCTGTCTTCTGCACACGCTCCTACTACGAGTCACAGGCAGCAATAAGACGTCCCTTTTGCCTCCTCAAAACTCCAGTTTTTCCCAACCTTGCTCCAGTATACCGATGTCCTTTTGTATAGGAATCCCCAAACTGGCCACGCTACCTCCAGTGCTCAAGTATGCGCAGGACTAGCTCTGGGATTCGCATCTGCAGCCCCTGAGTAGCTCCAGCTGTGCTGCACTAATTCATCACCCACCGGCGGGTGTCAGTAGCTCCTGGAATAAAGCAGAAGTCAGAGAACTTTCTCGGCTGGTTCCCCTTTGACAGATTTCAAGCATTCACTCTTCTCTCATCTGGCTATTTGTAAGGGGTTCACACGTCTATAGCCGCTCCGTTAGAGCTTGTCTTCACTGCTGGAAAGCTTCATTAGTTCAGGACAGCTAGTGCATATCTACTGTTCAGAGGTAAAACCAGAGTGTAAGACAAGCCACGTTAGTTACACCGTGAGGGAAACTCATTAGAGTCAAGCTCAGCTGCAGACTTAGGCTGACTTTATCTTCCCGGTATCTTTACCTCAGGATAGCACAAGCCTTTGTTACAGAGAGGGGGGGGAAAAAAGGTGATGATTTTTTTGCAAGAGGCAAAAGGAATCCTCTTACGGATTTTTCTGGGGACAGACCAAAAAACCTGAGGGATGTGGGGGATACCTGGAGGAAGAGGGAAGGGGAAGATGCCCCCAAGCAGCACCAACAGGGTGAAATAATATTAATGCACCAACTGCTTTGTCTCATTGTGAACCCGTTCCTTGGGAGACCCCAGAAGGGCCCAAATCCAGCATTTGAGAGGAAAAAACTGGTTAGAATGAGGCACAATAGGTCTTTCTCAGGTTTACAGGTTCATCCTTGCAGCTTGTACACAATCGGGATTAGGTACCGTAAATGATCACAACAGACGCCATCTGGGATTTTCCGACACTTTTAGTGATTTCAGGTTCCTTCACTTTTTTGAGCACCAAACCAGAGATGCTGGAAAGACAGCAGGTATTACTGCAAATGGTAACCTTTCCTCTGGAAGGGGAAAGAAACTGGCCTTTCGCAGACCTGAGCGAAAAATGGAAAATCCCCAAATCAGCCATCCTTCTGGAAACCTCTGGCTTCAAAATACACTTTACCACTGATCTATTCTAATTCCAGGAACAACACACTGAGCTGAGGCTTAGACCTTGGGCAAATTCGCCTTTTGGCTCAAACAGCAAAGATTTTTAGCTGAAAATGCCTGCTGCTGACAGCCTGCACGATGGCTACGTCCCAAGCACTGCTGGCATAGCCGTGGTGGAAAAAATAAAATACATTTCATTCCCCAATGGTCATGCTGTAATGCCATGAAATTAGAAACTCTAATCAATAGTGCTTTACACAGCATGACTTTCATGTCAAAAGAGCCCGTGGTTTAAAAAAGAAGAGTCACAAATAAATATGAAAATCAAGGCTGTGAAGCGTCAGTAATGAAGTATAATTCTGTCAAGCAATCCCAGCCAGTGAGTCTCTTCACAAAACCTTCGCTCGCCAAATCCTTCCTTCTCCACACCTCTCTGAACTTCCATCTCCAAATAATTTTCATGTATTTATTTGCCCTTCGCACGTGAAATGTCACCGATTTGAGCGTGAGTGACGAAGCTGGGAAGGAAAGGGCTGTGTGGCAGCCGTTGCTCTGCCTATGGTTATTTTTGAATACTTTCACCTCCCTGTTGCTTCATCGCAGGGCTTTGGAAGAGGCACCAACCTGCGTCTGTTCACCTTGCTCACATGGTGGGACCGATGACACAACTTTCTTCTAAGATGTACCCTCTTATGTTCCTACAAAAAGTACATCAAATGCAGATTATTATCATTATAACAACAACAGAAGTCATAGTTATCCTATTTATGTCAAGAATTAAAGGCAGCCCTGGTAAAACCCTTATTTTTTGCTTGTACAGCTGACACTTTGCCAGAAAAAACACCGGAGAGGTAAAGTATTCAAAAATAATAAGCAGACACCCAAAGGGCATGAAGAACTGACAGCTACAGGGCTCTCAGGCTGTCATACAAGTCTTTTGGGAGCTGGTGGCGTTTTGTTCGGGGACAGGGTTTGGGTTTTTTCCAGCACTTGTTTTAAAACTCCTCTTGCCATGCACTGCTAACATTAGCACAGCTTGGCAGGTGGAGAAGAAGTGCCCTGCAAATAGCAAATTCTTGGAGTGTAGATTTTGTTAATTAGACCTTCTTCCTGCACACAGCTCCGGCTCTCCATGCAGCTCCTGTGGCAGAGACGCAGTGATTGACCGAGTGTTGGATGTTTTTAGGAAGAGAACAGATAACAGCTACCTGACTTCAAGACAGATAAATGAAAGTCCTCCAGGAAGACATGCCTAATCCAAAGACACAAAAGTCAGTGGGGAAAAAAACTTGCGCAGCCTCAAGTGAAGGTCTCAGTCTTTGTGAGGGGTGTCCCCGGCAGTTTCTGGGTCTTTTCCCCAATTTTGCAGCTGAACCACATTACTTTGGTTAATTGAGTTACCTGCAGCCTTATCTTTAGCATAGAACTGTACGTTTTTCACTTAAGCTAATACTGGAGGACATTGAGGACAAAGCAACTCAGGTTTGCACAGCAAGTCCATGGCCTGACAAGGCTTTATGCTGGTCAGGGAAGGGATGAACGGCGCCTCCTGGGTGGGCAACGCAGGCTTGGCTGCAGTCAGCTTAGCAACCTGGTCCTGCACTGGAGCTGCTCCATTACACCGTTTTCCAAATGTAGAGAGACCTCCTGGAGAGCCTTACCTCAAAGGCAATGCCCTTCTTGCCTCGCTTGACACGAGGCTGCACAGGAGGCAGGGCTTTGTAGCAGCTCCTCCTTCTGCTCTATGCAGAAACTGAAGAGGGTGGATTTAGGTGAGATCTCAGAAAGAAATGTTTCCCCATGAGGGTGGGGAGCCCCTGGCCGGGGTTGCCCAGAGAAGCTGTGGCTGCCCCATCCCTGGAGGTTCAAGGCCAGGTTGGACGGGGCTTGGAGCAACCTGGTCCGGTGGGAGGTGTCCCTGCCCAGGGCAGGGGGTTGGGACTAGGTGATCTTTAATGTCCCTTCCAACCCAAACCATTCTGTGATTCTGTGATACAATTCTATGAAATTGAAGCCTGGATGGAATCAGTAAAAACAAAACCCCAAGTAGCAACCGTCCCCGCCAGACGTGCCGCATGTCTAAAGAGAGCGAGGTGTTTCGGAGAGGGCACGCCTGCTCATGCTTCACGCTGCTGAGATGAGCCCCCAAAACACCTCCTGGAGAAGGTGCCCATGGTGCCCATCAGACGCAGGATTCCACGGGTCAGACCCTGCGGTCAGTTCCCACAACGCTGCGTTAGGTCACTCACTCGCTCTCCGCAGAACAGTTGCCTTCACTTCAGAGCCGTCACTTACATCACACCACATCTGAAAAGCAGGCTAGAAGCCAAAAAATGTGTCTCTCCCAAGCCCTCAATAAAACCAGTGACTTGTGCAATACATGCAAAGCTTTAACTTCGGGAACTCCAAGTCACCAAGCATCTGTTAATCAGCACTGCGCCAGTCCCCGGGGATTGGGGAGATGTTAAAAGGTTATCCTGCTCTCCCGCACGTTATGCTGCTGAGCTCCATTACACAACTGGAGGATGATTTTGTGTGTGGCAAAGAATTTTTGATTCTCCTGATTTTATTTTAGATGTGGAAACCCAGCTGCTGAATGCTGCTTTTCAGGTTAAACAAAACTTGCAGCCAACACTCATTCTCACACTATTAATGAAGATAATCTTGTCCTGCCATTGACTTTTTTCCAGAAATAGCAGGAGAGGGATTTTCAAATCCTTTCAGGTTTGCAAAATGTTATCGCACTCTATTCCTTTAATCTCCTGATGCTGAAAGATGGATCTTTTTCTCTTATGGCTGGATGTACTTCTATACTTCAGCAGCAAACCCTGAAAGGGAATCGGGCTTAAGGAAAAAAAAAAAAAAAAGAATTTGCAGTGCTAACATTTACTTGGGCTTGTTTGGACTTTCTCAGTGTTGAATTCCAACATGATTGACCAGACTGAACGTTACATAGAAGAGACAAACAAAATAACAAGCTTTGCGTACAAAGGAGGCTGCCAGGCAGAGGAAGGGACTGTGCTCTTCCCTGTGGCAGTGCTGGGCAGGACAAGAAGCTGGAGAGCTCGAGAGAGCAGGGAGAAAGGTAGGGTGGACAGGGGAAAAGCTTCCCACAGTTCACCAGCACTGAGTGTTGGGATACTGGGAGTGTTGGACAGTGTGGGGCCTCAAGTGTCTGAGTTTTAAGAACATATTGAGCAAACACAGCAGGGCTGAAGCTGATTCTCCCCTGGAGGAAGAAGATGGCTGGAAAATCTCCTGAGGTCCCATTCACTTTCTGGTTGCTACAAAAACACAGATAAACTGCGTAGCTACAGTAAAAGGCAGCACATTCCCTGAGCAATCCCTCCTCCTGAATTGCAGTGAAGGCACAATTCATAGCCTGCTTTTTCATTTCCATGAATCTTAATTGTTCACATAATAATCGCAGAAGTATTTAATAATACAAAGCATATGGGCCAGATGTTCAACTGGTGTAAATCAATAGCACTCGGGAAGCTTCAGTGGTGCTGTGCTGGCGTAATCATTTGAAGATCTGGCGGTATGTTTTTAAGGTGGCTCTAAGGATTTTAGTACCTTCTTATTGCTTCCACTAAACCAAGTCACGGAATTTATTGCCCACATACAAATAGCCACCCCCCACCAAACGCTCAGAATCGAAGATCAAAAACTCAAAGCTCAAAAAAGATTGACTTAAGCTCACTTAAAAAACCATTGATTTGGCCCCTGCTGGCCATCATCACAAAGTTTTACCGTGGCCACTTATTTTTCTGACTGACCTTACCCTAATTCAGGTAGTGACAGACAGCACTCACTTGACCACACGTCCATCCAACGCCTTGTTTTAGTCTCATCAGCTAGTGCGTAAGCTCTGCTTTATTTGCTTCCCACTATAAAAAAAAAAAAAAAAGAAAAAAGAAAAAAGAAAAAGCTTTTAATTCACTTCCTCCTGGGAGTTTCTGTGATGCTCATTGATCCACTCCACAAGTACTTCGCAAACACTAATGGATCTAGTGAAACTCTCCACTAATCTCCTCCTGAAACTTGGCACCAAACTGCTCACTTCTGACGGTTTCTCCTTTTACAGTTGTTTTTCTTTGCTACCTGTTTCAGAGTCACTCCAGGGCTCATTAATTGTTCATCCCTTGTCCCTTGAAAATTTTCCTTTTAATCTTTCCAGTAACATGTTGGATACTGATGTGAAATAGACTTCAATTTGCCGTCTTTCACACCTGCAAAGATACTATTTGAACTGATTGCGGCATTACCAGTTGCACATGGATATATGTAATTGAACCGAAAAGCTTTGCAAGACACGTATTCATTGGACTTCTGATCTCATTTGTCAGAGAGCCTTAGGGGACGGGCAATTTCAACTCCTCAATTTATGAAAACTGGTCATAGTTACTTAAATGGAATAAAATAAATCCTGGGGCATGTGTCCCTTCTGGAAACCAGGTTGACAATTGCGCCCAGAAGAGAATTAAATTGCTTAGCGACAGTCCTGTATCGAGTGAAAAATATATATAGCAGAAAGTCAAGGTAAAGTTTTTTTGTGGAGGTTCCCAGGTTAATTCTGCTCACGTGACTCCCTGGCTGAGATTCTTGCAGATTTCGAGAAGTTGTACAGAGACTATGCAAACAAGGCAGTCTGCTGTAGTTGAAAATAACCTGCCCTTGTTCCCCTTGTGCTACTTCTATCTGGGGCTAGGCTTTGACCTGCTCTACTTCCGTAACCAGGGCTAGATTTTCAGCTGGCATTAACAGCTGGATTTTCAGAAGAGCTGCAGACCAGCACGGCCAGGGTCTTTTGGCAGCACAGTGCTGGAATGTCACTGACCACCCGACCCCAACTGTAAGCCCTCAAAATGCTGGTCCTGAAGCTGATCGGTAAATCTCCCTTTTTTTAATTCCACATAACAAACAACTTACGGTTATTTTTTTTTTCCCCTTGGGTAGAAATTGCAACATCTGGAAATCAAAGTAGTTGCCTCTAGTCTCACACAACTAGTGCTAAAGTTGAGGTCCATATTGCCTATGGCTCCCTGGGGACCACAAGCTCAACGTGGCATCCTGCGATAATACCCAGTATGGGTAGGCTGAGGGACTGGGACGTTGCACCCATGTGGGATACTGCAGCAAGAACTCAAACTGACAATCTCTCTGGACTCTTTGCCCACTCCATGTGCTGAGCGGGTCTTCAACTGGGGTCCTGAGAGGAGCATGAACCTCCTTTAAGAACAGTCTCCATCACACTGTGAGACTACAGCTTCCTACACTTCTTTGCTAATGTCCACCTTTGAGGATTTTAAGCCAGGTACCCTGTGAGGTCAAGGAGCTATGCTGGTACAGGGTTCTTCCAAATACTGCTATCAAAGCCAAGCAGATTGAGGTCCTCAAACCGTTCATGGTCAAGAAGGTACCTGTCAGTTCAGATCAAGCCCTTACAGATGCCCAAGAAGCTTAACAACAGAGAAGCATTCTTCTCTCAGTGACACTGTCCACCTGGGGTGAGATTTGTTCATCACTTGCACAAGAGTTGAAGATGGCCTAAAATGCTGTTCAGTTCTCTGCCTCTCGCCCCTGGGACACGGACACTTAACCCAAAGCTTCCAGAATAGATTGCAGTTTCTCTCAGTAGGTCTAATTCTGAGTTCTAGCTGGAAACGGCCTCATCTTTAAAGGCTGTCATCTTTTTTGACCTTCAAGGAAGTTACCTGCAAAAAAAGGTTTGTTTGCCATTTCTGCCAGTCAGTGCCTGTTCCCCTGAAGACAACAAAGTCACACCTCTGCTCTGAGCCGGCACACTACCGGAGATGCTCAGTCTCCTCCTTCCCGTCCCCTGAACAGACAAGGCTGTTTGGCTACACCTGCAGAACCTGGCCTGAAAGTGGTCAGGCCCTTCTGCCTTGTGGTCCTGCCCTTTTTTTCTGCTGGCTCGTCCTTCTCATGCAAGCACCCCACGCCCATCTAAAGTGATCAAAAAAATGTGCAAAACGACCTTCTGGAGGGCTGAGAACCTGGTCCTGCGTGTCAGGCAGTGGTTGCCACAGCTATTAATGTGCTGCTGGTGCGAGAACGCCGGCGTGGATTTATAAAATGATCTTAAATGCAAGCTCCACATTTCTTAATTATCAGTATTCTTTTCCTGTACAAGAAGAATTTGCATAATTTCCCAGCAGCAGCAAACAGTAAAATCAAAAACAACGAATGAAAAGATGCACCATTGCATCACTGAACTGCATGTACATTGTTCATTTTCCTTGCATATCTAACGCAGGCACCAAGGAAAAGCAGATCCTCAGTTTAGCTTCCACAGACCCACGCCAATGCCTGCTAGTTGGAAGAGCTGGCCCCACATTAGCATGTTTATTCCACGAGTTCTTCATGGAGCCCAGAGAGTTTTGGCAAAGGATGCCAACTCAGACAGCGATCCTGCAAATATTTAAGCACTGAATTCTGTTGCCGTTACAGGCGGTGTTACTGGCACCAGTGAGACCGCTGGCAGCAGTGGAGGGAGCCCGGGGATACAGAATTTTTGAAGCTGAGGCCTTACAGAGTGAAAAACATTCACCGTTTGTTTTGTCATAATACAGGGGGGTCTGTCAGAGGCAGCACATTCCTCACGCCCAGGCAGGGGAGAGGTGCGAGCCGCATGCTCCTAAGTCCAAGAGGACAGGCAATGGGATGCGCACCGGGACTCAACTGCCTTCGCCACGGGTTTAACGCTCCGGCAGACTCGTGCTACAGCGCTCCGGGGTGCACGCACATCCCGGGACAGCCCCAGGCTGCAGGGGGGTAGGGGGCAGCCTGTGCCATCCTCAGCCACTCTGTACCCAAGGGTGACTTCTGCAAATGGGAATGAGCCACCCAGACCACGGAAGTGCTTCAATCCGGCGGCGCTTCACTCCCGCCCATTAAATGACAATGACTTTAAACCAATTTTTATCGCTTCAGGCAGTCCAGCTGCCCACGTGAAAACTAAATACGTGCTTTGACCCTGTCTTGTCTACATTTGTGAGTGGTTCAAACACTTGCCATCCTGGCACCATATAACTCAGAACGCCATTGCCCCAGTGATGTATTTTGAAGGGAGACCATTCCCACGCTGTACTATATCAGGGGAATGACAGGTCCTTGTGGTGTACATCAGCAGGAAGATGACACTCTGCTTTTGTGTTTTAATGGCTCCAAGATATATCATGGAAAGTGCTGTCTGATTCCTGGAACCTGGAGGCAGGCACAAGGTGTTACTGTCAAAATAAAACAGAAAAACTGGGGCAGATTTTGAATCTGACTATCTCACAGTGACAGCAACAGGCAGGGGGCCATGGAATCATCTTCCTATGGTATATAGGGATGTTTCCTTATCATTTTATCAGTTCAGCCCAAAATTGTGTTCCTAAAGTTATCCCTTCAGGATTAAGCTTTTTACTTAAGTTTTACCATATACTTCAACCCCGTGGACGTTCAGTGGCTTTGCACGTGTTTAATTTTAAACAAATGTTTTGTTGCCACACTAGTTGGGGATAGTAATCTGGATTTTATAATGCTGAGCTTAGTTCTCTGTACTCAGAAGAAGAAAAGAAGGATAGGGAAATAGTTCAGTAAAAAAGCAGCAAAGAACGAGGAGTGACTGATTTGTGAAGAAAGGACGCAATTGTCCACTCACACTGATATTTTATACATCCCCTGGGCACCAGAGGAGCCAACTCCAGCGTGTGTTGAAGAGGAGGCCTGGAGCTGCAGAGGAGGCTCCACCAGTCAACAGCAGCAGCCGGGGACAAGGCGCAAAGAGGGAGCTGCAAGAACTCGTGTTCCTCTGCAAGGTCCAGAAGTGCTTGTCAAACAGATGACCACAATGCGAAATCCTGGGTTTAAACAGGGGGGAAAAAAAAAAATATCTAAGATTTCTATGAGTTGTAGGGCAATCCCAAATCCTCAAAGGCAGATTTCCCATTTTAAAGCACCGTGATGAGCGGAGTTAGCATGGCAGGTTTATAATCTACCCAAACTGAAACAAGAAACCTGGCCAGAGCTGGAAGTCCCCATTCCTAATTCCATCATTTATCTATTGGCTCAGGCTCCATCTCCATAGATTTAAAGCCTGACACAGGCTACTGGGCTATGCTATATAAAATCCAATTGTTACATTCAACAGGTTGTAATAAATTAAATTAACTATCAGTAATAAATTCACAGCCAACACTATCTTTTTTCAGGAAAGTATACTTCCTTAAAACGTACCAGCAGTGTGAAATGTAACTAGATTTAATTTGCATGCTGAAGAGTCTGTGAATATTCATTTTAAAATAGTCACCAAGAGCCTAATTTTAATTTGTGTGATGTTTCTGCTAATACCAATGCCTACTTAAAATATCCGTTAAAAAAAACGTAAGAATATTAACAGGGAATTCTTACAGAAATGCACTAGAATTTTATGTTTTGAATTACCATTACAGGCTTTTTGGTTTAACTCTCGTTAAACAGATTTCATTATTAACAAGAATATGTGCAAATTAAAACAAGCCCATTAAAATCTAAAATTCCATGCTAAAAAGATTAGGGACATTAGAGTTATTTTTCTTCTGAAGGAATAAATGTAATAAGAAGTGATAGGAAGTAATAACCAGTACTTGCAAACACACACAAGATCACCAGTGGTTAGACAGTGGTGAGTAGCTCTTGAAGTACTTCAGAATAACCTGCTTTATACAAGCAGTCCTTGTGGTCTTTGCGCCCCACCACAAAGACATCACGTTTATAAAGTCTTTGTCACACATCTTCACCTGTCTCCGAGGTGCCAGGAGGGATGTAATGGGTAGGGGAAGAGCTATCTGGTCCCCATTGACACCAGTTTGGTTTTGCAGACCTGGAGAGCCCCAACTCGCTAGCCAAATGTTGGGGTGCAGCTCACCTCTGCCTGCCCTCTGCCCTCCTCGTGCCTAAAACCTGGCTATGGAGGAAGGACACAAAGGTCTACACCTTGTGTCTTGATTGAGATTTGAGCCTTAAATCATGATCCAGTACAAAGCTGGATCTCTGACAGGAGATGCACAGGGTTTGGCTTGGCACTCTGCATGGAACTGGGCTTGGAGCTGCGCAACAGAAATTAAACTGCTCAACAGCTTGTCAAGCTCAGCCTACTGCACAGCCTTGGGCTGGGCCTCTGGAAGGACGTCCATCGCTCCAGCACTCCAATATACACATACATATATCTCACAGAGTCATAGAACGGTCAGAGTTGGGAGGGACCTTAAAGATCACCTATTCCGACTCCCCTGCCCTGGGCAGGGACCCCTCCCACCAGACCAGGTTGCTCCAAGCCCCGTCCAACCTGGCCTTGAACCTCCAGGGATGGGGCAGCCACAGCTTCTCTGGGCAACCCCGGCCAGAGGCTCACCACCCTCACAGGAAAAAATTTCTTCCTAATATCTCACCTAAATCTCCCCTCTTCCAGTTTAAAACCATTCCCCCTCATACTATTGCTCCACTCCCTAATCCAGTCCCTCCCCAGCTTTCCTGAAGCCCTGTTAGGGACTGGCAGGGGCTGTAAGGTCTCCCCGGAGCCTTCTCTTCTCCAGGCTGAACCCCCCCAGCTCTCCCAGCCTGTCCTCCCAGCAGAGGGGCTCCAGCCCTCCCAGCATCTCCGGGGCCTCCTCTGGCCCTACTCCAACAGGTCCGTGTCCTTCTGCTACTGGGGGCTCCTGAGCTGGAGGCAGGATTCCAGGTGGGGTCTCATGAGAGCGGAGCAGAGGGGCAGAATCCCCCCTTGCCCTGCTGCCCACTCTGGGGGGGGTGTATGTATATGTATTTAGGGTGAAGTTCACTCTAAGGTTTAAGGGGCAGTTAAAGCACTTCAGACAGGGCAAAGCTCTGCAAAATACACTTTTACTCGAGTTGCTGTCAGAGGCTTTGGCTCCCAGCTCCTCTATCGATCCCCTCAGCTTCTAAACAACCCTCAATTCAATACAGTCATCAATGAAAACTCTGCTGCTCTAATAAATCACATGAATATTTACACTGCCTTGTGTAAAATACATCTTTTGACTTATCAGGTGCTTTATATCCCTGTTCCCTGTCTAGTTACTTCTGTCCTTCTCTACCTATCGCCGGGGGGGTTGTGGGGAGCCACTGACCCTTCCCTCAGCTCCAGCGAGCCAGAGTGAATTATCTGTGTTAAAACTCTGTTCTGTCAAGCTGCCAAATCTTTTGCATTAATCCTGAAAATTACAATTAATGAGTGCTAAGAGGATCTTTCCACCTTTGTGTATGGCTCTATTCAGTTGTAATGATCCCTGCTGCTCCGCCAGCATCTGAAGCCTCTTACGGCCACGGCTTTTGGCTCTCAGGCAGGGCAATACGCTCAGGCAAAGGCAGCACTGGTGGCAGTGGGGCTTCTTCCTTTTTTTGGGTGATATCCTGGTGTCAAGGATGGTCTACACTAAAGATGGGAGAGATGTGAGTTAATAATAGCCCATGGCCACCAGAGCATGGGGTGCTCCCCCCGACCACACGGAAGGTCATGTCAACACTTGAGGAGTTTGAAGTCATTATTTAGATTTTCTGTGATCCTCTGCGGGATGAAGGATGGGGCTGAGAATCACGTTGCTGCAGGTCTATAGCTCCCCTTTGGCCGGCTAATATGACCACCTGAAACAACTTCACTGAGGCTCCAGGATTCAATTTCCCAAGCCGTTAATGCAGCTACAGAGACTCAGCTCCCCGAGGACGACCAAAAATTTAAAGTTATGGTATTTTTTCAGTTATGAACCAGAAACTGGGAATCTCATTGACAGGCAAATAGATTACCCCAAGTGTGAATTAGGGAACTCAATCAGGTATAGATCAATTAATACCCTGACCGTGCACAGTGAAATACTTGTGGTAATTGTTGAGATTTGAAGAGAGACCTGTTGATATTTTTAAGCACAGACCAGTTGCTGTTCTCTCATGACCATCCCACCTCCACCTGAGCTGCTGAGCAGTTCCAGGAAGGGCTTCTGTTCTTGATTTTTATCCCTGGTGTGACCAGCAAAAAAACTTGATGGGTTTTTAACCTTCAATAAGCAGTAACTAAATTCTCCAGCCATTGGCAGTCGCTAGCTCTGGTTGCTTCAGTACTCAGGCAGAAACTAAAGTATCTCCTACAATTCGATGGTTTGCTAAGTCTCGTGCTCCTACTTTCAGAAAGCTCTTCATTGACATTTCCTCTTCAGGACCATTTATCTAACAGACAATTCCTTTTTTTTCCCCCGCTCTGTGTGTTCACTTGACTCTAGTCTGAGTTTATACAAGCCACTTCACCATGAATGGAGCATTTTTGCATTGCCAGTTTTTCAGTCCCAGAAATAACCCTGCAGAAATCGCTAGAATTCCACTGGGGAAAAAAGCAACAGATGTCACGGGAGAAACAAGGTTTGTTTCTTTATTTCCTTAGAGAGGAAATGTTAGCTAACTAACTGCTTCCCTGAGTTAATAATTACCACTGTCTTCAGCGGAATTATTTCCCATTTGAACTAATAATGAATTTAACTTGTAATTCCTAGGTTTAATCTATAAATTCAGCTAGTAGTAGCTCTATAAGGTTAAGCACTTTTCCTCTCACTTTTAAATGCTCTTTATAATCAGAGGATGCAAACAGAATCCAAAGATTAGAGCAGCCCAAGTATCTACTACCCTAAGGAGACACTCTGCTGGAGAGACCTCTGTCCCTAGAGGTGGGTACCACCTACAGACGGATAGATATCCGAGCGGGACAGGGTTAACTGGATTAGCTGGGCAATACAGAGCCGGTCAGGAGCGCACATCCTCATACTACGCTTTCGCACAATTTCAGGCACTTAATGGACTTCTAATCTCAGCTGGGGACTGGAGCTGCTGCTGTCACATAAAACTGTAACGATTTCGAGGCAAAGGGAGACATTTCACAGTCATTATCGCTGACATTAGAAATGTCAGCTATGTCCATACGCCACATCCAGCGCTGCACACAGAGACAGGACGCAGCTCTGCTAGCAGAAGTTGTACAGCAGTGCTGGTGCAGAGCGTGAGAGCTCTTGGCTGTGCCTGCACCAGTTCATCCTGCAGTAGTTTGGCTACGTCCGCATCATTGGGCGTTGTGCGATACTCAGAACTACCTAATCCTATTAAATCTCAATTCTTGTACAGGTGATGGAACTGTCGGTAGGAAGAGAGAAAATAGAAGACGTTCAGTGTCAACTCAGTGAACTGTGGTGGTCTGAAACTTATGAATAACACCCTCAGATCTCCCAGCTTATTTGAAGCACCAACGTGTTCCTGTTAGCGGAGTCATCCATTGGGGTCACAAACACACACTGGAAGAGCTGAATGATCACAGAGAAAAGGCCAAGTGTGGAAACAGAAGTATTCTAAGAGGCTTAATTTGCAGAGACTTAAATACTAGATCTAGCTGGGAAATAGGTGGGGTGTTGTGCAACTGAAATATGTTGGATTTGGGAAGGGGCAGGAAAGGAAGCAGCAGTATCTTACAGGTACAAAGATAGCAGGGCTTGTCTCAAAGAAACCCTGTCATTATAAAACGCGTTTTGTGCAACTTACTATGAAACAGTGATTCGGCCTTTCTTGGGTGGAGATCACAGATGTGCAGTGGCTTTCCTGAGCGCTGAAGACCAGATGAGAGCAGGAGGTAGAGGAGAACGCAGTGTCCAACTGAAACCGCTGGGTCCTGGGGAAGCGAGACAGAATTTGGCCAGTGGCTCCTGAATACAAATCCCCCCGTGGTGATGGGATCCAACGTGACCACAAGCTGGGGAATGGATTTAACACATCCTTTGATGCAAGAGGCCTTCTCAACACAGAGCATCACTGGGCCCACTGTTTCCAAAGGGAAACGGTGCCGTCACCAGCCTTCTTTAGCTCCTGGCACTAGTTTTTTGGGCTGTGGGTAATTCTTCCTCTGAGAGGGCACAATTGACTCCTTCCTGTGAGCACACTGAAACAGCATTTGTGGATGGATGATACTGGGATGCTAACAAAATCCACGGAGAAACAGCATTTAGCAGCTGGAAGGGGAAAGAAGCATTTTTTTCAGGACATACAGGCTCCTGCTTTGATGTTCTATTCAAGCCAAAGCAAGGGCATGTTTTAAATTCCCAATAATTTGAGTTTCTTTTTAAGTTCCCAAGCCTGGCTGAGCTCTTAAAGACAAGAGATCTTGCTCCTGGGGTTGGCTTTCCCAGGCAATCGCAGCTCTGCTCAGAATACTATTTAAATACCAATTATTGTAATTCTCGGCAGAAATATTACAGGCATTCAGATTTTTTTCTTAACAGCCAAAGGGAGACATTTCCAGCATCTATCAAACCTCTTTTATTTTAATCCACATTAAAATCTCTTTCCAGAAGGACTGAGCAACGGAGCATAATTTATCATTACAGTTTAAAGATTTGTCATGGCTGCTCCGTGCCAAGCCAACCTGTCTCCAGTAACCTTCTGGGGGCAGGAGGGATGGCTGGAGAGAGCAAAGGGTATTGAAGCCAACGAGTAATGGAGAGCAGATAGGCGGGAAGCAGAAGCAGCAATAGCCCATGCTTTCCTGCAAGGAGCAAATTCCCAACCTTGCGGGGAACACACCCAAATCTTCCTCTGATTTTACCATGGAGGGCATGGCTTGGGACTTGGCTGGCAACCAGCGGGCAGTCACACCAGTGAAGAACTCCTGCTGTGATGGTGGAGTCTCTCTCACCGATGGCCACCCTTCCCGCAGGGCCCTGGCAGCCCTCCTGCTTACCCCGGGGAAAACAGAATCATTTGGTACCTTGTCTGTTGAGACCTGCATCTGAACAGCAGCCTTCAGGAGGACGATTGGGTCTGCTGCTGCCAAGAGTCACCATGCCGCATGACAGGACTGCTCCAAAGCGGTGATTTTTATTTTTTTCAAGGGTTGTCATCACATCAGGGCAATTGCAACAAATGTCCTGGCACAAACATGGAGTCAGGGGTTCTGCAATGAAAGTTTTAGTTGTTATTAACAGCCAGTGCTATGAGGAATCAAAAAATAGGTTGTTAGAGAAGAACTGCTGTTATACAACTGTCTTATACAAAAAGAGATAGGCTCGAGGCTCGCTCCTCAAAACCCAGGTGACTTCATGGACGTTGGCCATGAGCTGCAGCAAAGGAGCCTGCTCTGCTCCTTGCACGCAGACCCAGGGAGCTGCTGCTTCCCACTCCAGGACTCCGTTTCCAAAGGAAACTGGGCTTGTGAGTCTGAGCTTTCCATCCAGCCCTCTTTCACTGCCTCTTCCCCCAAACACTTCCAGCCAGACAGCTAATCTCACCCAAATTTGGCAGAGGCAGGGGTTAAATATGAATCTCATGGAGGTTTTGTGGGAATCACAGTAACGGCGAGACCCCTGCAGAGGGAAAGCGGCACCGTGAGTGACCCGGAGGGGCGTCTGCTGTGTCGGGGGACCGGGAATGCACAGGCATTGCCCACCCCTGCAGGGAGCTGGCACCTCCAACGATCCACAGGGACGTTCTGCCAGGCGGGGAGGCTTCAGGCTTTGCAGGGAGGGAGAGGACTTCCCAGGCACAGGGGCAATTGCAGTGTGGGGCAGGGAGTGGGCAGGGGACGCAAATCCCTCGCTCATGCAACAACTCGTTATTTTAACATGACGAAGCAGCTAAAACTGGTGAATGTCCTGCCCCTGGCCAAAACCCCATCAGCCACCCCACTATGCCGCTCCCAGCGCCGGGGGGACCACTGCCTGTGCCCCCAGCTGCTTCCCAAGATAAGCAGAATCTATAGCTCAAGTTAAGCTAAAAACTGTCTCTTTTCCTTCCTCTTCTTTCTTCAGCTGCACCCATTGTAAACTGAGCACAGCTGTGGTTCTGGCCCTCAGACTGTATAGGAGCTATAGCAAAGTGTTTAATGCATTCTTAGCTTTTAAAATACTATTCATCAGCTGCAATCAAAGGAGAGAGCCAGCATCATGTTGCCAGCCAAATTAATCACAGCTCCCCCGCCCCCCCCTCCACGCACACAGTCACGTTGTGTGCATCCGTGGTGGTCTCGGGACCACAGCTTAGCAGACACTGGAAAAGGCCAAGGTGGTAAATGTAAATCCTGGCTGCTCTTAATCATGTTCGTAATGACCATGTCATCAATCATAGGCCTTCTCAAGCGCTCAGCAACCACAGCCCAAGGGTATATTTTTCAAAGAATTCAATTCAGTGAGGTCTCTCAAAAGCTGGGTCACCATTATTCCCGCTCACGCAGGAGGAGGGTTTCTTCTGCCCGTCTGGCATTGACAGTGCACGTAAGCTCAGCATCTCCCTCAAAAGTCTGACTGCAATGAGTAAAGTCAATAAAATTTATGCAACTCAAAATTTCACTGACCTTTAGAAGAAAACAAGCTAAGGAAAAACAAAACATGTCAATAGAACAGATTGGGAAAAACACAGCGTTTCTGTCATTTCCCTGCTCTCAGTGTTTTTCACTGGGGACATGGTCAGAGTACTTCAAAAATTCAGGCTTTCAAACTTCCTAAAAATGTTGGAACATTGAGAACTAATGAGAGTTTTAGTGGTTACAGATTTCTCCTACAGATCTCCAAAGGACTCAAGACCTCCTGGCTGTCGAAATGTAACATGGAGATCCAGGCAAGTGGTAAACATCCCGAATTCCCAGAAACGGCACAAAACAAGCCACAGGCAAGTCACCAAACCTGATCAGCTCCCACCTGAGTGGCGATGGGTCGGGCACAGAGCTTACCTCCTGCCCTATTGCAAAGCCGATTGCGAAGCCCATCCAAGAAAATACTGAGACACTGGGTTCTCCTTCTCGACGCCAGTTGTGCAGTGCTATAACAATGATTACATTTCACACCCGAGACAGAGCTGAATCAGACCTGTTTGATGCCACTGGAGGAGCTGATGGAAGCTTTAACACTTCGAGGAGAGTTCAAGACGATTTTACGGAAGCGCGCCTTGGGGAAATTGAAATGTCAAGCATAATTTGGCACTTGAAACATGAAGGAGAGAGACTTTTCATTTGTTTTCATCTGCATCTTCCCCTCCTCTGAACTGTACATGCTCCATTTCCCGCTCTTCCCTAAGCTTTCATTAGGCAATGCTGAAATCTGCCGGATTTGAGGAATCTCCAAGGATAAACAAGTAGCTGGCATTAACCTGCTCTGTAAAAGTCAATTTGACATGTCTCACTATTCTTCCATTCTTGTTAGGGAAACTAGTCCAAAACAAGCTTTTCCCCTGTTATGTCTCTTTTCCCATCCATTCATTTGATCTTTCCCGTAAGACTGGAGGATTACTGCTCCCTAGGCCAACTCTTAATAGATACGGGGTCACTTGGAAAAAAACAAACAGGCTTTTGATCCAGGTTTCAACCTCAGACCTGGTCTCTGGGGCTGCAGACACTTGATCTGGCAGTAGCGCCCCTTCAGCTGGGTCTTAGCAGGCAGGCACGGGGCAGTCAGAAAGACTTGGAAGCGGATGAGTTTGCTCTCCCCCTAAAATAGAAGCGCTCTCATAGCTGTCAACATGAGAAGTAACATTGGGAGTTGGCAAACAGACCTCTGCTAGGTGCAGCTCCTGGGAACGCTGATAATGTGTTCTTGGGAGATAAATTTTTAATTCTCCCCATCATCCGAGTAATTTCTGGTGAGACAGAGCACAGAGCCCCACGATACGCTGAATTGTTCCCACCAGGATTTTCCATGAGGCAGTGCCTGCATGTTGCATGGGGAATTTCTTGTGGCAACTTTCACAGTTCTGACTGAAGTTAGTTTTTACAGAAAAGTCAAAAGAGTTTTTAATAAGATAGAAACATGTTAAATTATGATATTCTGATATCCTTAAAAATATTTTCATTGCATGGCCATTATAAAGTACAACTTAGAATAGGAAACACAGAGTCACACCAATATGAAACATTTAAACTTTGTTAAGAAAGGAGTTTCAATTCACTTGAAATATGGGTTTAGTTTAGGGGTTTTGGACTGACAATTTTCAGGAAAATTTTGTTTAAGTGTTCAAATTTTTTGACACGAGGAAAAAATGCATTTTTCATTATAACCTATGATGTAAAAAATCCATTTACAACAAGGCTGGGAACTAGCCTTACGTGGCCAATGCTATTTCCATCTTTGACAAGGAGTTGCAAAGTACAGCACGGTTAGTGTGAAAACCTGGCTGAGTCTCACCTAAAAACAGTGGCAGTAAAATCAGCAAAATTTCCTTTTAGCTCAATGGGACAATTTTAGGAAGTGGCATTGAAAAGCCCCCCTTGAAAAGCCCCTTCAGCAGCACTTGAGTGGTGGTTCTCCTCTGGGGGTGCTGGCTCCACCAGACGACCGGTGGTTTTGTGCGGCCCCAGCTGCCAGAGTGAATTATTTCAGGGCTACGCTGTGTCGCTGGATGCAGAGGTTTTACACTGATGACTAATTTATGTCAGTGAAAGTGGATTGGATTTGAAACAAACCCCATCGATTTTACATCACGGCTTCACAGTAGCCCTGCCACCAGAATTAATGCCCGGAGAAGGAAGGTGCAGCTCCTTGGTCCTCTCTTGGCAGGGGAACGAGGCAGAGCCGTCTCTCCCTGTACTCGGGGGCTCTGCTTCATACCTGATGGCAGCTGCCAGAGGAAGCACAGTTTAAGGATGGTGCACACCAGGCTGAAACCCCAAAACTGGGCTTCATACATCATCCTGCCGCAGACGGCAACCCACTTCGGCAGCAGCTCAGGGAAGCACTGAGCATTTGCCTAAGTCCTACCAAAACCAATGTTTCAGGGTGTTTCTGGAAATTAGCAGCTTGCCAACCCACCTCAGCACAGACCCCTGCATGTATCAGAAACACCTGTGAGAACCCACCTGTGGGACAGAGATCAATGGAAGGGTTTGAGGTGCCTGCACCACCTCACCTGACAGCCACCACCACCGTGCCACGGTTTCCTCGTGCTGGGGAAAAGCATTTCTCTCCATGAGGCAGCAGCTTGTTTTACACATGGAGAGGGGGGAAAAAAAGAAAAGTCTTTGGGTATCATTGGCAGGAACAGGCCTGGATGCGGTACTTCATGGCTGCCTCGTAAAAGGGAAAAAACATAACCCACTTCACTGGTTAAGGAGTGTATTCCTCCTTGTGGGTGGATAAGATATCTCTCAGGTGAACGACTTTAGTATTTATTATGTCAGATTATACCACTTCAGTTACTAGTTCAGATTATAGCAAAACTGGAAAAACAACCACTTACTAGATATTAATTTTATCTTACAGATTCTATTGTAAATGGGACACAGGCCCCTATGTATATACTACAATCCTTAAAATAGCTCCATCTAAATGCAAATGGAGACCTCTGCCTAACACAGAGCTGAAAGCCTTCCCATTAACATGCCAAGAGATAGGGGAATTAATTTAATGCTTAAAAATTTCCAGGGATAAGAGGAATTTCTTCTGTTCATATGTAGCATCATTTTCTCTTCATGACCAAAGCACCCATAATATGACAATTTTTACCTTTTTCAAGCTTACTGAGGGAAAAGGCAGTACTATCTCCCTAGAAATTACTTGACAGGCTATACTCTATTGGCCGAAGCACAGGTATGTGTATACTTCGTACAGGGAAAGACAAAAGACGAAGACAACTACAGTTCAGGAAGGCTGTTGGGATTCAATTACTTGTTTTTGCAAACTAATCAAAAGCAGAGACAGCGTTTGACAGCGTTCATCTCTCACCAGCATCTTCTTCTCTACCTGCTCCTCTACGGCCATCAAGCACAGGGGGTCTTCACTCTACCCACCATACAAGCCCACAAACACAGGGGGAGGTACCGATTTCTCTTTGGAGGACTTCAGCAATGACCCAGTGGCACGAGGAAGGTGCTGGCCCCTGACAGAGGTGCTACACATGCTGCACCTGCAGGTGGACATGGCCTGGAGAGCAAGACACAGCTCTGTCCCAAAGCCCCAGGGTAAGCGTGGCTGCTTTAGTGCCACAGGCTCCTGGTGCCCAGTGTGCCCACGCCGCAGTTCCCAGCCTGAGGCTATGGCAGGACAGCGGGGGAGGATGCTGGTCCCGCTGTTCTCTGAAACACAAGTTTGCCATGGGGAACTATTCTCTGCAAATACACCTGCCAGGCAGTAGCCGGCAGAAAACTGACACGCAGTCAGCTTCGCTGCCTCCTGCTCCACTGCGGGAATTAATTCTTAGAAGTCGCTACACCCATCTGTATCCAAAAGCACGCAGTACCTGTCGAACCTCTCTCTTTTTTTCAATGATTATGAAACTAACCGCTTTTGTTAAACGTGGTGCACTTCCACCAAAATAGTTGTAATCCAAATTTGCTCTGCAAGAGTGTTTTCAGAAAAAAGAAAAGCAAGAGTCATGCACTCACTTGCACGTGCATCTCAGTAAGAAGAAGCAGCCGCTTTAGTACCCACACCACGAGGGTCTGGAACGGACACTTCGGA
Organism: Chionis minor; assembly: GCA_013398295.1. NCBI lineage: Eukaryota > Metazoa > Chordata > Aves > Charadriiformes > Chionidae > Chionis > Chionis minor. Next base: position 32,547 of record VZSF01001512.1, read on the forward strand.
AGCCACAAGGCTGGAAACTACCATGTCCAGATGTAGAAACACCATGATGACAAGCTAGACAAGTGAAAGAAATAGTCAAGTCACTTCCAACAGACTTGCACTCTGAAGTAGGTCTCTCTCTAAATCAGTTCAGAAACCAAACACGTTATTGACAATGAGACCATGCTCATGTGAATGATAAATTATCGCTTCAGTGGCACAGAAGCAGCAGGAAGTTACATCTCTGCAGGTTTGGTTTTGGATTTGGCCTCGCGAGTCGCAGGCTGAACTTACCCAAAAACCACCTGCAGCAGGGCACTTGGGACAAGGAGCTGATGTGTTTCTGCTCTCTGAAGTGTGTTTTATTTACGTCGCATAGCACTTCCCGTTCATTTCTTATTTTCTGTCAGTAGCAACATTTTTGTGCCCGTGCTGAGCACAACTGGCTACTGAATCGCTCCAAAGGTTACGGCTTTTGCAGCTAGGAGCTCTGCAAGGGTGCCAGAGCTAGCTCCCCTCATAAATATGTGCATATATTCAGAGTAATGAAGAAATTTCTTAAGCTGTTTTCTCTATGGACCTTGTCCTGCCAGCACAGACTATTTTCTGTGCAAGAACTGAGTGGCTGTGTCCTTCATGTTTAATCATTTACAAGATAGTGCCCTAAATGGCATAAGGAAAAAAGAAAACTTCTCACAGCGAAGGGATGTGCATCAGTTAAGGGAACTCTACAGCTCTCTGAGTACAGAGTCAATGTTGCTGAGCGTGGAGTTTCCTTTGGCAAAGCTAAAGATCCAAGGATCCTGTCCTTGGATCATCAGCAACGTATAATAATGATTTACAGAGACTGGTGAAATTTGGGAAATGAAAGACTCATTGCAGCTGTAAACTGATGAAGAGACTGCTATAGCCTGAAAAGACGGTGTAAAACTCTACACATAAGTCACCGCCATAAAACCATCATTTTCCCCAAACAGCTTTTGTTACTTCATGAAATACAACACTTCTCAATGCATTCCTGTAATCTATAAAAGCTTTATGAAATATTGACATTACTGGCATTACTGATATTCCCATAATAATTATCTTTCGTAATAATTATGCAGTATGGCACAAAATCTGGTGAGGGTCGTTCCCGATAACTAACCTTTTAGGCTTAATTTACTTTCCACTCTTACAGAAAAAAACATCTCCTTTTAGAGCCTAAAACCTGCTGTTCTTCAAAATGTTCACTGGACTTAAATATTAACAAGGACATCTTGTGAAAGCAGGATTTTAGTTTCTCTCGAGCTTATGTTTTGGGTTTTTTTTCCCTTTTCACTATTTATTTAGCTGAAATTACATCAAATTAGGAACTGAAATGGAAGACTGGACTCCATTTTATACTCATTGGGGATCCGATTTTGTAAATGGGAAGCTATTGTGGAAATCCTCCCCGACCCTTGCATTACAACCACTTGCTTTGCAGCACACAGGAGTCTGGCCTCTCCCCATTCTCCTCGGCTCGGGGCCTCATGTATTCCTGGTTTGGCTCCGCTGTAGAGTGAAAAATATAATATAAAGCCTTTCAAACAGTCATTGCAAAGCACTCCAGTTTTACTAACAAGAACTCTTATTTATACCCAGGATCTAAGCTTGAAGGGATCTTGAAACATCAGAAGTAGCTGGTGAGAACTTGAGACATTTTCAATGAGATGTGGGAGATAAAAAGAAGATACAGGAAAACCACAGGATAAAAGCTAAAGGAGAAAAGTAATCCCAAAATAGCTCTGTTTGGAGTGTTCTTCTGGAAGAGTTATTATACTGTTCAGTATGGCAAAACATCAAAGAGGAAATGTTTCAACCAAATTACTTGTGAGCTGAATTTCTCATCTTCTTCCAGATCATCACAACTTGCTGGTTTTCTCAATGTGGGCCTGTGGTCAAACGTGGAAGTGTAAAGGTGCAGAGGAGAGGGCTGTCTTGTGCACCCAACCTAGGAAACGCGGGGACAGAAGCCAGAACCGTTAATGATGCAGCCGCCCATTTATTTTATTTTAAATAAAATAAATTTTATTTATTTCAAGAAGTTCTACTCATGGCTTTAAGCATGTGATATTACAGGTCAAGCTAAGAAAGCAATTCCAGATTACAGCCCAGGACGTTTTCCAAAGTGGACTTAAACAGCTTTTCACCAGCGCAAACCCTGCCTCTTTGCATTCATGTTTCCTCCTCGTGCCCCACACCGCCTCTCTCACGTGCGTACCCCTGCACTCCTAGAGCAAGTCCTTGAGATTAACCACAATATGATTACATTTTAATTGAGGCCAGCTTAGTGTGGGGACATCCTTTTAACTCAGGAGGCCTCAATTCCACAGAACCATAATGAACTAATAATGAATGTGCTAAAGTCATTAAATCAAAATTCATAAAAGGGTGAATATTGCTTTCTTTTATAATAAAGCAATTAAAATCCCATATACTATAATAGATACTACTAAGGTGCACTAAGTGTTCTTTAAGGAGGTTAGTGTTTAATGCCACCACACACGAATTTGTGGATCTTTTTCAAAATAGGACTGCTACACTATTAATAGACGATCAGAACTCTTTTCATGTCTTCTTTGGTTCAGCATTATTGCCTGCTTTAAGAAATACAGGCATGATTTCATTAGTAGGTTTTGTAGAATAGTTCTAATAAATCATGACTTACAGAATAAGTAACTAACTTCCAAGCAGCGAAGCATGGTGCTGTTACAGATACGCGATTTCTCGATTTAGGTTCTTTCACTGTTCCTTTCACCACGACATCCCCTTCCCATCTCTCATGCTCTGCTCTCTGCGGGGTAACAGCCCCGATTTACTGTAGCAGAGAAAGCATGAGATGGGTACGTCCGACTCCACAAGTCAGGCCTGGCTAGGGGAAGAGTACTCCAGAAAAACGCATATCCTGATTTATGACCACCTGCCTCTTCGTGTAGTCTTTGTTCCAAGGGAAATGCAAGTGAGAAGCTCTGTGTTGTTTTCAACACAGACCTCATTGCCATAGGTATTGGAAAGCCAACGTGGACTCGGAGAGGGAAAAGGCCAACAGACACCTCTTTTGCTGCACATGAACCATGGTGGTCTGGAGGCATCTTCTGGTTCATATGGTCCCTGACCTGCTGCTCAGAGGGACCCGACGGTGTGCCCTGGGGAAGGACAGCTACACAGAAGCACACGACTAGAAGCAGTGCCCGAGTCCCCACAGCCAGATCCTCACCGCGCCTGAACCAGTGCAGGCTCAGAGCGGTGCACGTGAGCCCTTGGTCCCTGTCCCCTTGGCCCTGCCACAACACTTCCCAGCTCCACTTACTTCTGCTCAGCCCTTGCAAAGTGGCTACTGCCAAAGACAAAGCCTTGGCAGGGCTGGACCTCTTGGTACCTGCACACCAGAGATCCCTGCTGCCCAAAGCTCACGTTCCCACCTAGAAGAGCCCCTTCCCTGAAAGGCTACAATCCACCCATGCAACAGCTGAGAAGAAATAAGAGGCACAAAGTGATTGGGATCAGACAAACCAGTCAGCAGCAGAACCAGAAACATCACTAACGTTGTGCTGGTGCCTCATTGTCTCCTGGAGGCCTTTCACTTCCATTCAGGAAAAAAAAAAAAATAAAAAAATCATTACTGTGCACCAAATGGCTGGGATTTAAATAGAAGACAGTTTAATGTTACTCACAAATTCACACAAGCAACAAATGTTCTTCCTTTTAACAACACAGTCATGGAAACTCAAGACTTTGAAGAAAGCTCAGGAAGAGAGACCGATGGAAAGCGTGTCCCAGGGCAGGCGGGCACGTGTGCCTGTATGAAAGAGAACAGACTGGCAGAAAAAGAATTATTAACTAGTACATGGTAGAATAGGGGATTATCTGGAGAACATGACACAAGAACAGACAGATTAAAGGAACACTAAATATTTATTAGAAACTCCTTCATATCATATGCAATAATACATACTATAGCTCCTACTGAATAATATGAGCAACAGCCAGTTGCTCAGATTGCTCTCTGAGTTGGATAAAATAGAATTAGAGGCTTTTATCCACTGGAGACCACGTGCTGTTATACATAATAATCAAAATCACTCAGAAAAGAGAAGGAAATAGCTCAGCAATCATCGTAACTACACGAGACGAAACACATTATGTCCGGGGTACTGCAGGCCTTTGCCAGTCACAGAAGGGTGGGAAGGGACCAGACAATCATAACCCTTTTTCTCCCCAAATGCTGGTGCTAGTGGAAGGGATGAGCCCAAAAGGATCCAAGGACTGAAGTCCCATAAGGGACCAAAACTGGGGGCTCCTGGCAAGTCCGTGGGCTCTGCAAAAGGCCATGACTCAGTTTGGCATACACTGGCTTTGAGGGTAAGTTACAGCATGCTTTAGGCACAGCCAAAATCAGCCTGGTTCTGTACTGGTGTATGTGGGTTGCTACAGGAGTTCATTATCACACTGTGGAGACGGTCTTACCCTGGAGTTCGCAAGGAACAAAACACGTCATTGCAACCCAACGGTTTGTCTCACGAGCCCGTTTTTTTTGTTCCATGTAGACCAGGCCCATTCAGCAGGCAGAGTGGATGCGCTCCTGGGTGCCCTGGGTAGGTTAAAAATGAATTTACTTAAATGGAAAAATCTCTTTGCTGTGGCAAATTAGCCCTTGACATTGGCTCGTATCTAACATGTTCTACGCAGGCAGGAGAACAGAGGATTGTCAAAACAGAAGTGACCTGTCACCGTGCAGCTGCTTTGCACCTCTGTTCCAGAGCCGAGCCCTTTGTGCCGGTTTCGCAGTGTGGCCAGAACCTTCCACCAAAATGAGATTTCCATTGATTTGTGTAACATTCGTCGAAATCAAAGAGGTCCTTTGCAGTTGTGGGGAAAGGGAGAAAATGGCTTGGGAAGAAAACTTTCAGGACCGGGACTCAATAACCAGATACAGTGACTTTTTTCAGAACTGCTGCACATTAGTAGGTGCTATCACGGAGGTAACTGGGATGGCAGCAAGATGGAAGACATCACAACCTGCATGTAGTGGCACCACGATGCTACCAAGGATGCCCTGTGAGCAGCTGCTCCCGGTGTACGGCAGCACCGCCGACAGACACGGCCCAAGCCCCTGCACACTGAGCGCGGACTGCGGGTACACTCTGGGCTGCCCATATAACCCATAATAGTTAAAATTGAAGGGGCAGGCTCTCCGCTGGCTCGATTCCACAGACAGACTCTGGTTTATTTGGCATTTAGCAGGGTAAACCTTCCCCTCTTGGAGTGCTATTCCCCTATTTACTTTTGGAGGTTTCGCACAGGCGGTTCCCACTGGCACCGGCAGAAATTACCCAGAGCAATCCAGCGTGAACTGAAGAGAGCGCGGATCCCTCCGAGTATTGTATTTCTCAGTTCCTCATACATAGCGAGGAGAGCATAGCCGATTCACCGCAGGAAACCCAGGTGCTGAATTCATCTAACAAGCTGCTTCAAACTCTAAACAGATGTTTCTGTGTCTTTCCTGCTTCTTGAGCAGTCTGTGTGGAAGCACGAGCAGATTTACAATAGAGCAGATGCATGAGCCATACATGCTTTAATATCAAGGCCTGAGTCATTGGAAAATGGTTTACGACTACCACGTGTGCATATCATTTGAGCAATGTGCCGTAGGGATATAAGATAAACTTTGTCTGTAATGGAAATGTAGATTGACCAGGCTAAAGCCAGAGCAAAGGTAGCAAAATTCACACTGAAACCAAAAACTATACCTGTCTTGGTACGTTCCCTGCTCCTGCAACGACTCATGAAAATGTAGATTGGGTATTGAGGCTGGATCTCATCCCCTGCCTGGAGAGGTGTACAACACAACTCATTGATTTCAGTGGATCAGGGTCCTTAGCTTTCCAAAGCTTATGGAAGGATCATAGACAGACCAGTAAACACACTGAGAACTATTAAAGCCTGGAAAGACTAATTCTCACACTACCTCTTTTTTCATACTCCCTGGGTGGCAGAAACGTGCCTCAGCGGCCACAATTTCTAAACGCAGCATCACCAAGGCCCACAGTCCCCAAGGGTCAGCAAACTGGGTTGAAGAGCAGACACGTTTTAAAAAAAAAAACATTCCCAGAATTACTGCATTTCCCTGGTGCTTCCTGATCCTTTAGGATTTACTACGTGCAACTTTTTATGCGAACTACTACTTTTACAGGAAAAAGTGAAGCCTGAGATTTTAACGTGCTCGGATAACTTCAGGAGCTGAGCTTTAACGAGAAATACCAGTACCTGACTTCCAGGTTATAGGAAGTTAATCCCACCTGAGATGACCACAGGCCCAATAGCCGCACCATGGCACTGGGACAGGTTAGACATACCTGGGCATGTTCCAGGCGGCCCAGTGAATTGCCCTCAGCACACCTCATCGGCTTCCTTCTTCCTAAGGCTGGACCTCCTGGACCATTAGGATTATTCAGATGCTTTAACTGCAGTTCTTAAGGCAACTAGGACACAAGCACACGAAGATAAATCAGCCAACCGCAAACCCACAACTCTAAAATGGATTTGGAAAACTGTACAGTTAAAAATTCATATCCTCCCCTCCCAATCTGTTCACGGATCAAGGCATCCGATGAGGATGAGCCTTTGCAATATCATCCTGATATTGTAAAGAAACAAAATAAAACAAAGAAACAAAAACCGATTTCAAAGAAATTGGAGGTGGAGATTAAAGTCCCAAAGACTCAAAGCTTCGGAGGACGTGGAGCACCTGAACATGCAGTCTTCTAGGTGCGCACATCCCAAATTACTGCCTCTGCTGGAAGAAACTGTAATACCATAATGACCACAGGTACCAGAGAATCCTCAAGAGAAGTTTCACAAGCATCAAACACACCAATGCCCAAGAACCACTTGTTCAATACACACAAGACAGACTTATTTTCCCAAATAATGTGCAGTAATAGGCAGTTATTAATCCTTTCAAGTGTAAATTGGATTTTCTAGGTACCACAGACATCGCTGACAGGGAAGTCACTGAAGCCTGGGACTGGAGATGGCAGGAGAAATCCTGCTCTCACGGCAGCGCAGGGGAACGCTCTCTGCCTCTCACGGGGACAGGATTTCACCTCTCCGTGTGAGCCACAGAGATTTCTAAACCAACTGGTTATCTCAGGGCTACCATTTCAAACACTTTCTTACATCAAATATTCCCAAGACATTTATAAAGTTGGGAAGAGATTCACTGGAAGCAACGGAGACCTCTGCTTCAGTTAAGTGCTTATTTATACTCACTGCATTTCACATGTTGCCTTTCCCAATGAAATGTGTTCCATTATTTCTGAAATATTAAATGGGAAAAGCAGAGCTGTAATGCATGCATTATACAGTGTTGCAAAAACTATCATGTCCTTTTTTTTTTTTTTTGGCATTTCAATGTATAAATATTGTACCAAGGAGCTTTTATACTAATGGATAATTGCCTGCAGTGTGTACTTAACCTTTGTCCACTCCAGTTGACTTGGTAGGGCTACCTATGTACATCAAACATTGATTTGTCCAAATTGGCAACGTAGGAAAGACACGTGGCCAAATTCCTTCTCTCCTGTGAAGCGGAGCTCTACAGGATTTGAATAGTGATGCAAATGAGAACCTGACCTGTATTCTCTGTTTGACTTTTGGCACGTCACACAGTCCTTGACTTCTGACAGGAAATTTGATTTCAGTGATTATTACGCACCTGAATTCCTCCGTTCACACTTTTACTCCTCACCTGGAGGCTACTGCCAGCTCCTCGCCTGGACAAGAGACACGATGCCACCCCTTAGCTTTGCTGCAGCATCACCCAAGCTGTTTCATTGGAGACTCTCACGTTCAACATCGTGGAACAGTTAGAGCTGGAAGGGACCTTAACCCAAGTATCACAATAACAGGACCAAATGCTAAACCAGAAAAAGTGATTTATCGCAGGCAGGGAGAAGAGTAAGTCTATATAACTCTTAGAAAGCGGTCCTGGGAGCAGCTGCTGAAAGGGCCAGCAGACTGTTCACACATGGGTTGGGAGGGCAGCTGCATTGTCCTGTTTGCTGATGTAGAAATACCCAACAACTCCACCGTACGGCTTGGCATACACTGGGGTCAAATTCACTCACTGCTTGCAGTTGCTGAAGTGCAAGTGAGCTGCCTTGGCTCCCTTTACAGCCAGCAGAGCCCAAGGAAGCCCCACAGGGCACCACAACCACCCTTATGGCCACCAGGTAAAATGAACCCAGGAGGGGCCCGATTGATTTTCCCCATCCAAGGGACACTAAACAGCTCCTTACAGTAGGTCAGTCATCATAGACACCCTCGGGCTGCGCAGACAGCTTCGCACAGGCAGAGCACCTTGCTCCACAGCCAGCCTGGAGATCCTCCCCAAAAGTGCACACAGGCACAATGGAGAAAACAGGAGCTGAGAGAAAACAAATACATCCGTCCAGTACCGGTACAGCAGCGTTCAGAAGCCTCTCTGCAGACAGAGGATTTCAGTAATGAGAAGCGACCGCAGATAACTGACAGCCAGAAGGGCTCTCCTGACGCCTGAGAGCCGTTTCAGCATGGTAGCTGGCATCTGCCAGAAGGCAAAAAGCTCATACTCCGCCTCTCTCCTCAAAGATCTCACGGCTTCCTACCAACCCCCAGGGTTAGCTCAGGTTTGCCCACCCGGGGCAGAATTTGAGAGGCTGATGAAGGCGAGGGATAAGCCGGGAACTGGCCTCGTGCCGAGGGGTGAAGCGTGGCACGCCAGGCAGCACACTTGCCCTGATGTCTGAAGCTGTTCTGCCTGCCCAGACCTTTCATGCGGAATCACTGACGCGTCTTCCTTGCTTTTGTATTCAGCTGGGAGCCGTTTTCTTCATTTAAGAGGCAGGGTAACACGCTGCTGCTGAAGTGCCTTTGTGACGCAGCAGAGTTCACCTTTCTCCGGTGGCGTCTCTTGCCAGGGCGGCAGCGCGTCTTCCCGGGCGAGTCGGGCAGCGCCGCGCTCTCCGAGCGCTCGGCTCCTCCGCGCCAGGCACTGCCACCTGCTCCCAGGGACAGAGGGGAGACAGAGACCAGGGGACACAAAGCACACGCGCTTTCAGCTCCGCAGAACACCGGTGGAGATCTACATTCCCAGTGTTATCTTTGCGCTCTCGTGAAGTGCAATTACCTCCTCATTTTGCAGCTCTTTGTGGCGGTTTAATCTCTCCCGTTTTGTTTCTGACATCTCCAATAATCCAACCCTGACACTCCTTGTAGATACTGCAATTACAACACAGAGCGGCTCTTGACAGGATGAGTTGTATTTTGCTTCCATCCCATAACGCTCAAGCCACCAGGCATGGCAACACAAAATGGCAAAAGAAACCATCACTGAGGATTTATATGGGTCCCCAGCAGATAGTGACAGTGCTGTGTATCTGTCTTAGCCAACTAAGTGCCTGGAAGCTACCCAGAATAGGCCAGCTGAGGTAGAATTTACATGTGTTTCCATTTTCAGTAGTAACTCAGCTGTGATTTTCCCCTTCCTTCCTTATATTTAAGGTCAGAGACTTTGTTCTTGCCACTCTCCTGCCTTCCCACCCCACGTCACATACTCTGCAACCGGGGGAACTAGTCCTCAAGTTTCGACATGCCCACGATGGTGGGGAGCACGGTGCAGGGCACGGGAAGCAGAACAGTTCCCAAAATAGCCTGGACAAACGGGCTTTTTGCTTCAGCCATCGCAGAAACGGGCCAAGCAATTAGCAATACCTTCTGACTGATCCCAAGGATAATTAATTAGCTTGCAGAAAACACCTCCACACAACGCAAGGCAACATCAGACATTCTTCACCACTCTCTCAGCTCCCGATACATGCCAGGATGTGTCACATTACCCTTTTTTCTTGCCAAGAAACTACAACCTCCAGTTGCTCCAGCAGAATCCAAAGGGACCATTGACTGCCTATAAAAACCTGAATGAGCCTCATGGTAACCCTGACAGCTAATGTATTAAGGCTTTGCATCTTCCTTATGCCGTTTGCAGCAAAAACTAAGCCCAGCAAGTATATACACAGATTCAAAAATAACGGGTTTCCCGATCTCTGGTGTCAGTTAATCCCTAGCTGAGGTGAGGTCTCAGACATATTTGAATCCTTCCAGAACAGGTTTGATTTGCAAGAGGGCTGAAGGATTTGGGCATTCTACTGCCACTGAGTTTGTTTATACCTCATTTTTATAACATTAATCCCACGCTTTGGGACTTGTAGTTACCTGCAGGAATCAGGAGGGATTATTTTCCCCTGCTGATGCATTACTTGCCTTTTCAGCTGCCTCCTTGTTTTCTGGCTCTCCTCCAAAGGGGTTAGTTTCAAACACATCCTCAAACCTGGAGTAAAGCAACACTCACTCCTACCCAACGTGCAGGATTTGCAGCAAGACCAATCTCAGCCTTCAGCACTACCAGTCCCCGCAGAGCATCATGCTGGAGTTGACCCTGACCTTGGCACTTGCTGACAACCAAAAGGCCTCTCTAGGAGAGGCCGTCACGCCCCACCTTACCTGTATTTATCCCTCTGCAAAGCAACGACATGCGCCAGCCAGCCCCTCTGCACCAGGAAGCTGCAGACAGGGATTAAAGACACCTTTCGGGGGGGCTCAAGGAGGGATTTTCTACCGCAGCTCGGAAGAGGTGTGGGGACGCGTGGCTGAGGAGGAGCCGGGAGAAGAGGCAGAGCCTCCCATCTGTTTCTCAGCCAAGCAGTCACATTCTCTTCAGGTGACCTTGAACATGTGCCATCAGCAGCACACTTGGAAAATCCACTCTGCAGGGAGGATAATTAAACCGACCCACCTCACAGGTGTTGGGGAGGCTTCTCCTCCACAGTGATTTGTGACTGTCACAGCACACTGTACGTGCGGAGAGGCAGTAGAATTTGTGTAAGAGGAGCTCAGCTGAGATTAGCACCTCCAGGGCCCCGTCCAAGCCAAGGATAAGGGATCATGCCTGCCTTTGGGAATATCTAATTCAAGACGACAAGGCTCCTAACAAAGTGAAAAAAGAAACTGATTACCCTACCTGTCTCTTAACAGAAGGTATCTTAACAGATGCAATGACATTAGGGTGATTGTTTTTTCTTTTGCAGCAGTAAATGTAGCAGTGGACTTGCCTATGTTCCTTAAAATCAGGCTAATTATTATTTTTAAGCAGCTAATGAGTAGATACTTGTGGCATATCCTGAAGATGCAAAGAATGCAAAGAGCTAGTGGGTATTAAGGAAACTTCACAAGCCCATATGACTCTTCAGAGGGATGTATGTGTACTAGAGCTATTTGTTGACAATATTATAACTAGACTAGTTATACCAGTGTGAAGTTTGCTTTCTTCTCACCCTCATTCTAGTTCAACAAACTAATCCCTTTATTGATGATATAATGCGCACCCCTGTGCTAACAAATTATTTACTGTGTGCAATTGATTTCTGCTGCTGTAATCACTACACACAAATTTCTTCTGTATCATTGCTCTGTAGAAAAATATGCTTTCCAGAAAGATTATAAGGAGTAATAGTGTGATTATTCAGCTTCTATAAAGTTATCTATCTGCTTAACCTCTGTGCAGCCTTTACAGCAGGTTTATACAGATATGCTTCAGAAATTTATCCACCTACACTTTGTAAAACACCTTGTTAAACCACCTTCCATCTCAGCCCGAGGATGAACTTCCAACTACTTCACAGAGAGGGCTGTGTCTAAGAGTAATTGCTTAATTTAGGAGAGCCAGCCAGCTTCCCTTTTTAATGATATTGCTCTTCCAAGGTGAATTTCCCACAGGTAAAAGTCTCGAATCAGCAGCTCTGTGGACTGGACTCCTCACCTGAATACAAACCTGGTAAAAAGAGCAGCAGAGGTTTCCTCTGTGATTGAAATCTGAGCTCAGTTGAAGGTAATTTGCGCCCTACACTAACTCTCAGATCTCAAGTTTTATACTGGGAGGATGAACAAGGTGTGCAAGTTAATGAGTGACTGCACCTACAAGCTCTTGTCCACTAGCACCCTGTCAGCGTTCCCAAGTGCACTTCACAGCCCTTGCAGATGCTTTCGTCCTGCTGCCCCAGAAAAAAACCTGGTGACTCCAAACCTGTTGATCAATATTTGGTCAAAGAATTAAAGGAAATAAGCAGCCCCTGGGTTTGAAGTGATGGCAAACAACCATTGACCCAGCACCCCTTGCACAGTGGCCAAGCTCACCTGCTTTGCCTGCTCCACAGCGATTCTAGACAAAGAAAGGTTTGCTGGTAGGAAGCATCACTTCTCACCAGCTCCCAAGCACAGAGGTGGATGGATATCAACTTCCTAACCAGGCTGGAAGCCCAGCTCTCAGTCCCGCTCAGAACAGCTTCACAAACACCACAAAGCAGAGAGGCAGCTGCTCCTGTGTGACATTTCCAGAGATCTGCAAGGATGGGCACCCCAAGTGGCAGCATCAGCACAGACAGGATGGTTTACCGCAGCTGAGGATCCAGCCCCCGTTGCTTATCCTGCTCTATACAACAGTCTTATAAAGCTCGTTATTTGCCCTGCTTGTGTTTGCCACAAGGCCATTTTGCTGCGGTGTTTTCAGATATGACTGATAAGCGCTCGTGCCTGAAATGTTTCAGATTCACAGCCCCTAGATACTCCCAGGTGGAACGGTTACACATCAACCAGAAGCAAATGCCTTTCGATCACAAGAAGAGAAATGTCTCTGCTGCATTATGCACAATTACGTGCTCAACTGTTATGAATAACTCTGAAGCTCCCACTCCAAGACTATTGCACCCGTACATGCCGTTCGCTCAGCCGCTTTCTGCTCTCTTCTCAGAAAGGGAAGTGCAGGAGAACCAGTTCCACCCTTGCCATTGCAGAAACAGCCATTATTTAAATCAGCTACAGCCAGAAGGATGATTTGCGCACTGTATAAATGTAAAATATAAACCATCAATTCACCTCCAAGGTATCAAACAGAATCTGAGCCAGGATCGCACAGACCCCTCAAGTCCCACCGTTCAAAATACACTTGGAAATCTACAGAACACAAGCTGTCAACTCATCACAAAGCTGTCTCAGAAAAATCTCCCCTTTTCCTGAAACGAAGCTCTCTTCCCCTGGTACCTCTACAGCCAACGGATGCTCCGCTGTGATATCCACAACCAGCCTTTACGGAGAGAAGTCACCAACTGACTAGCATCTCCTTGGTGCAAGGCAGCCCAGTAGATAAATATCTCATTTATTTCTGGTTTGTTGAGGCTTGGTGCTGAGCTGAGAGTGAAGTCTCCACACATCACCTCGCTGACCCCTCTCCTACCTGTCAGTGCAACTGTGGGTTGCCAGCAAAGCAAAAATAGCAAAAAAACTAGATACCCACCAGTTTTTAGGTGAACTTGGCTCAATATGACTGCATTGAGTAGGGGAGGGATGGCACCAGGCAGATCTGAGCGGGTGGCAACGGCCATCAAGGGGAGTGACAAGTGGGAGGAAAGGTTGGGTCCAGGAGGCTCCGCACACCTCGTGTTCTGGCTGCAGCATCACCAAGCGAACCCAGACTTGAGTCAGGTGGAGCAAAGCCCTTGAGCACGAGCTTCAGCTCATCCCAGCTCACCGTGGGCACTCCAGCACGCGCTTATCTCCAAGCTCACCACCAAGCCCTCAGGATCATCATGCAGCAACAACACACACGTCCGTCCTGATCAGCCTTCTCAACAGGAATAAGTGCGATCCACAATAGTGGGGGGGAGACAAAGGGCCATTTTCCTCATGGATGAGGAGTTGGTGCAATTAACTCTGCTCTGAAAAAACAGGGGTTTCAGTGAGGAATGTTGGGTTTGCTTCTCATTTTAAGATGTTAAATGATGCATTTAGGACAGTGGTATGTACCTAGTGAGTGATACACACATGCTCACATACTCTCTTTGTCTGACAGAGGAAGCCATCAATAATTGCTGAGCCTGCGAGTACGAATTGTCTCTTGAAAGGAGCTAAGAGACCTCAAGAGCACTAAGGAAAATAAAATCAACAGGGAAAGACAGCAACCTGACAGTTTCCCCATCCATAGATGTCTCTCACATTCTTAATTGCACAGATTGCTTCTGATTACATCAGGTAGCACCAGGAAGTAGGTTACTCTGCAGAAAGAGGTGACAAAGTAAGACGAATTCAAACCACGGTATCTTTGATCTAGACTCTGGTTCATCAAGACTCTCATTTCTGACAAAAAAAAGAAAAATTTGCATCATCACACGGCCACACCACCATCAACGTGACTACTTCATCCCCACTGGTCCCTGCCTCAGGCTCTGCTGCTCCTCTCGTGCACTACAACGACAACCAAACTGGAAAGCTACTGTACAAAACATAGCAAAAAATTTACTGGTTAAAAACAGGTGGAGCTGCAGGGCTGTCGTTCCCTTGAACAATGGGTGCAGGAAGCAAGAACATAAAGATAGAGATAAAACCAACATTACGATAACATGAGATAAAACCAACTGAGTCCTGAAAAAGAACCTGGCCTTCATACAACTTCATATTCAAAAATCAGTCAGCACAGCTGGGATATATTTAGGAAAAAGGTAGGTGCTTACCTGGGATAAGCAAAGACACAGCCAGCTTCCTTCCCTGCCATCGGTACGGACGAGCATGAGGACGTGCTGGGTGAAGGTCAGGTTTGTGATATGGGCACACCTCTTTTTTTCTGGCAAAGACGATTATTTACCATGGGAATACTCATCTTTGTTATTTCAATCCAGGAATATTTACCAAGAAATACAAAGAAGGTATCTGGCTTTCCTTTTACAGCCAGTGAAATTATATCCGTAATGGAAAAACAATGCCGTGAACTCACAGTGGAAGAGCGCCTCAACTTGTGTCATGGTCATCGGAGGTGTGTTGGGACGTTCCCACTTCTTCAGGACACGAGCTGAGCATCTCAGACAGAAATGGGCCTAAAAGTCTGAAAAGCCGGAGACACCAGCACACAGCTTGCCTGGCACTGCCACGGGCAACCGTCTATTTGACTGAGGTTTTCTTCAACACAAACCATCAGCTCAAGGAGTTCAGTAAGTGGGTGCCCTCCTTAGGGCACATTTGAGAAAGCCGATTTTCACACAGCACCTTGGGAAACGGAGAGAATTCAGTCAATGCTTTTTCTTTTTTCCTTTTTCCTCTCTCTGTCTTTGTCTTCCCACCTCCCCACCCCCTCCCAAGTTGCTGCAATTTCTAAGAACAGCAACAGTCAAAGGCATCAACCACTCACCCTTTCAGGGCCCAGCGTTTCTCCCCAGCATTCCCATGCAGCAGGCTGAGGATGGCATTTAAAGTTATTTAGCTGACATATCGTGTACGATTAACACTTAAGGAAGGTCTGTTTTCTAGTTCAAATAAAAGTTCGAGCACATTGTCAACTCCTTTTTTGTTTCAATTCCACACGAGCCCTACAAAACCGCTCAAAGCAAAAGCCACCTCGCACACTGCCTCCCTGGCACACAGACGTCACCTGCGCCTCTTCCAATGACTAAATCTACACGATTCCCAATGACTATAATCTTTTCTAAAGGAAGATTATTCCTCCTGCCAGAGGCAAGGTAGGATATACCCAGATGAACAACCCCAAAGACAGAGAGAAAAGCAAGTTGAGCAGACACCCAAAGCACCAAGAGGCCAGGAAAATGTAGTAAATACTGTCCTGATTTTTGATGCAGCTGCATTTAAATCCCTTTTGGTGTTCAGATTTGCACAGGAGTTTCTGAGGAAGTACCACTGGGAAGTGGCTTACGAACAGCAGAAAGTCACAGGGTCAGATAAAAACCATCCACATGCGCACAGGGAAGGGAAGGGGGGCTGCCTGGGATAAGGGAGGAAATTAAAACTGTGGAATACGAAATTATATCCAGTGTCCTGCATGATTCCAGGGCTGCCGAGTTAAAGGCAATGAATAAATAAGGGAAATTCAAACCCAAGCAAATCTCTAGGATGAGACAAAATTCATTCCAGGGTGTTAGAGCAGATTTGAGGAAGGAAATGTGTGTGCCAACAGCAATTACTATGGAGAACTCGCTGAGCACAAGTCTAGAAGACTGGAAAATTGGAAAATAACAAACCAAATGTGGTATCAATATGCAAAAAATGAGAGCAAGCCCGGCACAGGAAATTACAGCACTATCAGCTTAATATTCATTACATATAGGAAAACGCAAGGTCTCCATTGTATACAAGAGTGTAATTAAATCAAGGGGTTCTGCTGAAATCAACTGCTTGTGATGTTTATGAATTAGCAGCAGATTCAAAATGCAGCCGCAGCCTTAGCATTCAGCCCGAGGCCTGGCATTATTCGTTACAATCTATAAACCAGCCCCGGTGAGAACTTTCCTCCTAGATAGTGTAAATGTAAAATCTCTTGCTCAGAGATATGGGGCTGGTTTTTTTTTCCACTTTGCATGTGATTCAATGCTGAGGAGGATTAGCACGAACAGGCCATCCGAGGACAGTGTCTGGGGGAAAATGTAATGGGCTGATTTACTGATTAGTGCTTAGTTGTTTGCTGTTTAGAGCAACGGCAGTGAAACATATCTCTTATTCCTCCTGCTTCTGCCCCCCTTTGCAGCAGTAACATCTGCAGTTATCCACGTATTTCCTCCCGGCGCTAGGAACCGGCGCCAGACATTCATTACCTCTCAAAGGGTTGTCGCTTGGTGCCTAGGGAAACACCCTCTTCCACTTCTCCTCCTGGCTGGGGGTTTTATCCTCAAAGACACTGCTAAGCTTTGCAAGGGGAGCGAGGGCGATGTTCCCCATCCCAGGCTTGTCTGCTGAACCAGCAAGGCTCTGGTGGTCCCACCAGAGGCCAGAGCCACGGGGATTTACATCAAGGCTTCCTCCGCTGGGCAAGTGGCTTCAGTAAACTCCCAGTTGGGATCCCCAGTCCTGGGAAACACCACGGATGCAGCTCAGCGTTCAGTTGAGCTAAATGTCTTCAGTCAGGCCAGATGCCCCAAGTGATGTACATTAATCCTCATCTGCTTCTCCTCTGCAAGGAACATGTAGAAACGTTAATAAATATTTCAAAAGCTCCTACAATGCACCTAGCTTTCAGAAATGCATTCCACAATACTTTATTACCCTTAATAACCTCCAAGAAAAATTATGAATGAACACAAAGAGCCTATTTTAAGTGTGCAGTTGCAAATACCAGACAGGATTTTGAAACACAGCAAGTAGTGCCAGAGAGAAAATACAAGTCTCTTCACTTTCATCACAAGTTTCTTATATCAATAAAATGTACGGAGAAATTACACAGAACCTTACTGTGGTTTTTTAATCAAAGTGAGATCTGTGAGGAAATATCTTCTTTGAATCTCTGTATTTACACCATCAGCGCCGGATAAAAAAAGCTTGCCACTCATTTATAACTAGTTAAAATAAAAACCCCACAACGATCCAAATCTGGAAAAGATTTAAAATATAGATCCTGATTCCAAGCCCCATTTTGACATTTAATTCCATCCCCGACTTTTCCCCCAAAACCTGGCAATACGGAGAAAAAAGGAAATCTAATGAATGCAACAGTCAACTCCGCACTCACTGGCTTTCTTCTGGCAAGAGAACTTCGGTTCTTTTAAACCTTTTTCTTTTTGTCCCAGCTTTTAAAGAACATTTTAAAGCACATTTTGAGCCCCACAGCTCATTTCAGAGACACCTGGTGGAATAATGAAGGCCCCAAAGAAACGTGTGTGTGTATATATATATATAATTTATGAATTTCATGAAAGCAAGCAGCTGGGCAGGCAAGCTGCCTAGACACAGGCAACGACCGACTCCAGGAAGGAAAGGCTCATGCTTCTTCAGGACCCAGGGGGGTACCAGGAGTCACGTCTCCTCAGCCGGCGGCTCTGGGAATCGCACAGTATTTGTGCGTGTTGGTTTGCATCCCTTCCACCCGCCCAGAGGCACCGAGCCGGGCACACAACAGGCTCCAAAGAGGAAGGCAAGAGGGCAGTGGTGCGCTCGGGTAAGAGCTTTCGATTAAACACGCTCGGGTGGGAGGCAGGGGGTTGTGTTTTTCTAACCAAAAGCCTGAGATTCAAGTTAAATCTGTTTGTCCCGCTCACCTTCATCAATATTAATAGGTCAGACGTGACCTGCGGAGAGCCAGCCAGTCCATCAGGGGCTGACGTGGACTTTGCCAATTGGTGGAACGTAACAGGGCTCCGGTGCGAGCAGCAGAGTAAGAGCTGAGCCACGGTCCCCTGCGTGGGCACACCAAAAGGCATCCAGAGACAGCAATCCCAGCGTGTCCCGGCCACAGAGCTCCGCACGACCGGCTACACGGGCAGGCAGAAAAGCCAACGAGTGAAGAAAGGACCATTGCTCACGGTCACTTCTAGGGACCAAGGGGTCTCTGAGGGGCTCAGCCCTGTTCCGGCTCCCCTCCTCCCTACAAAGACCTAGACTGAGGCTCCGAGGGCAGTTTTGGCAGCAGCTTGTGTAGTGCTGACAGAACATGGTTTAGTTAAAATTCACCTGACAAGGAGGAAATGAAAAACCCTCAAGACCACAAATTAAAAATTGTGACTTGATAGAACAACAATTTATAAATAGAAAAGAGCTATTTCCTGCAAAAAAATCTTGTGGACTGAGGATTGGAAACTGATTAGTAGACTGAATCAGCCGAAAAAACGCTGTTTGCCTGTTACTGACGAGAAGATATTACTTTCCTAGCACTTTTGCTTTGGCACTGGTGATCAACATAACGCTGTGGGCGCTCCACAGGCCCTCCTTGGTTGCATTTCCTTCCTATTCCAATAGAACACAGTAAGGCAAGGGACAAAGTTCATTGTTAGCCTTTCCTGCTATAGCACCAGGAGCTGCACGCTGTCTTTTTCCTCCAGGTTCTACGATCGCAGAGCAGGAGGGTGGGATCACACCTAAAATGCTTTGCTACAAACCCCAGCTCCACCCGAGAGAACTTTGAAGCAGAAACTCTCTCACTAAATTCATGATGAAGATTAAAAAACAGAAGAGCAGCCAGCCCAAGCAGACTTTTGCACAAGCCGTGTAGAGATGGGAACCTCAGCGTCCAGAGCCTGGGGACACAGAGTGGAAGTGAGCCCCGTGCCGGCAGCCAACACGCAGCCTGGCCATCGCTCACGTGTCATCTGCACTGCTCCAGGGGGATCCGTCTTGGCTTCAAGAGAAGCCAAGCAGAGAAGTCAACTCCAATATTATACCATACTGCTGCAATACAGTAAAGAAGCAGAAAATCATCACAAAATAAAGTTCTCGGAGCAGTTAAGGCTCTGAGATTGCAGAGGGCTTTCCCCCATGGCTCCACACCCGCTGCAAGAGCACATGAGCAAAAAGCATCCCTCACTCCTGCTTCTGAGCGAAAGCCAAGTTCCCAAGCGGTTGCAACACGGATAGATCTTTCTGGAGCAACTCTGGCTGTGCTGTCCAGCTGTTTGTTGTCTCTGAGGACGTGCAAAAAGCACGACCCACACTGCAGCCTTCCCCAAGCACTGCTGGGAACAGCCCTGGGACAACTCACAGAGCAACTGGGACCCAGAAAAAGCTTGAGAGAGAGGGGAGGAGTGCTGCAGAGTTCTTCCAAACAGAGAGGAGAGACAGCCTGCAACAGACTACGTGGCCAGTCTCAATCCTGAGGTCTCTTCGGACATCCTCATCTAGCTGCGACCTTGAGCTGTCTCCACTGCCCAAGGTCACCCCTCGCTCCAGTGAGCCAAACTAAGCAACACAATTCTCCTAATTCCCAGCAGAAATTGGTGTGATGAGATGGAACATAGTTCTACAAAACGCCCCAACTGAGTGTAGGGTTGTTCAGAGAAGGCAGTGTCCTTTTATTACCAAATTAACTTTAAAAAAACCCATCCATTTCACTTCCCACATCAAAGATAATAATCTCCTTGTAAAAGAGAGGGTTGATGAGAACAGAGGTACTTAGAAAATACATTTTAAAATTTAAAGCACTACTAGCACTGATCCTTCTTGCTTGTAAAGAACTCTGGCTTTTTATCTTATAAAGTACTCCAAGATCTCATTTGCAAACTACCACTGCTAGCTACTCCTGTTTTTTTGCTGGCTGCTCACTTACTCTTTAGGGATTTCATATTCTTCTAAATTTTGTAAATGGCCACTAAAGTGGAGATGAACATTATAAAATACGTCTCAATCACCCTCACAATTTAGACTAATTCATTGGCAACCGTACAAAATGCTATTTACAAGGTACTTCCATCAGCTGGTATCTGGCATTAAGTATTTTGAATCAATCTACCATCATTTTCATCTCTTATTTTTCATACAAGGGAAATTATTGATCGAAGCTTTTCAGCCTCATTTAATATACTGGAATAGGCTTTAAATTTTCCCATGTAAACCTCAGTGGAGATTAGCAACTCTGTCTTGCTTAATGCAACACAAATCAGTCTCCCTGATGAGACCACAATATTGTACATGACATCATGACTGTTTTACTAGTTGATGGGCTCCGAGACAGGCACCTGCTGGAAACCCCCCAGAGACTCAAGCACTTGAGTTGAGTTGGAGTTACCAGCCAGGGTTGGTGCCTTACAGGGAAAAATGGTGCCTTCACCTCTCAGAGGCCATTACAGTATTGCAGAGTAATAGCTGGGATGGATTTGAAGGGAGGCAGACTTTCCCCCCCCCCCCCCCCCCCATCATTCCTATCAAGTTTGCATTCAGTTTTGGAATGGCGTTCAATTTTGCATTCGGTTGCTATTGCGATGGGTGTGTTCAAAACGCTACATTAGATTTGTGTATGTTGAGGACAGAGAGCTTGGCTGAATTTTGATGAACTCGTTCTTGAATAAACAAGCAAAACATCACTGAATAAGATGCTCAGCCAGCTTCAATAAATACATATGGTAGCAAAACAGCCAGCTAGGCAAACAGGATATATCACACTAGAACGAGCACTGATGATTCTGTAATGACTCCGGCAGCTTTCAGCATGTTAGATACTACTGTAAAAAACAACATGCAAATGTCCGAGCCCAGTTTAGAGTAAAAGACAAGTTATGCTCATGTTACCAAAGCAGCAGCCAGTGAGTAACACAGCACAGTCAACCCTCTCCCTTACCAAATTTAGTCTAGAGCTAACTGGCAAGCACTGGCACAGGAGCACTGCTGGACGCACGCTGCCCGGGCGCTGCTTCCGCAAACCACCACGGCAAAACTTCTCCTCGGAGATCCTACCAGATAGGGATGTCAGGATGGACTGAGCGGGAATACAATTCCTGGCAGGAAACGCAAGACTGCAAACGCTGTTACAACCAAAGCCCAATACAAGATAAAAGTGCTCCGAGCAGCTGCGGCATCCATGATACTGCATTCCATGCAAAACAGGAGAGAATGAATGTGCTCAAGGGCTGAACTTCTAGTGGTCCATTTCACGGACTAATTTGTGTGCAGGCTGATACTTTCAGCATGTTTCTCTACTAACAGAGAATAATCATAGGATAAGTAGAGCAAGGTAAGTACATATGCTGCCATTGTTTTCTTGCAGCATAATAGCATCATCAATGAAGCCTGAATGCAGCCCAATTAGCATATAGTAATTAGAATCACTGCTGCTTTTTCATTTACCTTTGCACGCCATGACAAGGTGTTGGTTGCAGCATGCAGGGCTGCAATCCTATAGATAATGCCAATTGTGCAAAGCATGTACCCTCTTCTCTCATCAGAAGAAACGAGAGAGACATTAAACCGCCTTAAGCTGCTAAAATTTCAATTTTGGCCTCGCTCCGGCAAGTCTCCAGCTTACCCAAAGAACATCTAAGCACAGGCTGTGTTCCCAAGGGATGAGCACACCCGTAATACATGTTGCCTTTAAAGGCAAATTGAAGCTTTAATGAAAAAAAATCTGATTTTCTGAAAGACATTATCTCTTACCCTGTAACTTTAATACCTTGTTGACTGCCGCTTAGAGCTTAGACATGCCTTAGTAACCTGGGTGAAGAAACCCTGTGCAATTGTCCTGTTTTGTTATATGGCTGCCCTTGGAAAGAGCAGATGGCAGATAGTTGGAGAGGGCTCTTCCAGAGCAGCCAGTAACCAGGCATTTGTCGAAGTGTGGCTCACTGTGGACTCTTTATAACCCATCCACCACTGAAGAGTCTCTTAATGCTTCTCCAGACTTAAATGGCTAACTTTTATGGCCCATTTATGGCCTATTTCCACATAGCAGTTAAACATGTTCCAGGACTGGTATCTATATGTAAATAAAGGAAGTTGTACTTGGCCAGCACCCAGGCTCCCCGTCCCCACCAGCCAGCTGGCCTGCACAGCCCGGAGCCCTAAAGCCACCCATGCAGGACCTGGGGCACCAGGGCTGGGGAACAGCACCCTCCTAAGAGAGCTCTGCACGAGGGTCACTGATGAGCACCTCCCTGCCCTCTGAAACCCATCCTGCAGCACCTGAACCTCACTGGCAGCACCGCAGCCTCGCCGGCCAGGGACGATACCTCCCCTGCTGCTCCCAGGACTTGCAGCTCGTGCCCAGAGTCAAGCCAGCCAGATTAATTTATATTTTAATTAGAATTTATAGCAAGGCTGGCAAGTCAGAGGTTAGTGGACTGGTCTGGAGGAGCTTAAAAATCAGCAGATTTTTAACGTGTTTTGTTCATATACCCCACAGGAGAAGATAATCACATAAAATCACAGAATCACCCAGGTTGGAAGGGACCTTTAAGATCATCAAGTCTAACCATGAACCCAACACTGCCAAATCCACCCCTACCCCATGTCCCTCAGCACCACGTCTGCCCGGCTGGGAAATACCTCCAGGGACGGCGACTCCACCACTGCCCTGGGTAGCCTGGTCCAGAGCTTGATCACCCTTTCGTTGAAAACATTTTTCCTAATATCCATCCTAAACCTCCCCGGTGCAACTTGTGGCCATTTTCCTCTAGTCCTATCGCTTGTTACTTGGGAGAAGAGATTGACCCTCAGATTTCTACATAAGCCAGGGTGGAGGACATGGTGCTTTCTATGACTGGAATTGATGATGCAGCAAGAAAGGGCGTATAAGGAGAAGTATTACATAAGATGTAGGTTTTACAAGCTTTATAAAGACTCTCAGCACTTGTTAGTGGCAGGAACCTCCCCGTGCGCAAACCAGTCTGAAACAGGTAGGATAGAAAAGTGCCTTCCATTTAAAGAAATGGGCTGTGAACGTGCTGTCAATGTCTGTGATTCCTTTTATTGATTTACAGTGTGTAAGCCATAAATCATTCTACCTTTTACTGAGACTATAACTATGCATCACTCTGTCAGGGAAACTCCTCAAATTTTAAGGGGGATGTGCAAGAAAACAGACTTCTCTCTCATCGACTCCGCTAGATGAGCTGAAATAGGCAAGGCTAGATTTAAACACACGCGGTGGGGTGGGTACATATAGCCAAAACAATTTGAACAGATGCCCATATTTGCTGCTTTTTATCTCTTCCAGGATTAATCTTTGGCTACAGGGGGACAGATGCCAGCCATACTTTCATCGGCAGGGACTACACAGGGGTTTACTTCTGTTGCAAAATGGATCACCAGGGCATCCCAGCTGCAGAAGTGCCTCTGATCGCACCAAACCAAGCGGGACCAGCACGGCTGGGGAGCAGCAGCGCTGTCAGCTGGAGCAGAAGCAGCATTTGTCCTGCAGGTGGGTCTGCCCATTGCAGCAACACTACCCGCTCTGCCAGAATCTTCAGATAGCAAAAATGTATCAATCCTGGTTTACAACAGATTTCAGGAGAAAACCCATGTTTAATGAATTTATAGACAAATTTCCAGCTGGCTTCAGGTTGAACAAGTATTCCACCTGCTCTCAGGAAGAAGCCCTACAGAATTAGTTCAGGTTTATCCTGAATTAGTTCCGGTTTATCCACAGCATTCAGCAATTACATTCTTGCTACAAAAATCTTACCTGAAGGCCAAGACTCAGCTAAAGACTCCTATAAAACCCAACTGCTTTCTGCAGAACTCCCCTAGGTTCTCTCCTAGCAAAGTCATGAAGACTTCCTCTGCAATGGGAGCAGCCCTAAACCACAAGGATTTCAGGGTGTTGCATAAAACTGGGATCAGTACAGACTTCACCCACAAAGGGAGCTTGCAGAGCACTTACTGGCACCAAGAAGTCTTCCCCCCTTGGTAGGTCCTGTCATGCTTGAGTTGCTTTACGTTTTAAATAACCTTACTGATCTGCTTCTTAAGGCACTTCATTCTTTGTATGCTAATTTAAGCACAAAGGCAAAACCGCATTCTTCTTCAGCAAATGATGCACATACCTTCCTGAATCCAGTCTGGTACCGTGAGTCTGGCCCAGGTGCAAAATTACGGGTGTGATTTAGTGCTTTGCTGAGGAAGGACTGCTTGCTGCACGAGCACAGGGCTTGCTGGATGGGGACCTCACTGCTTTAAGTTCTTCTGATTAAACATCCCCACTGGATTACACTGCAGGAGGCTTCGAAGAGCAGTTCTCTGCCAGAGTGAAGCAACTGGGACAATTCAGCTCTTCTGCTTGCTCAGGGCTGATCACTGAAGGGGCAGAAATTAATTTCCTATAAACACAGACATATTTTTTTCACTACCTTGGCAAATGCAGTTGTAAAGAAGCCATTACAGGAGCTGATCTTTATGATGCGTGACTTCGGCTTGTCCCAACAGGGAATAGTTTATGAGGCATTTACATAAACATATACAAATCAAAACGGCCAGCTGTGCTCCTCCTGTACCTGCAACGTGTAGATACTTCAGCTAATTCCAGGTCGACACAATCAGCCACCCTGAAGGGAGATCAGACCAAGTGTCTGGGATGGACAAACGGAAGCGAGACCCAATATACATCCCCAATGGCAAAACGATGAGACTTTTTGTCTCAGCACACAGCTAGGCAGACTGAGGCACTCAAATAAATAAACTATCAGATTCCCTACCGTGTCTGCATGTGGGGATGACACTGTCCATCATCACTCCACTAGGGTCCTTCTAAAAGACGTTAAAACAGTTGGCCCAGGACTTACCTGAAGTGGAGGTTTTTGAGTCTTTCTCATTAGAGGTATATTTTGGGCATTGCTTGGTGGAAAGTCAATAGTTGGAAAGTGTTATAACCGTGTCAGGATGAGAAACAGTGCAGGGATGACAGTAACAACACTCTTTCTCTTGGAAGACTGGATGGTGCAGGACTTCATTTTTAGACCTCTGTATCTAGACTTCAGTGCCTAAAAATCACTCCTTTGTTCCTTAAACTTGCAAACATTTATTCCACTTAATCACCTCAGTCAAGAGCAGGGAAGGAGCCCGAGGCAGTCCCTGATTTCTGCCTTGCCATTTCCTCCATTCCCCTTCTCAACTTCCATCTCCCTCTGGATCCCTTCTCTTTATCCTAGTTGGCATCAGCCAGTCGGCCAACTCTTTTTCACTTACTACTGCTATTTTCTTTCAAAACATCAATCCTGGGGAGCTGACATCAGTCCAAACACACGCATGCCTTTGCCAGGACTCAGTCTTCAACTCAAACAGTTGTCTCCCCATCAGGCAGTTGCAAGCACCTGGATGGTTTTTACGCTGTGCCCTCAAGCCAAGGTTGCTCCAGCATGGCAGTGTGTCCATCCTTTCCGTTCCTCTGCCGGTGCATGTGGGAAGCCAGGCTTCTCGTAGGGGAAAGGGAAAACTGCAGATTCAGCTAAATGCTGGAGCCAGGGGAAGGTGTCTTTGAAGGCTCGTTGTCAGACCAGGCTTAGCAGCTGATTTGAGGTGAATTAACTTCTCTGCCTCCTGTTTATTTCTTTAAATGACAGAGGGGCCCTTTGTACTTCCCGGTCAGGCTTGTTAAGCTTATGTCTGGCAATGATTCGTATTGATTTGACAGGCTTCCTCATGCTCACAAATCTACCCTGACCACTGAGAGCTGTTTAATTACAACAAAGAGAGGCAGAATTTCTGGGAACCAAAAAGATCCATCTCAAAGGACCCAAATAAGAATTAACGCAGAAAACCAGAGCAGTTCTGCAAAGTTATACCACAACATCTTGATGGAGAAAACAGTTACTCTAAAGAGTAGTAGATGCTACAGAAAACAGCCTTCCACTGAATGGTCTTATAGAGACGCTCCTTCCCTTCCCAAAGCAATCACATTGCAGCTGGATGCCCCACACATGGACCTTCCCAGGGAGAGGATCCCCGACAAGCCAATTAACATCCCAGCTCTGCACACTCCTGATCTCTCACCTGCCAGGCAAACACCCACATCTCTTACCCAGTGCTGCTGGGATATTCACCGGGCCTGGTTTGAGACATACAGGGACGGACTGAGGAGGACAAGGAGGCTTGTGCCCCCTCCACAGCACGTTCAAGCCCCTTCTCTCTTCCCCCAGCTATAGCATCGCTACACTCATCCTATTTGATCCCTGTTAATACATGGAAAATCTCAGACCAGCTGCTCCCTGAGTGTTCAGGAAATGATGGCTAGAGTCTATTAAAGAAACTCCATTCAACGGAGGGGGAAGAGAAAAAACACATTGCTTTGAAAGCATGGCCTGATTTCCTCTCCGTTTCTATCAAACGGAGTTTTCCAAACTCTTTTACATTTCACTAGCTTCCAAAATAAGGTCACCTCCTTGAATAAGCTGCGTTTGATTTCAGCAGGCTATGCAGCCTGGTCAATACAACTGTCCCTCCTCTCCACCTCTCGGGGTCTGTTCTCATTTGCTTGAAACCGCATCTGAACTGCACCTGTTCCTCCATCCGCTGGAAGACCTGTACATATTACAGAGGACCACCGCTTCCCTGCATCCGCGGCTCCAGGGAAAGCTCAGGCCACCTTAGACTGGCCTTGTCCTCTGTAGTAAGACTGTTAACCCCTTATCTGGCTTTTTGATTGCTGGTTAAAAGAATAATAATTGGCTCCCCAACAGGTCGTAGCACCCCAAAGGTACAGAAGAGCGGGCTGAGGCTGAAGAGAGCTCGCTGCATGGTGGGTTGGAGCAGCTCTTGCTCTCTTCCAGGGGCTTTCAGAGCCCAGACTCTCGGTGCTCAGCATGAGGCAGGACCTGCCAGGTCTGCCCTGGGACTGGGTCTGGCCAGCAAAGAACACAAGGTGGGGTGGGACAAGAGATACCTGGAGGACAACTGCTAGTTCTGGCATTTATGAGCCAAAAGGGAGATTCCTCATCTGTAACTGCAGCGTATTATCCACAGAGCCCTACAGCTGGATGCTTCCCCATGCAGAAACCACACAGAAAGCTCACACACCACCTGCCTTCCACTTACGCTGTATTTTAGGGGTGGAACATGCTTTGTGCAAGTGCACAGTGGATTTAGAGAAAGATTAAGGGAGCAGCTTCTCCGGATTTCTAGGAGCGAAACACTCCAGTACTTCCCTGCTGATAAAGTCCTTGCTCCTGCCTTCAGCCCTGGCTCTGACTGATCCACGGAGACAGGCTCAGATATATACAAATGTCAAACCACTAAGCTTGATTACACTTTATAAATGCCACAGTGGGACAAAGGGAAGCCTCTCCCTCTCCACAAGCTGTTGGCTTTAACTGGATACAGGAGTCAGACTGGAAAGCATCACCAGTTCAAAAATCCTTCAGTAACACCTAACTAGGTTAATTTGAAGTTGGGAATCTGAAAGCTTTGGCATCAGTTTGCTGCTACAAAACCAACCCAGCCCACCCTTTCAGCAGCTGAGTGATCAGAACACAGCATCAGTTCAAAAAGCACTCAATGGTATAGTCATCCATCATTTTCTGTCCCCTTATTTATTTTCCCCAAACTGGTGGATATCGATTACCCAGTCTACAGACTTGCATAGATCAATACCTGTTTTCAGAAGAATATTGTGCAAAGCTAAAGAAATTAGTTTATTTTGTAATGGGGAAGAAACAGGGTGTCAATCAGACCTTTGGACTTTCCTGTCACGGCAGTGCAGTGCTCCATGCTAAAGTACAAAAATATGAGACAGCAGAAATAGGCCAGGCTGGTAGGAAAAGGGACTTGTGTTTTACAGGCAAGGAGGCAGCAAGGGAAGAGGAATGGAAGCGTCGCAGTGGAGACGCTGCCCGCTCTGAGTTTCCCTGCTAAAGACCCAGCAGTTATTTCTGCTTTTCCTGCCACATCTTTTCCTTTCCTGTAGCTCACTAAACACAGCCCTTGGCTTCACAGTGACGAGCAGTTTGTGCTTTCACCCGGAGCAGTGAGGAAAGCAACGCTGTGCATATGATTGAAAAAAAGCAGTTAATTAGACCCCACCTATATACTGCTGCAGGGCAATCAAACCCCAGCAGAACTTGAGGCTGAAATGTTCACATCTACCTAACTGCCAATAAAAATCAACAAGAAATGAAGCTGATATCCCACAGATACCTTAAATTTCAACCTTAGCATCCAAACCACAGGCTATGAGCATTCAGTAGCATTAGGAGCAGATCTAGATGTCACCACCGAGACCTTGCCCCAGTTGCACGAGGCTGTTGAGCAGCATGCAGGAAGAGACAGGCCTTTCTCTGAAGAGTTTGATCATCTACACTAACAAAGGTGTCGATGTCCTCGTAACTATCGCAATAGCCAAGCAGAGTTCATACAGAGAAACAATTCTTTATAACTGACTAAGCAAGTCTCATAAGAAAAGATATCTTCCCCCAAAGTTTAGTACATACACAAACCAGCATATTTTCCTAAATTTTCTTTTCCTTACTAGCCTCCCCCCATAACCAAGTTGTTTGTTGACTTTCTGTCTCGGTATCGCACAGCCTGGGAGCAGCCAGCCCCAGGAGACAGGAGCTTTGCTTCTTTAACAATCACTTTCAGGGGAAAGCCTTGCCAATATCAGTGTTTGCAGTTACAGCAGGAAAACTCACTGGACTGCCCATCTCTTTTCCTTGGAAACTGCAAAGGTACCGAGGGAAAAGAACTACACAAACACTACTTAGAAATGGATACCATGAAATGAAAACCTTCACCTGGCACAGGTGCTCACAGGAAATTATGCTTCTGCTGAGAAATTCTTTGGGTCCCCCTAGGTACAGCTATTTTCTTCTTTAATTTACATCTCCTGTCCAGACTTGACTTTATTTAGCATCAGTGCCAGACTGGTACAGCATTTCTATTGCTCTTAAACTGTATGTCCCCGTATGTGGTACAGCCTGTGCAACCACTCTGTACTGCACTCCAATTAAACCGCATACCGAGAACATGTTGACATTGTTAAGGTTAATGACCTAATGATGAGCACTAGGAAACAGGTTTGCAATAAAATGGTCTGTACTGATTGCTTCCATGATGAATGCGAACAATATGTTGGACTGGGAACAATATGTTAAACAATATGTTGTGGTTTATCAATGTCACAGCGCGGCGCTGCCGCAGTGGCTGCTGTCTGGTGATCCTCAGGAGGGTCACTTTGAAATCAACACAAGAAACGATCAGTTCTTGAGGGGAGAAATGGGTAGTACTGACCATAACGAAGGAAGGAAGGAAGGAGAGCCTGATTCTGCCCAGCTCAGGATCATCAGGAACTGTGGGCCAGACCTGGCATGGAAACACAGATTTGTTACACCTGCCTCTAGAAATGAACCACCTTCTAAAAGGCTGCGTTAAAATAATGCAAGGACTAGAGTTTAATACAAGACAGATTTGGTGCCCCTGAGAAACAGGCACAATGAAGCAGACATCAATACAGAGGAACGACTCAGCTGTTATGTGAATAGATATAAAAAATTTAAGAGCTGAAAAACAGACTTTCTAAAGAAGTAGCTCGCTTCTTCACGGAAGAGTTTAATTTCTTGGGGAGAGGGGTGGAGAGAGGGGGAAGAAGATGCCTTTCATCCTAAAAAGTCGTGCTTGGAAAAACAACCGCAGGGCCACGGTGCAGATGATGCAGAACCTCAAAGCGCTGCTCTCTTTATCTCCAGGGCACAGCCACCGAAGAGCCTGGGGACAAGTCAGCTGCTGCCACCTGTGTTTTGCAATTGCCTGTCCAACACCAACAAAACCCCACAGGAGCAGCACCCACAACACCAGCTCCCAAAACTCAAGTTAATTAGAAACACACTGGCACCAAGCAGCACAGAAACCAGGGCACACAGCTGAGCGGTGGGACTCCCTGGCAGCAAGAGCCACCTCCGCTGCTGGCTGCTTTCGGCAAAGCCAGGGATCAGAAGGAAGCACTGTACTAATGGTAAAGTGTTCATGAAAGCCACCAGTTGGGCAAATAATCAAACTGCCTGCCCAGTCCAGGCAGCAAGCTCAAACTTGCAACCTTCAGAAACAGAGAAACATTGAACCCAAGAGGAAGCAAAAAAGCCCAGCACTTTCTGTCAATACGTATAAATTCATTTTGCAAATTAAGAAAAAAAAATAGAGATAAGCATATAATTAACAGCCTATTAGCCAAAGGTTAGTCCTCAATTTTACAACCTCAGTGTGCAAATCCCTTAACTAGGAAGGGCACAGACAGCTTGACATACTCACCAAACCCACCCTTGACACACACCCACTCCCTCCCAAGCCCCACACCCTCTGGCAAGACAAATTTGAAGCCTCCTTTGGGCTCCTCCCCTCCACCCACACCCCGCCCCCAGCCTCCCAGCTGGAGCAGAATTACAATAAGGGTGATTTCACTGCATTAAAGGACTTCTGAGAGCTCCTTAAGCACTGTGAGCTTTGTGACAGTGTCAACAGTTTGGCTTTTAGCAGATGTCAGTAGTGAAAGATGGCAACCAGGTCTCCTTGTCGCTAGAAGTAGGTGGCAATTTTAGCAGAAGGAAATATCTAAATCTGGGAGTAATCCGTGCCCCCTTTGGCAAAAGCTGTCAATGAAATCGTTTGCCGAGGCACCCGTAATCTCACCACAGAATTGAAGCAAGACTGGTAGATTCACGGCCTCGGGGAAGATGGACAAGGTTTTAGATTCCTTAGTCCTGCAATAGGAGAGGGAAGGGCTTCTCCGGGGGGAGGAGGGATATTCAGAGCACATTTGAGGAATGTGTGCTTAAATCCCCATTGACTATAAAAAGACACTAACTCCTTAATTGAATTAAGTATGTAATATTTGGCAGTGCGAATACCTCTCCCTCCCCACACATGCTCTTTGTGTCAAGGGCTTGTGTGAATTTATTTGCAGCTCTTGTCTTCCTAACAAAGGAGAAATATTTAGAGCATTGGACTGGGAGTCAAGAGCCTGTGTTTCTGCCCTTAGGTCTGAGTTAAGAAAAATCATTTAGCTCAGTGATCCAGGAAAATGAGTGCCCTACATTTTGGCAGTAAAGCTGGATAACAGTTCCAAATGTTCAGCTAATAGGTCGTGGGCTCCTTGGTCACTTAGGAGCTTTGAAAATGTCATTCTGTGCCTACCAGAGTGAGATGGATTTTATGCACTGCTGTCTTCAATGCGTTTGAGGCCTTCCTATGAAAAGTTCCCCATTAACACCTTTTATTTAGGTTCTTCTCTGGAAGCCAGGCTTTCCCCGAAAGTCTGGCTTCAATGCCAGGTACAGAGGGGCCGACTGTAGCTCTGTGCTCTTTAAAGGACACGGGCTCACTAACATCAAGGATGCATTTTTTTTTCACCTTAGTATCAGAGTGGTAAATTTTTCATATCTGACTCACAAAGTAAAGAAAAAATTGCATTCAGTGTAGAGAAAATGTACTCTTTGTCAATACCAATCAAGTTTTAGAGCAAATAATTTAATTACAAATGAAAGAAAACAACAAAACCCAAGGAAAGCTAGTGCTTTCCCAGATGCAAGAACATGTCAATTTGTTTCTAACTCATTTTGACTGGTGATATATCCTATATGATCTCCAAAAGTCATTCAAGTATTTATGATGATGTTAGCTGAAAGAAAGCCTTCGAAAGACCCTGGCTTTATGGAATGAATTTCAAAACCATATGCAGGGATTTAGTTGTGTGACTCTCATTAAAAATCAGTAAGTTCCTGGAGGCTAAAATCCTTGAAGACTGACCTCTGCCAATTGGAAGCTGGCTGTGCCATCACATTAAAACACTTGCGGTGCTTACAGGTTAATGGCAAAAGCCTCTGACGAGAACAAATACACTTAAAAAATACCATGCCAGAAATCACCTTGCTTCTGCTGCTCTGGAAATACAAAGCCAGCTAATGGAAGCTCTGATTCTGCAGAGTTCTTGAAAAAACCTGCATCCAGTTTGAACCCCTGTCTGTCCTGAAGTCCACAGGCTTTCATCCTTTGGAGGTCTTTTCATTTCCAGCAATCTCGGTGTTTCTGTGGGTTCAAACAGAACAAATGTGGGGGACGCCTTGTCTTGGAAACTTGGCAGGGGAGTGCCCCGGGGGCTGCCGGTACCTCTGACCTCACCCAAACCTTTGCAAACCTTTCCACCTCCCTATAGCCTCTCTTAGAAAAGGCAATGTGTTGGAAAATAAGTGCCAGGCACCCCGTGCCTTGCCTGTATCTAACCTCAGAGACAAGGGCCTGTTGGAAAACATGTTAACATGCTGTAACTTACGTAGTTTCAAACGGGCCGAGGCATTTTTTTAAAGTATGTGTTAGATGATGTCGAGAAAGGAAAACAAATAGTTCACCCGCTCCAGCTATCACAACTGCAAATACAAATTCCCTTGCCTACGGCAGGAACGAAAAGTTCAGATAGATGCACTTTTGAAACTGGAAAGGTTTTAGAAGTCATTACTCCTGTCTGTTGATTACTGCTCCCAGCTGCAGCCCCTGCCCCATGGGGAGGTCCGTCTCCCAGCACCAGCTGAGCCTGACTGCCTTCAGGTGGCTGGGAAGGGGGCGAAGGGCTGTGACTCCTGAGTGGGGACAGGATGGCTGCAGCTCTCCCTCCTTGACAGCAAAGGCTGCCCAATGGCTCTCCATCAGCTCCCGAAATACTGCAGTTTGCTGCTCCATTTATCAAATTAATTCGGCACTGATTTAGGAAAGGGAACCTCAAAGGTGTCCTGCAAAAAGCCCTGCCCTCTAAGAACCAGAGAGCATTCACCGGGTCGCCTGCCCCTGGCGTTTGAGGACAGACATCCTGCCTGAGCTACCTGCTTAGACACCCTCACCAGTCAATTGGTGATTCAGCCGGTCAGTCGTGTGTTTCGGGAGGGATGAGTCAGGCTCCGAGCCTGCCAAGCCTTCTCAAGGGAGCCCGGATGCCTGATTTTTAGCAGAGTGGAATTACGCAGGCGGGAGCTGAATGCTGGTTACCATAGTTATTATTTCACTTACAAATCAAAAGCACAATTGTTGGGTCTGTTGTGCGGGTCCTTCCCCGAGCAACACTAATACAAAGAATCCCACCAACATCAGCAAACACCAGCAAAAGTCATAATTTCCACTTGGCACGTGTCAGGTGGGGTTGGGCCCTGTGCAGGAGCCTTCCAGTTCAGATTGGGATCCTTTCATAAAAATCACTACTTACCCCTTTGACGCATGCTTATCCACTGCTCTGCACTGCGGAAGGAAAGGGAATCGCACAGGTTCCTGCGCACGGAGGTATTTGCCTTGCTAATGAAGATGGTGCATATTCACTTTTGATCTGCCGAGAAATGGAAAGTGAAAAATTAAAGTTGATTTCCACCACCAATATTGTCACTGAACATCACCGCGCTCTCTCCTGGCCGTGATCATGCTGCTGTCTGGGGGCGCCGATGCCACTGAACTCGGCTGGTCAGCCCCAGTGGATACCCCAAGTACGAGCGCCCTCATGCAGCACCACCCTGTCTGGGCTTGAGACCCCATAACAGAAAAATAAACCATCACGTTTAAATCAACACCTTCAATGTTTGGTTTAAAACTGAATCCCACTCAAAGGCATGTATTAGGAAAAACCTGGCATGCGAAGCATCCTTTCCTTTCTGTCAGGAAATCCGTCCCTCTTGACCACTGCCAGTTTGGGTCTGCGAGGTGGAAGCGAGGTGCACAAAGGGGTTTTCACCACTCTGGGTTGCGTCGTCACATCTCAGAGGGCCTGTGCACAGAAAAAGCTGGTGGAGGCTCCCACGGCTTAGCCTGAGGATGACGAATCATTCCAGGGATGAAACACCTGCTGCTACAAAGCATGGACTGGATACAGGGGAGCTTCAAAACAAAACCCATCTCCCTTTAATGCAGCAAGTATCTCCTCCTTCTCTCCCAAATTTCAGAAGAACGTCACCTACAGCAGCAGAAATTGCTGTCGTTCCCTGCAACAAAAGGGATCAAAACCTCGGCCCACTGAAGCCCCTGGCTAAAGTCACAAAAATGCAGGCTTTGACCCTAAACACCTTGGGGTCTGATATAAAACAAGTTAGTAGAAAGGCTTCTATGGCAGCACGAACAGACCGTGCCTGAGGATCCTTAATCTGTACAAACAAAAGGGAAAAGATGGATAAAAGGGGCTAAAGCTGCCGAGGGACCCAGTGTTTAACAGAGCTGCCTCTTCTTCTGCGTCACTGAAGTGGCACTGGCAGACAAAGTTCACACTGTCACTGGGTCCTAGAAGCTGGTTTGCTGAAGTCCGGGCTTTTTGGTGTTTGTCGCCCCTTTTGTACAGCCCCTCCCCTCAGCCCGGTCTGCCGGAAGACACGAAGTCGTCCCACGCAGCCCCGAACCTGCCCAGCGTCCCGCCGCGCACGCAGCACCATTTCACTCACGTCGAGCTCCTTTTTATTGACTAGATCCGTAATGTGTGAAGGTCACTGCCTCACTTCACACGTCTCAGCAGTGCTGTATTTCCACATTTAGCCACTTCAGTTTGTCAATATTAACATCTGTTACTATTTAACACCTGCCACTGCTCTAACGCACGCGGGTTTTCGCGCACAGACACGGCGATCCAGCCTGGCACGCCGCTCCGCATGGCGAGAGGAAGAGGGGCCAAGCCACACGCTCCAGTTCAGCTGCTCACCCGGGGTGCCCAAATGCTGGCTCGCTCGTGCTCCCCGAGGAGGAAGGAAAACCCGAGAAGCGGCTCGCCTGCCACAGGGACAGAGGAGGATCAGTGCTGGAAGCTGTTGCTCGCTCTAACGGAGCTGTAGGCAGCAGCTCTCGCCGCCTTCCCGCCATTTATCCAGCAGATCAATTGTTTCCACTGCAGTGGTGGGGAGAAAAAAAACCCAACAAACAACCCCAACCCACAACTCCAAGCTGTGAACTTTCTGCCAAGATTTCCCGTAGTCGGAGTTTGGCCTCCCTGGGGTCCTTGTTATGACGAAAAAAAATAACAGCGCGTGAACGTTAGCAGCTCCAAATATTTGTGCGGATTCATTTCTCGTTCACCTAACTCTTTAACGAATATGTAACGTGGCCGTGACAGCTGAGTCACTCCAGACAACTGGAGACGGGCTGGTGCTGTTAAATCCCTCTCCACACGAGAACCTTCCCGGAGTACGGCGCTGCGGAACTCAAAAGGTTTTTACGCAGACTTGTTAAGTTGCTCCCCCCTCACTGAATACCACTGCGGGCCCCAACTTCGCATAAAATCCCGCTGTCTGGCATTCCCGATCGCCCGACAGCAGCTTCCCAAGCTCCCTCGCCCAAGGCGCTACATCCTACAGTGCATTATCCGACGATCAACCGTGCGACGGCTCTGCTGAAGGCCCCAAATCCCACGGAATCCACCCCAAACCAGAGCCGCCTGACTCCCCACTCAGTCAACAGAAAACACATCAGGCTTTGGGAATCAGGCTAATGCTGGTGCTGAAAGTGGCTCTTGATAGCCAAGTAATAATTTCAAGTGTTATTTTGACATTGCTTACGTGGCACAGCAAAGCACAAGGCCTCTTGTACTAGCGCAAGACCACTGGGAATGTCAGATAAAGTAAGAAATAACTCCAAAGCAAACCCAGATGTTACAATTTCACTCTAATTGGCTTTCATTTCCACATGCCTTTGAATTTCCTGGTGGTGACTGCGAGCAGAAATACCCGCAGATAAGCCTGCTCCTGGAGAACTGCCTCACCGTTTTGCAAGCTGGGAAGTCCAGAGAAACATCCCAATCCAAGGGAAGGCATAACTAAACTGAAATGGGTTTAAATGGCTTCTTCAAGGCTCATCTGCCGCTGTACATCAGTGCCTGCGGCCGTGACGGTGGCATCTCCGGTAGCCAGTACAAAACCAGAGAAATCAGAGCAAACACCCCCAAAGAGATGCAGCTGTTTGCCGACTGCCTCTGAGGCCATCGGGATGAATTCAATCTTTCTTCTGCTAAGGTTCTTCTGCTGAATGGGGCTCTTCATTTTCACATTCCCTTCAACTACAATGGGATTTCATTTTCTCATGAGTGATGCGTCTCATGAAAGCAACGTCCAACTGGGACCTTATTACAAAGCCTCAAAACATTATTTTTGTAGAAAAATCCCAGTAGAATAAAATTTGTATACTCCTATTTCATTAATAGTCTGGACAATTGCTTGCAGGTTCTCCAAGCCATGGCAATCAGCCAAGCTCAATGTCTGTGAAAGAGATTTCACGTGTCATAGTTTTCCACCGCCCAAACCCCCTCGCTCCTCTGACAGCCCAAATACAATTAGTGCTGATTTGCTTTACCTCTTCAGGTACAAATCCAGCAGCTCCTTACCATTTCAAATAGCTGCCTTCAAATTCCATTGTTTGTTTAACATCTTTTTATTTCTTTAAAACAAGTTTTATGTCTATTCAGCTGTGCCTGCCTTGTGGGGAATTTTACAGACTATTAATTCTATGCAGACAATATCCACTATAAATAGAAATGACTGGGCACCATATGAAGCAATTACAGTGTTTCTGGTCCTTCTCGGCTCCTACAGAGGATGAGAAAGAGACAGAAAAAAGAAAGGAAAGGGAAAGGGAAAGAACACATTGTCCCTTCCACCCCCCAAATTGCAGGAAGACGGCAAATCGCCGTCGCTGCCCAGCGGTGGAAGCTGTGGCGCAGGTAGCTGCAGGTAGTAGGGGTAATGTGGAGAAGTTGAATTTGGTAACTCAGGAAGCTGATCTTGAAGGAACCAGAAATTTAAGCAATCTTAAATGTTTTCTATTTCTCCGTTTCTTCCAGTGTCCCTTATTCACTTAGTGCCTTTCATATACAATATTCTCTCTGCCTCCTGCAGGAGCACCAATACTCTTTCACTTACGAGCTTATCATACACTTTCTTTTCTTCTTTGCTAAGGGACTGGAGGATTTTGGGGGATATCAGCTACAGCATAACCCAGGGCAAGTATTGGGTAGTGCACACAATAGTCCCGTGTTGTCATCAGGAAATAACAAGTTCACACACCTAGGTCCCATGGCCTCAGGGGAACAAGTGATGCCTTGATTCAGAAACACAAATCTAAATGGTTGAAGTGTAGAATATCGGAGCGAGAAGCACCATTACAGACTATAATGAGAAACATGTTAGAAATCTCTAAAGACCAAGTAAGACTCTCTGAGAGCTAGTCATACGATGCTGCAAGTGATGGCTAGAGCCCTGAAAAACTGAAGATGTAACAGGAAGGTTTTCACTAAATGACTGAATAATGCAAAGACAGGAAGATTAAAAGCTGTTGGTACAGTGGAGTTCAGCACTGGAGGGAAAAAAAAAGGAAAAAAGAAAAAGAGCATTTGGATAGTTCTTGCAAAGATTTTCATGGGACCGGGAACATAGGAAATAAAATCTGACTTTCAGCATCTTTGCTTTGCCCACACCTTGCTATAACCTTCTGTCCTTCCTGGTAAATGCAAGAGAAGTATTTGGAAGACACTCTCTAGAAGTAGGAAAACACCATACACAAATGTGACGATCTCGACCTCAATTTTTGTAAGGATCTTCTAGGGCTTAATTCCTCTGTACAGATTTCCTCCAACTGGCCAGTTACCAGTTCATATATACTCAGCGGTCCTTGACTATCGAACATCCTCAAAAGTAACAGCAGCAGCAGATTTTTGACAGATCCCTCTCGTTCACCCACTAGAAAACAAGAAGTAATATGTGGAAAATGAAGTCGGATAAGCTTTCAGGCCTGTAAATTGCTACACTTGGATTTTACCTTAGAAGCAAACTCAATCCCATAGTAGCATTAGCCGGTTTCAGACCACTGGATATCTGTCTTGTAATCAAAGATTTCACCTCCTGTCTGATACAGCTTTCTTCTGACATTATTCACAAACCAGAGAGAGCACCTAAATACAAATGTTTTCAAAACTAATTATTAAAAGAAGAAAAACCTTCAGAAAGAGATATTACAGTTGATGTTGAACTTGTCCTGACAGCAACTCTATCATCTTCCAGCTGCCTTCAGAAAACCTGAGAAGAAAAAGGGAGAGACTTTGCCAGCGTGTGGGCTGATGGCATCAACTTCCAACCGAAGTTTCCAGGCTGTGAGGACTGACAAGGCTTTCCCAGGGCTGAGGACCCACTTCTGAAACCATGATACACTCTGATCTTTAAAGTGCCTCAGAAAGAAATGCTCTCCATGAGGTAGAAACAAATTCAGATCACAGGTACAATAAATTTCCTAACGGTGTGGTCTGGCTAAGCCAATTCCAACCCCAGTGGAAGGCTAATGAGGGAAAAACTACCCAAACATTTGCTCTCGCTGTAGCTCTGACACCTTAGCGGGAGGTAAAAGCAGATATTGTTTTCTTGGAAGGGACACACATTTGTTACTGTGGGCAACAGCCTCTCCAGATACACTGACTTGGCTTAGAGGCCATATTTGCAAGACATAGTGTTCCGTGAGTCCTCATTTCAGGTAATTGCCCGCTATTTACCTCCGAAACATTCCCAGCAGACTTTGATTTTCAATGCAGTGCTAATAGTTCATATTACTCCCAGAACATTGCAGAGGCACAGAGCTCACCGCAGACTTTAAAAAGAGTTTTGCACAAAATCAGCAGAGCCATGCATAACACTCCTGGCACAAACGTTTGCTTCTCGACTGTGTCCAGTAGAATTACAAACAGGAAGACGACTAAGAACGTCTCTGTGTGTGCGGCACAGATAGCTGCACCTTATCCCACCAGAAGAAATACAACAGGTACGCAAGAGAAAAGAAATGTTCATCAGCACCAAAACGTCAAACCCACCACCTGAGCCAGGAGTTGCGACTCAAGACAGTCACAGAAGTGCCTGGATTTTGAAGTGGTTTGGGGCTTGGCAGAGGGCCACAGTCTCACCGTGGTGGAGCAAGGAGCTGACTTTACCGGGACTCCTCCTGAGTAATGAGATTCATCTTCTGTATTCCCAACACACAACGCGAAGTAAATCGGGGTCTCCTGCGCAGGACTTGGAAACAAGGAAATAAGCTTTCATCATCTGTTAGTTGTTATAAAAGAGGGGAAGGGGAGATATGGAGTGAGTACAGAAACACTTGTCCTTCCCAAGTACCAGATGTATTGCGCTGACAGCGGTGATCTTGGAGAAGGGAGTAAACTGAGGAAGATAACGAATAGGAATTTCACGTAAGGAGAATTTTTCAGCCTTAGCTTTCCATGTGATTCTCCCAGTCAGTTTTCAAATAGCAGAGGAATTCGTTTGGATGTCAAAGAGAGAGACTGGTCATACCTCATCTACCTGGAGAAATGTGTGAGCCCAAAACGGACACATGGATATCTTTAAGTAAACTTTTCAAAATGCCTAGTGATTTTAAATTGGTGTCAAATTCCCGGGGCAAAAAAAAAGGTATCTTTAAAGGATGCTCCACATGGTCATCTAAAAATCAAATCACATCAAAGCATAAGCATGAAAACAAGTCACAGGGCCCTCATTTCTGCACATCGAATAGCTACGTTGAATTAAATGATACTTCACCTTCTGCATAGACACACACACAGAAACATAACAGTGATCAAAACTTGTAATGAGCAGAATTTGCATTGGTTTTGCCAAAAGCAAGTAATGAATTAGTAATCCCCAGTAGAAATTAGAACACTCACATTCCGCAACAGATGAAAGTATGGTTGAAGGTTGTGGCAAAATACTTTCCTGCTTCAAAATTCTCTGCAGAAGGGGAAAAAAAAGGACAAAATGAATATGAACAAATTTTCATGAGCAGTGTGTTTCCCTTTGATCAGCTCTGCTAGGTAGTAAATACTATATGCACAAGTACATAACCACTAATTGAATCAGCTGCATGCTTTAATAATTGGAACTGACTGAAAAGGCTTTCAATGGGTATTTTCCCAGGACCCCTCTCCTCAGCATATCCGTTACATTTCTTGTCTTATTTGCTCACATTTCAATTTTAAATCCCGCCATTCGTAACATGACAGCAGCGCTTTCAAGAGACTGCCTGGGCCCAGAGAAGGCTGTCAGAACTAACACGCTGATCCTAGGAAAGGGAGCCTGATTAAAAACCTCATTGTGTCAGCCAGGCAATCAGATGTTCATTATCCTATGACACACGACTACTGAAATGGAACATTCACATATTTTAAACTTGAGAGATTTGTACTTTAATATAATTATTTTTGAAAGATTCTTCATCAGAAAGGTTAATAAGAGCAATATAGGTTAATAACAGCACTAAGGCAGCTGACATAATCAGATAATTGACCTTATTGATATGTTAAGTGCCCTATGCTTCACCTTGGGATGTGTGACTGCTCTCCACAGTCAATTATCTTATAATGATGCCTGCTTCTTAAGGTCTTATTGCTCGAATATTGGACCTCATTCAAGGTTTTTGGTGTATCCCCCCTTCCTCCGGCAAACCCTCTCCTCTAGGATTTCTACTCCACTTTCATCTAGGACCATGCTAACATATGACAGGCGCTTTTCATAAATACGCTGACTCAGAGAGTGTCATTGACGGCCTATAAATTCAGTTTGTCTCCTTCAACAAAACTGGGGTGGATTCCCATTTTCTTTTTCTTTAGCAGGGAAGAGCCCTCTGCTCCACACAGCCTCTCCGGGGCTGCTCCCGGGTGCGGGGTGTCCCGCTGCCGATGCTCCTGCCCCGCCAGCTCAGCCCACCGAACCAGAGAGACGCAGCGCTCGAGCCGGGCGCGACGGGATGCTGCGTTGTGTAGGAAGCCTTGCTCACTCACCCTTCAGGGGGTTTCTCCCCGTTTCCTCGGGCTGCTTGCGCAGATCCACAGTGATCCCTCTGCTCTTTATGCGACATCAAGAATAAGAAACAAAAAAAAGCTGCATCAGCATGAAAAGGAGTGGCAATTTCCCCCTGATTTTTCCCTCCAGGCAGGTGTCGTGGCCCTGCTCAAACCTGCATCTTGTTCCCAGCATGTGTGCCCACTCCAAACTGTGCTGAATTTCCCAAATATTGCACATACCTGTGTAGGAGTGAGGCTGGTCAGTAGAGCATAGGGACCCACAGGATTTCTGTGCTGGGCTGCATGAGGAAGGTACGGGTCTGGGTGTTACCTGGCTTAACCCACTCGACTCTTAGATAGGAGCAACATTGAGGATGCTGCTGTTGTGGATACGCACCCCTTATTTGTGGAAAATGATGGGCAGCCACAGTGGGGTCCAGATGAGCTCCTGGTGAACGGCCACAGCATGCACCGGCCTCGCTGCCCACAAGCTGGAGCTGTAACAGACCCTGCCCTGCCCCTGCCCGCGACAGGGTGGCTTCTCTTCCCCCGATTTCCCAGGGAGAGCAAAGGAATTGCTGAGAATCTCCGGGTGGCAAAAGGACTCGACAGCCATTCAAATGTGCCGCTCCAGAGATGCTCTCGGGTCTC
Source organism: Chionis minor (assembly GCA_013398295.1). Lineage (NCBI taxonomy): Eukaryota > Metazoa > Chordata > Aves > Charadriiformes > Chionidae > Chionis > Chionis minor. Next base: position 74,227 of record VZSF01001512.1, read on the forward strand.
CCTGGCAGACTGCCCCTGCCCGGTCCTCAGCTCTGGGAATCTTCCCTTCATTTGATTCTGCTTGTGTCCATGCAAATGGTGCTCTGATCTCAAGGGTGGCACAATTACTTCGCAACATGCCAGGGAGTTATAAAATTTTGGCTACGCTTGGGTTTCTTCTTTTTACTTGAAACAAAGTGTGCTTCGGGGGTGGTGGGGGGGAGCAGTTAGGATTTTGGAAGAGAAACAGAAAAAGCCTGAACTTTGAGCTACAGGTGCCGGGAGTTTGAGGAGCATTTGTGATCCCGGCCGTCTGCCTCATGCCTCCCATTCCCCCTCTCTATCTGCCGTCTGATCTCCCTCCCAGGCACGCTCTGAAACGTTTCACTCGCGCGACACTGAATCCTCTTGTCACCTAATGGGCTTAAAATTGGGATAATATTCAGCTAAAAGGCATTAGCTAATTTTGTGAGAGGGCGGGTAGGAACCGACACTTCTGAGTGCAGCCCAGAACAGGGCTGTGATGCAGGGGCCAGTGAAGACAGAGATTTACTCTGCAACCACTGTGAAAATGAGGGTTGTAGGGGAAGCCATTATTTCCGAGGCATTTTCTAGTTCTTTCCCAGCACGTCTTTGAAGCGCTTGGTGGTATTTTCACCTCTAACTGATGTAAATGGCAGGCCAGTCTAATGCTGTCCTGCAGTTTAACAAATGTGATGGCAAAATGTAATGGCAGGCTGCTATTTGGTAGCCTCTCAGGCAGGACCCTCCAGCAGCAATCTGCTGTGCTCCAGGCTTCTCGCAGACATGAGAAATGAAGGATCGCTCTGCACTATTTATTATTAGTAAACCTGTTCTCTGCAGTTTTACCTGATGGGACTGCTCTGATCACCATAATTCAACAAATAAAATTTAATCTGTGTGAGCTGCTATCAGTTAATATCTTAACAGGGATATCTTTGCAGCAGTCTTAGCCCAGTAGTCCAATTAAGTTGCACAGGCAGGGTATCTTCCATAATCTCAGGCACTTTGAAAGCTTTGGGGAAGTATCTGCTGAAAGAAAATTGTCTCATCCTGGCACCAGGACTTTCAGCAAGACAATGCAGGGCTCTAGTTAAATCCACGAGCCAAAGAATAAAAATACAAAAGGTGGATTAGGCCAAAGCAAACCAAAATAGCCTGGGAAATACTAAAATAATTTCCAACGAAATTTCCGCCTGACAATCTCCTGCCTGCAGGGCAGGGGGCACTGCCTTTCGCTCTGCAGTCATGCTAGCCATCAAGGCCACCTTAGTTCCCTCCCAAAATTGACTTTTCATTTTCAGGGACGGAGGACAGATGGTCAGCTTTAGCTTGGCACTATCCCTCTTACCTTCCTGCCTTTCATTCATTTTTAATATACCACCCTTGGACTGCTGGGAATGTCTGGGAAAATGTAGATGCCTGTGATTAAAGCGATGAGGAAGAAGGGAGCCTACAGGATGCTTTTAGCCGCTTTCTAGCTCATATGGAAACACATAACGCAAGGTGATCACATCTGGTCTAGGCAGAGTGCTTGTGATGGCAGGAGAGGTTGCAGTTGTGCAATATGCTTTCAAGTTTGCAGAAAAAGAGACTCTCCACGCTAATACACATTCACCTCTTCAGCACTCTCCAGCGATAAGGTTTTACAGTCCTTCCCATAACGTTATCTATTAGTAACCACAAAGCATCCAAGCAGAACAAACCGTTTTAAAGGAGCCAAGAAAAAATACGATCTCAGAGCAACTCGCTTTGCTCCTGATCCATCACATGGTACAGCGGAAAAGTGAGATGGGCCCCGTTAAATACATCACCCCGGTGACACACGGGGCAGGGGGAGGCACACCCGGAAGGACACATCTGAGCAAGACAGGTTTCAGGGCGTCCTCGTTCCATTGACAAGTAAAAACATTAGTTGCAAAATAGCCTGATGAAGCTGAAATAGCTCTGAGATAGCCTGAAATAGCTCTGAGAAGGACCCTCAGAAGCAGATCACCTTCAGAGTGCCATGAAGATTCCATACACTTCCCTGGGAGGAAGTCAAAGGAACCAAGGATTTGGCCTGGGAAGCTCAGTTTGCCCCCATGCTGGAGAGCTCTGCTCCCATCATCAGGATGCTCCATTTCCCTGCAGTTCTGGCAGGGAATGTCCCTGAAAGGGATGTTGGTTGGGATGAATTTCAACCTGTGTGTGGCATCCATGCGCTTCCTCCCTGCTGTACCAGTGCACCTCTGTTAATGCCCAGTAACACCATAATAACTCAGAGGAGCACCTCCAGTACCTGACGTTGCATGCAGGCGCAGGAAGGGAAAATCCCTGCCTGCCAGACGTTTCAAGCTGGGGAGGGACAGCTTGCCCTCACTTTATGAACAAAAGGTTGGCTGTACCCCTTTGAATATGAACTGGATGGTAATTAAGAACCTGACTGACTTTTTAGACACTGAAGTAAAGGCTTTCGAAAAGCTCAGGCGTTTGGTCTGTTGTAATCAATTAAATTGATAGCCACTCACAGCAAATCTGGGCCACTGCCAGCAGGCTGCTGGGGCTCAGGAGGAGCGACTGCAGGGCTCCTCTTCCCCAGGGTGAGTCCATCTGCACAAGGGATGAGATATGCAGAATGGCTCAGTTGTCCTAACTCCATCCCTGATGATGCTCATGCTGGGTATCGAGTAGAAGCAGGCTTAGATCAACCCTGAAGAGCACTGAAAATCCCTTCTTCTCTCTTTGAATAAACAATAGCCAAACTAAGGCAGCTTGCACTGTTTTAAAGCGCCAGGAACAGATCCCAGTTTGCAAAAAGTATCGGCCAGCTCTCACAGAAATCACTGGGACTTGTCTGGAGCTCACAAAGGGGAAAACCTCAGTAGAGGAGTGGGTTTTGGTCCACGCAATCTGCTTATAAACACTCTGGTGGACTGGAGCTGCTAGAGAAACCATGACCACATCAAGCTAGTGGGCACCTGGTCACTTGGGAGCGAGAAGGAGGAAGGAGCGAAGTCCTGGGCTAAATTATTTGTACATCATCCCCGAGGAAGAAGAGGCTCCAACATGAACCGAAACCTAATTAGGCATGAAGGAAACCTGTGAACATCCTAATCCATGCACAACATCTCAGAGTTCCCACCACATTAGACATCAGAGAATCAAAAGACAAGGCACAAATCCCTGAGAAGCAGCTTCAGCATATCCATTGCTTACAGAAGTGTTTTGTTTTAGACCAGTGAGAATCTTTTGAGCAAGGACTCAAAATACACTGTTTGTACAAAAGTTGAAAAATACCACTGTCATAATTAGATTTTCCATTAGGCTTGTGTGGCATAATTAAAAATGTAATTTCTCTGTGAGCACATAGCAGTGCTCTAGGAAAAGGGTGTCACCACTTATTAAGGGCATATGCAGGTACTTTAGCTAACCACATAAATTGATTAAGTACTAAACTAGGCTATGGAGCCTAATTGTTTTGAACAAATACCTACTTACTGCATGTGAAAGGACACATTGCCTTGCCTGTTGGAAAGCCTAATTTATTCCAACAACTCCTAACTTTACTGTTGAATGTCATTTAGCTCTTCCCAGCTCCGGGTACCCAAATGTGTCCCTACGGATGCCACGGAAGCCACTCGCAGCATTCTCAGACAGCAGCCGAACAACTTGGATGAAAGTGAGAGCGTGGCAGGACACCGCGGGCAGGACCGGGATGTGTCCCTGTCCCTCTGCGGCTCCAGGTGAGCCACGGAGCCACTTTGGGTGTCTATTTGCCCTGTGCACACTGCAATAGCTTAACCTTCCTCTGCATGTCCCTGCCGATGCCAGGGGGGCTGGAACTAGATGATTTTTGAGGTCCCTTCCAACTCTAAGCATTCTATGACTCTGTGATTCCAAATACTGGCTAACACTCCTCCTCCTGTACTTTTCACCGAGAATTACAAAGGAGCAGAAGGGAGCCAGTTGTTCAGATCAGATAAGCTCCTCTGAAATTCCTAGCTGCTATTACGAGCCTGATTTGATGTAGTTTTATTCAAGCAGGCAGTTGTGGTTTGTGTGAGCCCAAGTAAGGACTCAGTGGTCTGCTCTTCATAGGCGTGTGTGACACTCCCAAGTCCTCAAAAAGTCTCGGAGGACCCTTTGAAAAAAACCCTACAGCTTATATTTCCAGGAAGGAATGCTGCAGTGTTTAGAAACTCCTAAAGCAGCAGCACTGAAACGATGAGCTACGGGGCTCTGCAGCCTCTCCGGACAACTCACCCAGCTCATAACCAGGCAATTGCTTGCCCCCCATCCCAGCCCCGCTTCTGACACGGAGACAGGCAGGGAGCCGGCACGTAGCACACAAGCGCAAAGCAACTGTCTGCCTGGGTTCAGCTCAACCAGTGCTGTCCCAGGAGTACCTGAGGAGCTCAGGGAGGAAGCAGAGCTTCCCAACACGAACTTAAAATACAGCTGATGGAAGAAAGAAGTACCTGTCAGGCTGGTGGGCTCTGAAGCAAGCCTGATTCTCCCGGCACCGTGATTTCCCACTGTTGTGCTTGCATAAAGTCATCTTAGCTTTTCCTGCGAATAAATGAGAAGACAATCTGACCCAGTGCCTTCATTGACAAGCTCTGCAAAAGAAACCTCAGGAATATTTTATTCCTCCCACATTAGGAACATACAGAACATACAGAGAAATTTACCATCACATAATGATCCCTATTATGCAAAGTGAGGCTGACAAAATTTCCATCATTACATCCCTGACAAGTACTCAGAACTGCGGGGGCTTTCAGGCTTTCTTTTGAAAGAAAAAAGACCTGCAAAGTAGCTTTAATGTCTTAAATATGGAGCAGGAACTTCGTCCTCTCCCTATTCACAAACACCTTAAATACATCTCCTTCCTTCACAGCTTGTTAATCCCTACTCCTCAGCTCTTCAGACATTTACATTCTCTCCACAGATCTAACACAGCAGAGGTGTTTATATCGTGCTTAAGCAGCAATCTGAACGTGCCTCATGACCTTACTGGTTTTTGGGTGACCAAAGATCACCATTAAATCAGCCAAGTGCGATGGCGAGGACCTTGCCGGAGCCCAAAGCCTTTGTGCCGTCACCACACCACAATTCCCTTGTCATGTTTTCTCCTTTTTGTGCATCCAAAAATGCCCATCAAAGGGTTCAATTATCATTGAAACACTCATTAAAATCCTGAAGCTGAAGGACCAGCAGACTGGCAGTGATTTAGCCACCTGACTGGCATTACGCTGGTTTAGGGCAGCACTGCACATCGCAGAGTGCAAACCTGAGCCAGTCACTCTTTGGTTGGAGGCTCCAAAGGGGCCAACCATGACCCCAAACCTCTGACCGACGACGCTGGCAGGTGATTTGCTTCGTTAACTAGCATGGACTGCAGACACAGAGTCATTTTTAGTGCCATTTTCATCCAGTGCCATTTTCATCTTCCTCATTGCCATTTGCACACCAATATAAGCAAATATCAAAGAAACGCACGCGAGGAGTGAGCACATGGGGCTCACAGGCACAGCTTCCCCTGGCTATTTGGTCTTCCTTGCCTTTTTGTTTTTTTGTCTTTTCTGTGTGTCCACACATCCCCTCCTACCTCAGACCTGCACTTCTGCTACTCTGATTTCCTTCCCTGTTCCACCACAGACCTTCTCTGCCTGGGTCTCTCTTTGCCTCTTTCCAGCCTTCCTCCCTCTGCTGCTCAGCAGAGGAAAGAGCCGAGACTGAGAAAGTTAATGAACATCGCACCGGGGTTACTGCTTCCAGCGCTCTCCCTCTCGCACACGCTGCGGGCCAGGCACACACGTGAGCCCCAGAGCAGTAATTAAGGGATTTTAGGAGGATAATGCCCTCGAAGGGCTTCGGCAGATTGACACATGGTATTTCTTCTTAATAATGACTGTCCTGAAACATATCGGATCCGTGTGCTGCTGCGTTTCCGGCAATTTGTAAGAAGTGTTCAATGTGTAGCCAGCTGGAACACACAACAGCACATAATTGTTCTATTACCACAGACTTCAATTGTTTCTCTTTTATTCATTAAATGGCCATTTATTGGAAGAAAGGTCCTTTTTTTAGATGCATTTTTACACAGCTCTAGATTGGACTTGCCAGGACTGAACAAGGGCAGACCTTCCCTTTTCTCACTGTGCTCTTGGAAGGAAAATGGGGAGCACAAATGCTGGAATTTTTTGGTTTTTAATGGAGATGTTGAAAGCCTTTTACATTCCACATCGGAACAAAAAATGAGGCCTTTTGAAATGGCGCATGGGAGTCAAGGGAGAAGGCCACCCATGCTGATGATGGGAGAGGCGAGAGCAAGGGTCCGTTCGGCAGCAGCCCTGACGCGTCTCCTTGGAGCCAAGAGAGCGCCCAAGGACTAACGCTAGGGAAGGAAGGACAGCTATTGCAAGAGACCACACGGAGCAAGGGGGAGAACAACTGTCCGGTGCCTACAGTGCTCACCTGGAAGCCAGGAGATGTGAGGACTTGCATGGAAGCCCCAAGCGAGTGTCCAGATGGGAGATGGTGGTGCAAGCCTCTGTTTTAGACCAGGAGTTCCACAACAGGCCAGAAATTTCTTGAGAAAAGGCTCACCAAGCCCAAGAAACATATCCCATGCAGACTTGAAAAGTGTTGTAGAACTAACCGCGCTATCTCGAGAACTGCTGCCTGCACAACCAGTATTATCTTGATTTGCAAGTGTTTTACACGATACCAAAATTTACCTAAACCCCGGAACCTCAGGTCTGAGATTCCTAATTCCCGTTTCAACAGTTGTTCCCCAGCAGAAGAGCGGAAGGTGGACATTTTAACCAGTGCATTCTGGCCAGACCATACTACCTGGCAAGCTGAGGATGACCTCTACTTCACTCTACAACAAGAAAGTGAAACACCACATTAAAATGTGTATATAGGAGGAAACCCCTCTCGCTCTCCTAGCCTTTCTTTAAGCTATTGAAATGGCTTAAAAAATAGAAAAAAAAAAAAGAAAAGAAAAGAAGGCAAGACGTAATTGTTTCCTGTGCAAACCTTGTGCCAGACTTTATTTTTATGGGCTGTATTTATTGACTTTAGCTATTTTTCCAGTATGCTGCACAGCGCTAGACTTGGCAGGAATTCCTACAGAATGAAATAACATCTCTGAAAAAGTGGGAATTCTCATTGTTTGGCATGGCCAAAGCAAACTCCAGCCAAGCAAACTTATGACCTTCTCTCCTGTCAGACTCAAACCCAGGCCAGGCCAGCCACTAAATCAGACTCTTCATTCCCCTGGTCACCAGAAGATCCCAGTCTGGGGGTCAGATCCGACACCAAGTGAAGCCATTTGCCCCCATTGGCTCCACTCCACACCTCCGCTGAGAGCATCTATTTGCCACTGCACCCAGGAGCGGAGATTTGTACATCGCGTAGACAGCGATTTGTTTTCAGGGGAGCAAAATAAGACACCCAGCCTCACCAGGAGCCATTAGTGAGTTAATTGCAGCTGTTTAAGAGTTAGGCCTTAATGTGCCTGTCAACTCCAGACACTTGCTGTACTTCCCAGGATTTTGTATGCATCGGAGACAGATGTCTCCAAGGCAATCAGAAAAGTCCCACAGTATACACTGAAGAAGACAGAAGACAACTGAAGAGATTTATGTTGGATGGAATGACAAGCTCAAGAGTTTAACTGCACATGGCATTTCTGGAAGCTTGCCAGCGCAGAGTTTAGTGTGTTTTGTGTACTTCACTCATAACTGTTTATTGTGACAGGTAAACACTTGTTTTGAAAGCTTGCAGGCGTACTATTAAAACAGAAGTGTTCCTGACATAGTCAAGCTGTGCTGTCAAATGTTTATCTTTTGAATGATGAATGCTGGCTTTCCTTTTCCTTCCTCTCAGTCTGCGTGGAACAGATTTGAACAGTCTCTCCCAACTTGTTTGGGCTCATTTCACCTGGGGGACGTAGCTGAAAGCTGAAGGGCCAGAGAGCAGCTCCGTAATTATCAGCCCATATGCCAATAAATTAAGGTGATGTGGAGAACAAAGGAGGAACAATGGTGTAAGCAAGAGTAAGCTCCGTGCCAGCTCTGTCTGTAACGGAAATGCAGATGTTGAGCTTTAGAAACTGTACTAGACTAGAGTTCAATTTCCAGCGCTTAGAGCATCTCAGAGACGTGTATTTCACAAGTCAAATTCTGGAGGCTTCTGTTAACTAAAAAAGTGAGACGCAACTGCAACAAATCTGTCACAATACTATTTTTTTGACTCTTTTTTTAAGCTAAGAAACGAGAAAATAATGAAACAGTTAAGTCACAGTACTGAATGTATACCTAGCCCGTGAAACTGCAGACAATCATAAAAGCTATCGGCAAAAATGAAGAGAGACTCTTATGGGTGAGAATTAAAATTCTCCACTTGGTGCAAGTATGTCTTCTACAGAACTAGAAGAAAAGCCTGTGAAAAAGACAGTAATTTCTGTGTATCTTAGTGTAATTGCATATGTTAAAAGGCTGTGGAATTCAGCAATGATCCCATGGGTTTTCAAGTGGATTTCAGATATTTCACAGTGTGTCAGCTATAGATTGAGACATAAGACTTTGGGGGGAAAAAAGTACAATCTTTGATTAGATGAAATAGCATCAGATTTCCATGAAAATGCAAATGCTCACCGAATTCATTGCTAATGCAGTTCTGCTGCTTCTTTGTTCTGTTGCAGTGGTACTACAACCATGGCTTCGCTGACCTGCACTGGGTGTAGCACTGGGGCCAATTTAACCAGCCCCAGTGTAACAGCGACCTGCTGGGGGCACGCGGATGAGAATGAGAATTGATAATTTACGACCGATTTGAGGAAACTGGTCTTACACAACGCATGAACTGTGGAACTGCCCGGGACAGGAGGCATCGGAAGCATTTGTATCACACAGGAGTCAAAGGAGGATTGAGTATTTGTCAGGATACTGAAAATATTAGGGATCACAAGAATAAAAAGAATAAAAACTGCTTCCACCAAAAGACGTTAAACTGCAAAGTGCAAGTGCTTAGACAGCATCTAATTACAAGGACAAAAGAAGAAAAGAGCCCCTTATCACCAAATCTGTAAATTCAGTAGGTCCATGTCCCAGCTTACTGTACTTGTTGGCCATACAGAAAAGCCAATACACTAAATTAGGCTATTTCAGCAGAAGGTCGAATTAGGACTTTACTGCCGAGGGAGACACATATATTACACCTTTGATCCACGGTTAACACAGAGAATTTGTGCCGGATTGTTACTCAGTGGAGGGATGACTCTGAAGCCATTACGGCACGCAGACGTTGCGTCCCCCTGGCAGGAACATCTGGTGACCCACAAAGCAGCCAGTGCACGGGGGCTGCGGCGGAGTGGCTGGGGCAGGTTTAGTTACAGCACGTCAGAACTCCAGCCGGCAGCTCTGGCAGGCGCTCCTGCGGGCTGTCACCACCTGCCCAGTGCGGAGGGCTGAGCTCGCTCCATCCCACGAGGAGCCTTCTCCAGCGGTTTATGTCGCAGATCCCTTGGTTTGCACTGGGAAGGGGAGAAGGGGCTGGGAGTCAGGGAGACCGCAGTGTGAAGGGATATGTTGGGAACTGGAATCTGACCGGTACTCCAGCTCCTCACAGTTTTTGGGTGAGCAGAGCGAGCCTGGGCTGCACCAGTGCTCCACACCATATTACCGCTATGGGATTGGGTAATTAAGGACCAGATTTACCTTTTTAATCAAACCACTGCCCTAGTAAAGGCTTTAGACAAGAGGTAAACAAGCTCTAGCCTGGAATTTCCCTCTTTGTTCAATTTGCTCTTTCAGCCTAAAATATATCCCCTTTCTTTCCCCCTTACAGCTGTTTCTTCAGGTGTGGATATAGCACGACATCTAAATAGAAATCATCACAAGCAGCTGCTCACTGCGATGCACAGCAAGAGTTACCACACTGGGGCCAATTCCTTGGGTGCTGAGCATCCTCCCCGCTCCAAACCCTGCCGAAGTCTGTACAGAAACAGACTGTACAAAGGGGCTGCTTGTCTTTCCTTCCCCCCGGTGATCAACAGAGTAAACCACTTCATCATTTTTCTCTTAATGAAAAGTGTCTTGCACAAAACAAGAGGGGATCCCTGTGCTGGGAGTCTATACTAACTATTGCTTTTGTCCTGTCAAACAAAAAGCATATGAAAAAGGCAGTAATAAAAAAGCATTAAGACTCACACAAGGCTTGTTAAATGATTTAAATCTTCATAATGTATAGCATTTTCCTGGTAATTAAGTTCGCACGTCGAGTTGGGCTAAATGCTTCCTACTGTTAGATAACACTTTAAATGCTCCTTCACACACTCAGATATTTTTTTCTCCACCACAGCCCTGACAATCCAAGGTAGTTACGTGTAAAAGCACAGGAATTGCTTCCTACGGATGGGGCACAGCATGGCAGTGCAAAGTCCATTTCACACTCACCTTACACCACTGCACAGGCTCAGTCAGACCCCTCTCACAAAAAGAGATGCGGGAGGAGAGGAGGGGAGGGGAGGGGAGGAGTTGCACTCTGCTCATATTTCTATTTTATTTTTCTAAAGTTTGCACTGAAAACAATTTCAAGAGAAAGCCCTGACCTGCCCTGGTAACAAGCTATTTACCCATAAGCAAAGATCAGTGGTTATTCCCATTTTTTTTCCCCACTTCTCCCTCCATCTTCCTGCTGTTTTTGCCCTCCTATTTATCTGCTCTTAGTTTACACACTCCAGCTTTTGTTCTCAGCTCCTTCTTGCTCTTCTGCCCTCTCAGCATTCAGTTACATCCAGCTACACCACCCAACGCGTTCTCTACAAAACAGTTGTTTTTGTTAGAAAAGCCGGATGCCTTCTACTCGGAAGAACAATATTCAGATGGGAAGGTTTGATCCCGTGCAGTAAGACAACCATGCTCATCACATCTACACAGAATCACAGAATGGTTAGAGTTGGAATGGACTTTAAAGACCATTTAATTCCAACCCCCCCACCACAGGCAGGGGCACCTCCCACTAGACCGGGTTGCTCAAAGCCCCGTCCAACCTGACCATACATAATCCCATCACTCACAAGACATTCTGAACTTCGTGTTGTCCAATTTAGACTGCAATCACATTTAATATTTTGTTTGAAACACAACCGGGTCAAGGGAGGATTGCAAAATAAGCTAGGTAAATAGATGTGATGCATACATAGCCTTTGCAATTCTGTCAGCCGACACACAAAGCCCCAGTAGGTTAATTGACATTGCTAACTCTTGCTCAGCAAGGGAAAAACATTTAAGATACTCAGCAAATGCTTCAGGTGAAGCCTTCAACCACTCAAAGTTACACAAAAAAATTCTCAAAATTTAGGTCTGTTTTCAAAATCCTCCCAGGCTGGCTTCATATATCATCCAAGCTGAAACTGTTCTCATGATGTATTATACATGGAGACTGCAGTACATCATCAGAATTCTGACACTGCCATGTTCAGGGTATGCTAGGATACAACGTAATGAATTACAACAGTGGACATTGACAAATACACTTTAGGGGAAGTTTAAATTAATTTTTTTTAGCTGCTTGCAGTTGGCTTAGAAAGTAATTTTTATTAAATAAACCAGCGGGAGAGTGGGCAGATTCACAGCCCTTGAGAAAGGGAACGGCAGAGCGGAGAGAACACAGGACAGAGAGCAAGGAAGCAATTTCAGCTCCGAGATTAACGTGCTCCGTGATTTCAGAGAAGTCAGCTGGGCCAAGCCCTGGCTGTGCTCACCCAGAAGCACGCAGCTCTGCCAAAGCACCCATGTACCTGGATTAAACACAGAAGCCAAGTTCGTAGGTGCAATCCCTCGTCTGTGGGTTGAACATCAAACAATTCCCACCGACTCCAGTGGGGTAACGCACCGTCGTCAGCGCCTGGAATACAAGGTGTATTATTGTGTATCAAAGGGATGCAACAGATGGGCTCTCACCTGGAAAATTAATCATAATCCAATTTTTTTCCCCGTGAAAATAAAGCCGTAATAACAATAAGAAAAGGATAAGGTACAGCTTATAAAACCAAACAAAAACTCCTTTTATGAGAAGCAAAAGCTAGTACCTTCGAGAAAGCCCAGAATACTAAACATCTCTTCTCTCTGAAGAAATCTTTTGTCATTTCAGGGGGAATCAATTAACCACAGTGTCTTATTCAGGTAGACTTTAGATTAGTACCATATCCCTTCACTATAGATAATTAACCTCAGTTTCTGAATTAGCAGCAAAATAAGCCAGTTATTAGTTTTTATAATGACTAGAACTCAATATTTTGGGTAGTTAAACACCCAAGAGTTTAAATTAAAATAGACATCTGACAGAAATCCCTAAAGTGTTCTTCAGATCATTAATACTATAAATTCCACAGTAGATTGAACTGACAATGTTCCCTTTTCCTTCTGGAGCACTCCAAAGGGATGAGCTACTCCCTCGAATCAGCATTCAGTTTGATCTCTGAAATAATCTCTCCTTGATACCTAAAGCCTCAAGGCCAACAGCATAGTTAAACTCATATCCTCCTCTTACCACAACTGTTATGCCTAGTGAAGTGAGAAGAAAAAAATAGAAAAGCCTCCTTTCCTGGTCTACCTACAGACTGCTCCATATATGACCAAGACAAACCGACGCTCACATCCTAGAGCAGAATCCCGGCGCGGGTCACAGCCCGGGGCAGCAGTGCAGAGGGAGACCGGGAGCACCAGGAGACCATGGAGCTGTCAGTGCTGGGCCGTGGGGAGAGTGCGGGCTGCGCACAGCTCCCGAAGGATCCTAAACGAGCAACTGGTCTCTTCACACGTCAAGTCCGCGGTGGAAGTGCGGGCACAAGGGTGAGAAGAACATCCAACAGGGATCTTAAGGAGTTGCTGCTCCATCCCCCTGCCCATAAGCTGTGTCATCTCCATGTGTTCCACCCCCGGGAGACGCTCTTCCTCAGCATCCTCACCCCTTGCTGAACGCCGCTCACCATCCAAAGGCCTTTCTAATACCTAGCCTGCCTCACTTTTGCTGCAAAAGGAGCCCATTACTTGATGTCCTACCTATATTTGCCCTTACTTCCCACCAACATGACACAGACTTGTTGACCTGCTGGTCGAATCTTTACTCTCCTCTCCTCATCAGTTCCCCTTCTGCAGAACCTCTGCCTTTTCCTCATCCTCTGTGCATTGATTATTCCAAGCCCAAGTTTCGTGCCTTGCACTTGTCTCTAATGTAATTCCTTTTTTTCTCCCCCCCCCCAAACCATTTCTGCAATTTGTTGAACTCATTTGAATTCCCATCCTGTTGTCCAATCTATTTGCAGTCCCTCCTAGCTTGGTGCCATCTGTAAATTTAATAAGCGTACTATCTATTCCATCACCCAGGTTGTTAATGGAAATATTGAACAGAACCGAATCCCTCCCTCCTCCCCAAGCCTGGGTCGGTCTGTCTGTCCCTTGCAGGGGACACTTCCCCGGCAGAGAGGTGGAGGTACATCCAGCACTGACTTCTGAGGAAACTGTTACACCTCCCAGTGTGGTCACTGAGTCTCAAAGGTGGCCACACAAATCCCAAATATGCTGCTCAGCGCAGCGCAGACCTTACCAGAGGTGTGCTTTGTTCCATTGCAGCTCCAGCTATGCCTAACACCACAAAGAAAGAAAGGAAGAAAGAAAGAATAAAAGCTCTAGGGATCTTCCTGCTGCAAGTAAAATGTGTATTCTAAGAGAAATGAATGTTTACCTTCCCATTTATGTGAATCAATTAGCGACAAATATCCCCAGGGCATAGAAAAGACTAACACAGGTAACAAAGGATATGCCCCAAATAATGGAGGATTAGGAAAAGGCATACACAAGTAATAAAATATCAGCTACAGAGGCCACTCGAGAAGATTGCAAAACAGAGAAGAGTAAGTAGCTGAAGGAGAGAAAGCAGAGGTGAGGAGAAGATTGCAGTAGCAGTAAAGATAAAGGATGAGCACACTTTTTGAGTATATATGCTAGAGTTAAAAGAGTTCAGCGTAGAGACAGGAAGGTCTCCAGGAGAACAGAAGTGTAATTTATAAGCAAAAGAGCCAGACAGGGCTTCTATACCCAAAAATAAGTCCTTTTTTTTCCCAGTTCTATCAGTTGCTCTAAGAAAAGATATTACCTTTCCCTGCAAACCTTACCTCTTGACAATACCAAAATAGAAAGATATATTTGCCCTGGCACTCTGAAAGGACAATGGGAAATAGATGCTGAGAGCCTAGAGAGAAAGAAACATTTTAAGAATGAAAAAGGACCAGAGTTAGACCTTCTCAGGAATTACATTTTATCTCATGAAAAATGTCACCAAAAAGGAATAAAAATTGGTTCCCCTTTCTCAATAGCTTCATTTTTGCCAGGATGTTTTTATCAAAAAATGAAATCTTTTCATCAAAAACCTCTAGGCCCCCAAACAAAACATACGTAGCTCTAAAGCAACTGGTTTCCTGTTTGAGCCTTTTAGAGCTTTGTAGCATTCTTGCAATACAAATCATGAAGAATGAGCATCTCAAGGCAATTTGATTTTTTTTTTTTTTTAAAAGTCCTTACCGGGCTTTTAATATTGATTTTTGCCAGCTTTTAAGCAAAACCACTAATAAAGAAGTGGAAAAAGATGGAAGGTGATATGGCTCTGTGCAAGGCGGATGGGAAACACTTGGGGCAGTGTGGGCACAGGTAGCCATCTGGGTTGGGTTGCTACAGGTGACATTGCCGTTTATAAGACTTGCACCGGCAGCCCTTGGGCAGATGGCAGGAGGACACAGACCTCCTAGATGTGGGCAGCAGTCTAAAAGCAGAGATCAGTGCTTTTTGGTGCCGGGTTCACGTCTCCATCAACATCATTCTCTTCAGGATATGGCCCTGGGTTGCTCCCAGCTCTTCTCCTCCCTGCTGCTATTGCTCCGGAGCAGCAACATCTCATCCCAGGCTCATCTGCCCCGGCTGGCACCTCTCCTACCCAGGTCTTGCTGACAGCAAAGAGCAAAAGGAGTAAACAGGAAGCAAGTCGGGAGGCGAGGGAAGAGCTGTTTTCATTTGGGGAAATTTTGTTGCTGTTTTTGGTTCTCAGCATGTCAGCAGAAACTCAAGGCTTGTCAGGAGGCTGCTCCCAATCCAGTAATTACTGGAGGTGCCTCCATCTCAGCCCCGTCTTGATCTTACACTGTGTGATCACTTTATTATTCAGCTTTATTTTATTATTCAGTTTGATTTGGCAGCTGTCTGAGAAACCTAAGGCTACTCAAGCTGTATATTTTAAGATCTTTAAAATCTGTTGATATACACTCTTTTAAAGTCTTCAGGTCTGAGTCAACATCGTTAATTCTGAAGCTCCAGCCCATCAACTTGGCAGGACACTTCACACACGCATGCACACACGTATGCACGCAGCTCAGCAGCAGCTTAAATAGGGATCTCGCTGCAGATTCCATGATTTTTCCTCTGGCTTACAGCCAGCCTGACTCAGGGGCATCGTCCAAGGGGTTCAGTGAAGAGAAAAAAAGTTCAGCTATTTGGGACAGTGCCAGAAGTGGGCACTTAGAGGAAAGAAAATATTACTTCCATTACAAAATTAAAGAAAAAAACCCAAACAACCAAACAAAAAAAACCCCGAGCCCCGTTTGCTCTGGTGGGGTTACGGGTGCTAACCTGCTGGTCCTTCCTCCAAGGCACATCGTGAGCGAGACGTCCTTGGCCACAGCCAGTATTCTCCCTCTCCGCCTCTCTGTCAGACCAGAGGGAATTTTGGACCCTTATCCAGGTGGAGGCTGTCCCTCCGCAAGGATCTAAGAAAACCCCTCACCTTGTTTTATTGGGTCCTTGGATCTCATCTCTTCAAGGCAGAGATTTGCAGGTTGTTTAATGTTCAGGTTTGATTTCCTTTTGTACTTTGATTTCAGATTACTCACCCTCCTCTCGGCCTTTTCATGATCAAAACTAAAATCCAGCTTCCCCCCTCTGACTTCAAACAGTTTTAATCCTGCCTCCCTAACATCTATTTTCCTTCTAATTCCCTGAAGAATTTCTCTTCTGGGATCGCCCCTGTTCACATTCTCTTACATGTTCAAAGTCCTTCACATTCTTCTTTCATCCATGCCGCGCTCCCCTATCACAGACTCCTCTGATTCCACTTCTTCAAGGGCAGCAATGTGTATTTTCATCCACAGCTTTAACAGGTTAGAAGAGCTGGATCCTCACTGCCGCTCTGTGTTCACACATCAGAGGGCCTAAGAGAGCCCGGGAGACAGTCCAGCTGCTCGTGCGGAGGTTTATCCAGGGCTCTCCTGCTCGGAAACTCGGCAGCGGAGCAAAAGGCATTGCCCATACACAGCGTCGCTCCTGAAGCGTAGCAGGGGTTGGCATCCAGCTTGCATCTGGCAACCACGGACCAGTAATCTCATCTGCTGTCCACTGGTAGATGCTGGAGGTCTTGGGTTGGCACTCACTCTAAAGACAGGAGACAGACTCAACCACTCAAAATACATTTGTTTTTATCTGTAGGATTGCTATTTCCTTTCATATAGCCCTGCAACGTTGTCATCTCATAGTCAGCAGGTTGAGAAGGTACACGTAAGTACTAAATTACTACATACTGTTCTGTGGCTTTGTTTAACTGTTGTCATTAACTTCACTTTTCAGTGCTGCAATTAGTGCCTTAATTAGTCTTCACTTGGCTGCCAGCAGTACTTGCCATCTCTTCTAGGCTTTCCAATGACAAAATCCCTCCTGTGGTACCTCCTGGTAGGTGTCCTCTTTCAGAGCCAAAGGACTGGTGGCCCTTGAGCTCCATGTTACCTGCAGGTCTGTGCTCTGCTAGTGCTCATACCAGATTTGGCTGTAGCTCTCTCACAGCTTTGCCACTGCTTTTCTTCAGCCTTGCTGGCTTGGAGTGGCTGCAGGTGGCTCACCAGACTGTCCTGCGGTGGTGGTGGCCCTGGGCTCTGCCCTTGTCCCTGCGCTGAGCAGTGGAGACCGTCCACACCGAGGTTTCCTCAGAGCTCTTGCTGCTCTGTGCCTGCAGCGCACTGCCTAGAAACTCCTGCTCCTCCACTATAAAATCACGTTACAGGACAGTGCACGGTGTTACATGTTTGTTCCTTACAAAACCTGTTTTCAGATTAGTTCCCCCTCCAGATTTTAATACCCCACGGATACACATTGTCTTTTACCTTTGAAAATATTTATTAGGTGCACTTTCAAGATAAGGTAATGGTCACATTCCAGTGTTAATATTCTGTTTTATATCAGTTCTACATCTCCTGTCTCATCCTAGTGCTTGGGTACTTTTCCATAGTGAATTAAGTAACATGCCTAACATCTGCCATGCATCGCTTGTTCTTCTTTTTTTATGATAAAAAAATATCTGAGTATGAAATCTCCCTTTCTATCAGATTCATTTTTTTTCCAGGAGACATCCTCCTGGTAACTTGGCATGTTAGCTGCTCTGAATCAGAGCTATCGGATTATTCCTCTAGGCCATTTTTCTTCAGTGTGGAGGCACGTACATATGCATTTGGAAAAACAGAAGACAGGTCAACCTGCTGTTAGAAGAACTGACTACTTCTAGGGCTATGATCCCTCTTGGCAAATCCTTCCCTTTAGGAAGCGGAAGAGAGCTGCCAGCTCAGCACCCTCCATCATTAACACTGCCGGGCATTAAAGCAAGTGCTTCTGAGTTTGCACCTGAGCTTTCTTACAAATAAGATAGCTCTGTGCTCAATAAGCACCTAATTGATTTTCTTCCATCTTCCTGTTGATTTCATCAGGCACCTAAGCCAACTGCAATCAACAAGGGTTGGATGTGCAACTATTTTGGAATAACCCTATTGCATTTTGGGGGCTCAGATACCTTCCAAGATCGAGCCCCAAGTGATTCATCTGCTGGAAGTCTATAGCTCAGTCATGCAATTAATCCAATTCTGCTAAGTTTTGGTCTGGTGGTCTAACCTCCAAGACCATTCTTTCTCCCTGATAATAGAGATGGCAGGGAAAAGCCGTTTAAAGGACGAGGCACACTAGAAAAGGAGGAGACCAGCCTAGCAAGTGTAATGGAGACTGGGGTAGCATAAACTTTAAATAGCTTTGAAAATCACTAGAGTAACAGTGTGTAAATGTATAAAACCAGTCGGTCCACACATGACTCCCAAATCCACTATCGCTGGTCAATTGGAATCCCGGAGAAGTCAGCGTTACAAGCCCTAATGCATTGTATTTAATGCTGCAGTGGGGCTCAATGTACTAATTACATGTACGTTTTCCAAGATTTCTGCCGGGAGTATTTCACAGAAAAGATAATTGTTCTTTGGGGGGTTTCAGCACCGGTTTATTTAATTATGTTGGAGTTTTCATATATATTGTGAAAATGCTAGCAGAAAGAAAACTGTCTTAGCCAGATGTAGAGTATACTGGGGAAAAGTAAAGCAGAAAGAGATTTGAGGAGGAGGCTGAAGATGATCCTGGCTGCTGAAGGTATTCAGGAGCTTGGAAGGGACCAAACAAAGAACAGACATAACCTGTAACGGGAGCCTCAACTTCCCAAACAGCACTGATGCTTCCTGGAGTATCACCCACGGCAGGGAGGGTACCAGCTGATAAACCCCCGACAGCACTACCTAGGTAATGTGTAAACACCTTCCTCAGCAACAGGTAGAAGACACGGAAATGCTGCTACAGACCTGTCATTATTTACCCTAAGAAATGCCTGGGAACATTCTGGTTTGATCCAGGTGCGCGCTCGCCTTCCTCTCCTTCCTCCCTCCCACATGAGCCTGAAGCAAAGGGGTGTCTCTTGCCTTTGTATTTCACCCAGTCTTGCGGAGTCTGTTTTTCTCCTTCCTCCTCACTGCAGTTACTAACCTGGATTAAGAACATCTAGAGTGGAAGGAGAAAGCGGCAAGTCACAACAGTTCATTTTAGAAACAAAATGGGACATGAGTCTCCAACCTTGACTCAGGGTTACCTACATTAAAAGTACCACCACATGGCAGACATTAGAAGCTACTAATTTCGGTAGCAGCAGCAGCAGCTCTCACAGAGGGGAACTTCCCAAAATAGCACCGTTTTTGCACCACTACCATTAAAAAACAGTTTTCAGTTAAATCTGCTTGTAGCCTGTCATTCATGCAAAACTAGCCCTAGAGAGGTCTAATCTGATAAATATTTCACCTAGTATGTCTCAAGGAGTTTCCAAGTTGTGAAAGCATCTTAATTTCATGGTGTCAAAATGAAACTTTCACAGTTTTAACTCTGTGTTTTGAAATCACTTTTAAAAAAATCTTGTCTTTGGGTATCAAAGGTAAGATAAACCATTTTGGCTCACCTGAAGGAAAGGTTTCTGTTGACCTGATCTGAAAGAGATTTCTTCATTCATAAAATTCACAAGTCAGATTTTTGGGAGGAATCTTGAAGCAGGCTGGGAAATCCTTTGAAGTCACCTAACTTCTCATGAGCTGGGAAAAACATCCTAATCCTCACTACAAGACACTGAAGAAACATTTTGACAGGCAGCCTTTAGTCAAGGGTAACAGAAATGATTGCTGCTGTCTCTCGCTGTTTCAGAAATAATCCACAAGAAACCGGTGGCTGCCAATGAGGAACAGCTGTTCATTAAGAGCCCCAGTCAAACTGATAGCACAAAAACCTGTTTTCTGCCAGCTCCAAGGGGAATACAGCACAGAAACACCTTTCACACCATGTAGGCAGCTTCTCCATTTTCAAAAAGCAAGATTTGTGCCAATTTCCACCAAGACCATAAAAGCAACCAATTCTTTTTTGACTCCCACCAGTGTAAACCAAAGTCAGTCGGATTCAGTGTAATTCACTTCTCTCTTCCAGCTCACGAGGCAGTTCCTTAAACAAATGGTAGCGCAGGCTAATAAAACAGAACAGTAATAATAATGAATAAAGCGCTCATTAAAATAATAACACTGCTATCACTAAAAGACTAATGAAAACCTCTTTCCCATAATTCTACTTGCCCTGCTTATTCCATACAGAGCAATATGGCAGCTTGGACAGGTATCCGAGGCTGGAGAGGCAGCCGAGTCGGGAAGGTGGTAAACACCCAGCACCCCGCTAACCTTTCATCCAGAGAGCACTGTCAGCTCACACTCCTACTGGCTTCACCTGCTTTTCAACTTTTTAATTAGCCCTTTCAGCTAAAGCCACCTGAACTCATTTGTTTTCTAGACACCAAAGTTTTGTCTCTGCCCGCCCTCCCCTTTTCCTGTCCATACTCAGTACTCTGGATAATTTTTTTCCTGAAAACACCACGTTTCAAATGAATGCAATATATTGTATTTAAGGGTTAATGAAACATTCAACCTCCTGTTTCCAAAAAATGGGGGCTATATTAGCATGAGGAAAATGAAGCACGCGGGAATACTTGTAAACCTGGGTGCATGGACAATCCACTCCAGACTGTGTACCTTCAAAATTTACCGCAGTTTCAGCTCTGGACCTCTCAAGGTCTGACTGAGCAAGGGCTCACTGAGCTCAGCTGTGGTGGAGCCAGGGAGTCTTTCCCTGAGGAAGGGAAGGCTTCAGGACTTGGCTCTGAACACAAAGAATTCTCAAAACACATTTACGTTAACGGTAGGCTTTTCAACTCATCCTAAACCCCCAAATTGTATTCGATTTTCCTGACAGCCCTGCTTCCATACAGCCGCACTAATGAGCGTTCAGTTTTCAAGAGCTGTAACTCCGGTCCTTCACGTAGGTGGTTGTGGTGGCATTTCCTAGTGGCGTGACAGTCCGTCAGAGCAGCGCTTCAGAACACCAGGTTTAGATACTAGTCCATAAACGAGTACAGCCTGTATGCTGCCGAGGGGAGGCAAACAGGTTCCCCACCCAGACCTCCACATTTCTCCTTGAGCAAAAGCCTACATCTGCCTACGGGTTTCCCACCCGCCCTCGCAGGCTGGCCTCAAGTGGCAGCAAGCGTGACGTAGCCAGGAAAAGAGTATAAAAGAGCTTAGGGCAGAAAAAGAGAACGTCATGCCTGAAGGAAACAGCAAATAGTGTCAAAAAGCAGAATATTCAACCTAAAAAAGCCAAGTATTTAGCCTATTGAACTCATCAGGAGTTCTGCTTTTGAATTCAGATTAGGTTTCAAACAGGAATTTAATCAGATTCTGTTGACCTGATCTGAAAGAGATTTCTTTTCTTCATTCATAAAATTCACAAGTCAGATCTCAAGTCCTGACCCCAGAACCGTGCCGTAACTGATGCTTCAGTTTGGTGGCACATGTGAAAATGGGGACAGGTTTTCATCTGGTAACAAACTGGGACGATGGGGGTTTTTTTATGTTGGACAAATACTTTTAAAATCAATTTTTTAAAAAATCCATGGCATTTTTTTGATGTATAATTTCTTTTGGCATTCAGTAAAATAGTCCTTTTTAGTTGTTCTCACCCTCTTCTTGGCTTCCAAAAAGTTCAGAAAATTTGGAACAAAAGCATTTATTAAGAGAACTGAATGATTAGAATAAATATTGAAATGGGCTACAGTTTTAATTTATTCCTCCCCCTCACCGCTCCCCAGTAAAGAAATTATTTTATTAAACGTTTAGTTATTTATATCTTCAGAAATGTTGTCCTAGCTCTCATTAACAGAAATTCACCAGACGGTAACAGGTGCCCAGAACTGGACAAATCTTGACTTCCACAAACGCCCAGCTCTTTCCTAACGGACAAACCGCGGTCCAGGTCTATTATTTACTCGCAGCGGTATAAGAAGGAGCTTTGACTCATTAAACCAGAAGCCTGAACTGGTTCCTATGCTGGGTCAGTTCTACTGAAGCCCAGTGCGCAGTTTTATCAATATCCACTTATTTTTGCCAGCCTCCGCTTAACAGGAAGGGATGCATGGACTTCAGCTGGCCCTTGCCAGGAGCTACAGCGGGCAGAGATCCTTCAGACGCCGTGCACAACGTGAGAAACCCAATTTCCCGAGAGGAAGGTGGGCACGTGTGGGACACTCTACGCAGTGTTTCCTTGCAGGTCAGGTCTGCAGGGGAGTCCAGAAGAGTCCAGGACTTCCTGCAGCGCCCAGAAAAAATCGGGCTGAATCCTGCTTTCTTACCCAAGCTGCCAACACAGAGAGAAAAACTCTGTGTGAGAGAGACTCTCAGGTACTCACTTCCACCTGTCTGTACCTTGGTTTGCTTCTGTCCTATTTGTAAAGAGCCCTGGTGGTACATCTCCGCATACAAAATCTACTTAATATTTCCTAGACAAGTATAAAAACATATTTTAACTGCTGTACCATAATTCTCTTCTTTTAATTAGAAAGCGTGCTAAATACTCATGTCCTTGGGGATTCTCACTGAACTAGTCAGGTTTCTGATCATGGAAGTTTCACGTTAATGAGACTTTTAGTTTGACTTACAAAAGCTCTTACATGTACACAGCAAGGCTTTTAACTTCAAAGTCCTTGAGAATTGCTGCTGTGCATCTGCCTTGTTTGGGGCCTCAATTCACAGCTCTGGTCTCTGTTTATTATATAGGGAATGTTTTGTTTAGCATTTATAGATATATATTTACAGCATTTAGGGATATTACAGCTTATACCAAGCTCAATTACTGTAAACACTGATCAAAGGGAGAGTTAAGTGAAGCTGAAGCACTGGAGGAAGATATATCTGCAGTCACGATGGGAAAGGGCAATGGGGGGAGAGGGGAAGCTGCCTGCCTGGTTACGCCACTTCCGAACCCCCCAGCTCTTCCCATCCTGCCCACCTGCAAACCACTGACCCCAAAAACATTTCGAGACAGCAGGGAAAGCACCTCAGCTCCTGCAAGTATTAGCAAGAGTGCATTTGCTTGGCGTTGTCTGTATTCAGGCGCATGCAATGTTTTTCAAGCTCCAGAAAGCCTGTAAACGCCAGGCGAGAGGAGTGCTGAAGTTTCTGGTTTTGTTATGTTTCCTAGTTTCAATTTTTTTCCTGTGGGAGACAGAAAAGGAAATTGTTTTGGTGACCGCTTAAGTCAGCGTAGATCCATAAATACTTTTCCACTGTGTTTATTTTTCTTACGCTGCTATGAATGTTTTTCTGGAGTCACACTAATGCCCTCAAAAGTCATATGTCACATCCATCTCCTCATCAATTTTCCTTTTAAACCCTGTCACTGAGGGAAAATTGGAGAAATCAGTTGCAGCCTGAACATTATCTGGTTTTGGACAGTTCAGTGTCCAGTTTTGTAAGGGATTTGGAGTGCAGATGCTCAGTTCTGTAGTTGAAAGGTTTCAATACCAAAGTATCGCAGCTCTCCAGCACCGACACCTTTGCACACCTACTGTCACCCATCCTTGGGGGTTTTCCCGATGTCCACTGCCCCTCTGACATACCCAGGCCCCAGTTCAAACAGCTTCCCCGACACACACACACACACACACACACACTAATATTAGATACAGAGCTCTGAGCATGGACATGACCCGTACTGAATGGCTCCAGACAAAAAACAGGGATTCTGGTAATTTAGGACCCTAAACCGACTCTTTTAAAAAGCTGGTCTTAGATGTGGGTTGTGAGCACTTGAAAATCCATCCTTGAGGCTTTTTAGGAGAATGTCAGGCTCGAGGGGCAGCCACAGAGACCAGCTGGGTAGCAGCGCTTCCCCAGGTGTTTGCCACGTGCCCTGGAGTTCCCCAAAACCAGGACAAACAGGGACAAATTCAAAGCTGAGAGGAAATGAATGAAGGCACACGGACACACCAAGCAAACTTGGCCCCAAGGAAAGCTGGGGTGATTCATGGGAGCACAAACCCACCCTCCACCTTCACCGACTCACAGCAAAGACCCACTTGCTCCTGGCAAAGCAGCTGCTGGGGCTTCGGCAGCTCTTCCCAGTCTTACCCTAGCCATGAACTGGAGAAAACAACATGTTCATCCTGGAAGCAAGAACTCTTCAGCGAGGAGGAATAAACAATGTTTGGTGCATTCATAATATAGATATTATTTGGCAAACTAGTTAAACAAATTGTTTCCTTTCAGGATCCTAGTGATGTGTGTGGTTGGCAAATCTTCCTCCCTGCTGCTTGGCCACCTGCTCTCCCTACTGCTAAGCTCGCTCCAGCCCCATTCCCAGCACCGGCCGCTCTGCCTGCCGCCCTGCAAGAGGCTGCTTCACTTCAGCCAGCTACTCTGCGCCCGCTGCATATCCACGGGGCAAGGGTGCATTCCACGTATGCCACGGGCATCTTTCAACTAAGATGTTACAGACTGGGCAACGTTCCCTGTCTCCCTTCGGGAACCATGGTTGTACGGGTGAGCTGGTGTATGCATCACCCCAGACTGGTCAGCGCTGGCGAGATGGACCAGCCACGGATCCACCAACGTCCTGCCCACGCTCAGGGTTAGGGGCAGCCTCAGCTCACACTGAGCTGGAAGCAGGGAAGCATCTGACACAGGAGAACCCCCTTCCCACCAGTGCCAAGGGCAGGGCGAACACCTCCCGCTGGTAAATGCATCCCCCACAAACCATTTCCCACTCTCTGTTGTATCTATCGGGTTATTATTCATCCTCGTTTCCTGCAACAACTTATTGTCTGAAGAGCTTTGCAAACAAGAGAGCATAGTCCCTACCCCAAGGATGCACGGTGTACGCACAGCAAGACTGAAACACACAGCACCGAAAGGCACAGACTCTGCTGATCTGCCTCCAGGAGAGAAGTCCCATTGCCTTGTAGTTGGAGGTTAAACCAAATCTCTTATGTGACAAAACTTCCTCATCAAGTGCATCTTTGTCCCCGTCCTGTGGCTGGGTCTGATCATAGACGTGTTGGTATGGTGGCCAGGGTTGGATGGACCCTCAGCAAAGAAGAAAGCAAATATTTTTAATTTAAACTAATGATATTTGAAGGATGCTCCTGCCCTGTTCTGCCTATCTTCTTCTCCAGAAAGCAGGGACCTGAAGAACCAGAGTGGGTGATTTCTGCTGTGGAAAGAAATGTTGCTCTTCCCCAAATATTACCTTCAGTCTCTTTGACTCTCTCAGCCCTTGTTCCTTCCTCAGGGATAACCAAAAAGAGTCCAGTCCACCCTGGCTGTGCCAGCTTCTTCACTGGACTTGCAACAAATGCATTCATTCTGCCGCCTGCGTATCTGGCTTTAAAATAATCCTTCTGCTGCCTCTGAAGAGGAGATCATCCTTGAAAATTAAGTTAGAGCTGGCTGCCCATAGAAATGATTACAGCCATGTTAGGAAATTATTTTAAAGCATCTCTGGAGTTTGGGAAATAAATAAGTGGATCATCAGGATGTATCTGCTCGGAGTTCCCACCATTCCCTGGGTGCAGCCGTCATGTGAACTCTTCTGTAATGGGACGGGAATGGAGACATCCCAGGAGGATTTACCCTGGCCCTGCCTGACCCACCTTTGCCCTGTGAAGAGATTCTGGCAGCCAGCGCTTGAAAAACAGCCTTTTATGTTCTTACTTTCCCCTTCTTTTATTAATTTGCAGGCACAACCGTCACTATTTGATCCATGCAGCCAAAACTGTCCAGCTTTGTTACTCAGACTGTTTGCAGCTGAAGGGAGCAGAAGGCCAAGCGTACACACACACACAAGCTCTGCAGACCTCTGGGCAAGAGACAACACTTGAAGTTTAACAACCAAGTGCCTTAGGATGTTTTGTACCTCTTGCAAATGCTTTTTTCCCCAGTTTCTGTGTCATTCTTGCTGAGCCTTGCTTCCTGAAGGTTTTTATTATGTGAGATTTTGTCACAAGAAGTCTGTGTAAGGATAAGGAATTAAACCTGTGTCTCCCCAATCCAGATCAGTACCACAACCTTTGGCTCATCTTCTCGCCTTGCTTTTCTAGCAAAGGGTACTGCACAAAGGTACACAAGAATACATTACACCCCAAGGTCAAGAGCGTTGGATGAAAAGGATGAATATATACAAGCCCATGTCCTAGAAATCTGCTCTGTACCCTCCCTGGGTTTGCAAATAGCACTACTTAGCAGCAGAAATTAAATCCACAGCCTTTCAGCGAAGCAGGAACAGCACGTTGCTACTGCTGCTATTCTACGAACCTCAGAGGGTAACACATCCAACATCACCGCCCGCGCTAGGAGGGATGTGTTAGTTCTCTGAATATCCCTGATTAACACAGCTTTATCCCGGCGTTTTGTATCATCTACATACGCACCGCAACAAGGCTTGTGTAGGCTAATAAGATCTCGGAGCAATAAGGCAGCGGTTTCAATAATCACTAATTGAAGTGGGTCTGCTGCCAGGCAGCGCTGCCGGAGCGCATGGAGACCCCCAGGAGCCCCCGCAGTTTGTGCTCCAGCCAGGCCAGGATCGACGTCCTGCGCTGCACCTTGCAGCCCCTCAGGGGATGCAGCAGGACCTTGCAGAGCCCAGCGGGTTTTCGGCAGCCTGGGAAACCGCTGTAACGTACGGCAGCTTCTCTCCAGCGTTTCTGTAACGCCCCGGGGCAGAGGGGCTGTTGGCAGGTTAAATTCAGGCCCCCAACCTTGCCTGAAAATAAAGGGTGTGCTGGGTAACCATTCCTCTTTGAATAAAGGCTGAAACAGATGGTATCACACAGGTCGGTCAGCAGTGATGTGGGTACCACTTGCTCTTTTTTACCTATACGCATTCCTCAGCTAACGTCTCCCTTCCAGGATACCAACCTCCTTAAAAAACGTCCTTGCTCCACAAGGCAGGCAATTCTGTGTAACACAGAGAAAACCCAGGCTCTTTTTTCATGCAAGGGAAATCCTTCAGCAGAGGTAAAGCCCTAGGATGCCACTCTGAATCACCAACTCAGATTTTAAAAATAGTTGCCCAGCAGGATAACAGCTTGCTCCCGGCTCGGCTGCTGCCTCTCCTCCCTCGGCAGAGCCTGGTCCCTGCGGGCTCCCCTGCCATGGAGCCTCCCCCCTTGCAGGCTGTGCTGCAAGGGGTCGCTCCTCATCTCCACACTACGTTTCTAAATGGGTATCACCACCAATAATCCTTCTTTCAGAAGCTCTGGATGCCTCGGCATTGAATAGGCACCATAAGGGTTCATCTCTGTGTGTGGGAGATTTGCTAGGTCCGCAGCAGGGGGTCGGGGCAAGAAGTCCTCATGGAAAGAGCACCTGGAATGGTCAGGTAAGCCAGCCTGGGACTGCAGGGCTTGAGGATCTTGCTCTTTTGGGTGGTGGCAGCTTTTCGGCTTTGTGGTCGTTTCTAACATCTTTCCTTTGTATTTCTCATACAGAAATATCATCTCCCTTTCCTGAGATCCGAAACTGACTGTGTTGCTAAGGGGGTTGCTCCAGCGTGTGACCCTTGTACTTTGGAGACGGATGAGGACAGGGTGCTGTGCGTTGCGTGGATGTGTACCCACCTGCGTCAGGTTGATGTCCCTACCGTGACTTTGCCAGCTCGCCGCTTCTTGCATTGTTGTGGGAGCAGGGCAAACCCTGGGGAGGACCAGGAATGAAGGGCTGAGTAGAGAGCAGGGAAGGTCAGGGGGTGAAAAAGGCTCGTGAGATGCCTACAGCCCACGGGCTCCTTCTGAAAAGCTGCAGCACAGGGTTTGCTGAAAGACCTGCCCCACCAGGACTGCCGACAGTAGCACAAAGGGAAACGGGAAGCAAATAGAAACCTTTGACAAAGCAATGCTGGAAGAGTCCTCAGAGAATCGACAGGGTTTTCAAAAGGCCTCAGCATCTGCGTGATTCCCTCCCACCTGCAATCCATGGGTGTTTCAGCTCTGACTCTGGCAGGAGCAGCGGTACAGACGTCCAGGCAGGGCTTGTGCTGGCCCCAGCCTGTCTCTGAGCCACGCTAGTCCGAGGCCACTTCGCACAGCCCCACGTCTGTGGTGGCCTGCAGGGATCCCCCCTCCTGCTGCTGGCAGCGGAGTCCTGAAACACTACCCTGGCCCCACACGCCGTTATTTTGGGAAACAACCTCCATATCACCATCTATTCCTGAATCAAGAAATTCTCCCGCTTGCAGAATGAGAGCTCCAACGCCCTCCTTTACACCACTGCTACTCTTTCCACCCTGCCTGCTCTGGAAAATCACTTCCATGTTAAGCACTGTGTGCTAGAGAAGATCTTTTTTTTTTTCTCCAAAATGTTATTAACCATCTTTTTGTGAACGTGCTGCCTCCAGAATCATCCTTCAGCATTAGCCGTTGGCTTCTCCCTGCAGCACTCCCTGCGCCTCGTGCTGGCATTCGGTATCAGCAGGAACGAAACAGAATAAAACAAACCAAAAACATATTTGCTTTTCAAGATGGCTGCAGCGGAAACGTGGCACGACATGCGGCCCTAGGGAGGAGCATTTGGTTCACTTAGCCTGAGTCTGAGGGTTGTGAATGCGAACACAGTTTCGCATAAAGGTCATCAGATAGCTGGCACAGTTGCTATCCACCTTCTTTTGCTCCAAAGTCTGCCGTGCAGTGTGAGAGACGACGTTTGTGCTCCTGGGACCTGCTATCAAGCTGCCTCTCGCTGACACTATTGCCCTGAGAAATGGTAATATGTGAGCAGAGGGCTGGGCAGAGACAGCGGAGACTGCGCCTCCCTGCTCCGCAGGGGAACGTGCGGATCCTCAGCCCTGCAGTGTAACTCCGCATGGCTCCCGACACTGGGCACGTGGCATGATTTCTGCTGAGCTTTTCCAAAAAGTCTGGTTTGAGGATGTCCTAGTGTGAGCGACACTAATTTCTTTCCTAATGCTTGGGAAAGCTGTATTTGTGTGAATGTCCAGTGTCTGAATTAGTGAAGATATTTACTGTACAGCCAGCCATGGTGGGGGGGTTTCAAGGTCTCAGTGTTTTCGAGCTGGCCAGGTGCAGGGATGAGGAGCAGCGAGACTCGGGCACTTGCCCCAAGCTGCCAACAGGGTTATTTCATACCATGAATGTCACATTCAATATAAATTAGAAAGTCTGCTGCGAGGTAGGGTTGTTTTTTTTTTCCCTTTGCTAGCGCTCTCCCCCTTGATGGCTCTCCCTTGATGGCAGCGATCCAGAGGATTCTTGCCCCGATGCCGGATCCCTGAACCCTTCCCTTATTCCTGAAGCTGTAGCGCTCGCAGTGTCCGACATTCCCTGTCCACTGCTGGGAGCGCACGGCTTCCAACTGATATAGTTGGCTGAGTATAATCCTTGTACAGTATATTTGGGTATTGGGATCAATATGGGTTCCTTTGTGTTAGTACTGTTAATTATCCAGTTCTGTCCTATTAAATCTGTTTATCTTTCAAGCCCTGGGTTTTCTTGTTTTCTTCCCAATTCCCCTTCCTGGGTCGGGGCGGGGTTATCGGGTGAGAGAATAATTGTCTAAGCGACAATAAATTGTTATGGGTTTTCTCAAACCATAACAGAGGAACAGAGGGAGACCAACTCTATTGAGACCTGCAATTGCAGCCGTGCTCCGTCTCTGGGAGTGGTAGGGGTTGTCTCCCTTCTCTCAAGCTGATCTGACCCAGGATGGTCCCAACAATGCAGTGCTGAGGTTTCTCAACTCTTCCTGCTCCAGCGGACATTCAGGATGTCCCATCCCATGTCATGGGAATGTTTCCTACCGAATTCAGTGGGCTTAAGGATCAGGAGAAAGAGCTCAGCCCACAGAAGACAGATGTTAGTTCAACAGAAAGAGCACTTGTGCTTTCTGCCATTGTGAGCAGTTCAGTGTGGCTTGCCTTGGAGGGCAGCGAGCAGCTGCTATTAATGTCTCTTTTAAAAAGACATCAGTATCACTCAGAAAACTTAGGTTTCATTTAGCCTAGTTAAAACTACTCTCTGTTATGTTCTATTGCAATTATTTAAAACAAAGGAGTTCATCAACACTTTAATTCTCCAGGTCTCTACATCACAGTGTCTGGGAATGGGAATAAGCCAGTAGTTTTTTGTTTAAACACCAAAAGAGTGTCAGAAAAGATTAAGCAATTGCTTTGTGAATTCCTACAGAGGAAAGTGCTCACGGATGCAAGTGTCAGCTGGGCTGATGCTGTTTGCCACGGTAACAAATGAACAACGGCACCTAGCCGTGCCCTGAACCTGCCATAGTCAAAACCGAACCGCGACAGCAACGATGGGGTATTCTCATGTGCCTCCACAGAGCAGACTGTGAAACGAGCAAGCAGAAAAGGGAGATGATTTGAGGGTAAAAGGTGGGCCGGTGCAGGTACAAGCGTTACTCGTGTTTTGGCTATTTTTCAGTCACAGCACGAGAGGATTCTCTGAGGGGGGTTAGTGGTGAGGGTGGCAACGAACCAAAACGCTGGACTGAACAGTCAGCGGATCAAGGAAACTTCTACAACCCAGTGTGAGGTGCCAAGTGAAGTGCCAAGGGGTTGCTTCCAACGCACAGCACACCAGACACAGCGATATATATGAGTTTCTTTGCTGAACAGACAAACACACCTCCTGCCTTCAGCTACCACACTCCGTCTTGAACACCCTGTGCCACTATGACCTTCCCGATTCAAAAAAAGAGGTAACACAACTGGAAAAGACACAAAGAAAGTCTGCAAGGATGATGAAAGGTATGGATCAGCTTTACAAAAGCAGCACTAGCAGGGACACAAACGCAAAGATGCACAAACCACCTCCAGTTCAGGATGGGCTCAACCCCCTCCTTCCCGCAAGCTGGGAAGGTGACACTGGGAAGAGTTCCTCTGCAGAGACACTGTTTGCGCGCTCTTCCTTTGAACAACCGGCCATTGCCACACACAGGTCCTGGCTGACTTTTAGCCTAAACTAAATGCAGCCACTTGTATGGTGTTAGACTGTATGGGAATGACAAATATTTCTTTCCTGTACCAATACAAGTCACTTTTCTGACGTTCCCGCAAAGAGTGGCTGTATTTCAGCCCAGTTCCCAGGACCTAGGGACCAGATTCTTAAAAGCACCTAACCAAAATGAGCTTTAGGCACCCAAACACCTCTGAGTATTTGGGTCAAGCGTTTCCATGTGCTGTGAAAAACTCTGGCACATTCAGAATAAACGTGAAGGCTGCAGCACAACCAGACTTCTGGCACCACTGGGGCAGAGCCGAGGCATTTTTCAGGGCTTGTCATGTTGTATTCCACTCAGAGAACAAAACGGGGAATTTCAGATTTTAATTTGTCACTTTACATGTAAATTAAACGTTGTATATTGTCACAAGTGAATTCAGTCAGTATTTATAATAATGGAAATCTGCTGCTTGGATTTCTAAACAAAAATTCCCCGTGTTTCTTGTGCTTCCCTGCATGAGCTGTTTCACTTCAGCCTTTCTGTGTTCTGTCTTTGAGACTGCCTAAAAGAGTTTGTTGGAGGGAAAGGAGGACTGAGAAAAACCAAGAATGAGAAATAATTGTTAGGATTACTCAGCAGGATGGCTGGACGACATTTTGTCCCTGTTTTTCATGGGCAGAACTATTGCGGTGCTTAAAACTAAGCACACGCTTAAGTGTTTTGCTGATCTGAAGCCAGAATACTCAAAACTGGATCTGATTAGTCCCTCCTGACGTGGTCCAAAGCTCATTAAAACAGTCACAAAACTTTATAATGCCTGAACGTGCTGAAGCGCCCCGAAGATCAGTTGAGATCGCTCGGTGCAACCACAGCCCTTCCTCAACGCGGAGGCTGATTGCATTTAGTCCCCTGGAAACCACGAGATGAAAGTTAAGGATGTTGACATTTTCTTTCAAGAGCAAAGGAATTGGAAAAATAAAGCATCCATCAAGAAATTATGCCTTTTAGGAACCGAGGAAGACAATATTCCTCCCTCGCCTTTCCTCTGCGTCTCAGGGTTCTGTTATTCTTATGTGGGCTATAAGCCACTTGGAAAGCTCAGCGCAGAAAGCGGCATGAATTATAATACACGGAGATTGACTGGGTTGTAACCTGTAATGTATTGCTTATTTTTTATTTTAATTGCAAGCAGTCTCTGAAACATTATAGAGCATATAGCGCTAGACACAGCAGAAGTAATTAAAATGAGAGGGCCACATGCAGTCGGCAGTAAAACACCAAATGTAGGCAGCTTCGGAAAAATGTCATTGATTCAGCAAGAGAGAGGCCGGGAGGAGAAGAGGCGGGATTGAGATTGTCAACAGCAGATCAGACTCAAAAGGCAGCAGCCAGCACTACAACCCTTTAAAGCAAAAAGCAGCAGAGGGATGTATTGTCGTAGAGCTGCGAGCGTCTGGAAGAGGGACAGGGATGTCACCTCCTCAAGGTGGTGTCAAAGAAACAAGCCGGGCCTGAACAAGCTGCTCTTTTCCTACCTCTGCGAGGAAGAATCTGGGTCACGGTTTCTCCCCTAGGAAAAATGAAATGCTTTCACACTGCATTAAAAATAGTAATAATTAACTAAAGGAGGTAGAAAATGAATCCATGGCTGTTCGTTTGAGCTGGATATAAAGCAATACAACTGCAATCCAGTTCTAAGCAAGGCGCGAGAGCTCATTTGAGGTGGGCAAGGAGCTGTTGTTTAGTTCAGCCCGCTTGTCCAACGCCTCCTCCGAGACAGACCCAGTGTGAAAACTACTTCAAAGCATTAACATACCCACCTTCCTGCGCAGCCTAACTGGGTGTCACCCTGACTCGTGTTAAATGGCATTGACCGCCTGAATGTAATTGGCTACAGCAAAGGTTAATGATAATTTCTACCTTTAAATAGTTATGAAGATGTTTGATGCCTTCTAACAAGGCAGCTATTGGAACTTGCTGCTCTTTCCACTGACTTGCATATCATTGATCCTTCTTCTTGAAATGATTATCCCCAGGCAAGCTATAAATCTCACTTACTCCAGCTCAAAAATGCTGGACAATATAATGAACTGTTATAAGGGCAAAGTCAGTGGACAGGGTCACCTCTTATGAGCTAGTAGCCCATGTACTCAGGCTGTGTGCCTGGACCTGCACAGCTTTACCTATGTCTCGGAGACGCAAGGAAAGAAACAGAAACCTTAAGGCAAACTTTGTAACTGAAGAGCACGCATTAGTTCCAAGTACATCACTGTAAGACAGCTTTACATGCTGCTAAATACAACGGGCTCAGTAGCAACCTGGGGTTGTAACATCACACCCCACCATTATACTCAAAAACTCTCCTGCTACAAAAGCATCTGCAAGGGCAAGGACTTCCCCATCGCTTCACGTGCAACGAGCATCCTACATCGGAGACTTAGAATGGAGAAATTAAGAGCTGCAAATGTCCAGAGCAGTCAAAATTTTCATCAAAGCCCCAAGTCAGGGTGCACAAGTGCTTGAGAATTTTACATTGACGGGGTTTGATGGTTACAAGAGCCTGTAAGGGCCTGTGTGCAAACAGAGCAAAGATCCTCAGCTATGAGCTCTCCCCCAAGGCTGACTTCAAGCATGTGTGCGTGTTCAGGAGCAGGGACAGTCATCATCGTCTTTGACAGGGAATCCACCATCTAATAAGCAAGCAGTTTCAGGGACTCGGATGTGTTTAGTTTCTGCTTCCAACCACTGAGCGTCTTCATGTGGGATTTTTCTGGCAGATAAAAAAACTGTTTATCTCCACATATCTTGAGAATAGCTTGTCAGCCAGTCACTTTTTACTGCAGTAAACATCGCTTGCATTTCCTATATCCAGAGGACCTCTTACAAGAAATCCTGACCAGATCTGCTTCACAAATCCTTGAACTCCAAACCTGAGCCAGGTTTGCCCTTGGAAGTTCAAACTGCTAGGTCCACTACCTCAGCTACCTATGTGCTTAAAACCCTTTTCTCTAAGCTTAGAAGGAAATCAAGAGTAGTATTTCCCAGGTACCATTGGTCAGTAGAAACAACCCATGTTTTTATCTAGTTTTCTAGTTAGAATCATCCACAATTACAGAAGGTGATTGAAACAGATAACTGCAGCTCCAGTATTATCACCAGATAAAAAACAGATTGCAGGGTCAGCCTTTTTCCCTTAACTCCTTCAAAGAGGAACAAAACAAGCGGAGAAAAGGCAAAAAATCTGAGTAACCTCAGTGAAATCTCTAAAGACAGAACTGAGGGAGGTGGAGGCAATGGGAAGATCCACGGATAAAGTTGGTATTTCTGCTGCCCACCCCCACAGGAGTCCGACGAGCAGCTCATTTTACTCTCAGGGCTTCCTAGGTGTTAAGCAGAGTCACCCAGGCCGTGTGGCAGCGTGGGGACGGCGCTATTGCAGAACAGTCTGCAGGCGGTGGCGAGCCCTGTGCCGCGCTTCCCATCACTGCGCTGCCTCCTTGCCCCGGTGCCGAGGAAGGAGCAGCGCTGAAGAGCTCCTCTTCCTCCTCCTGGCAACACCTCGGCACGATCCAACAGAACTGATCAGGAAAGATGATTGGCCATGCCAGCGTTTTTAACGGGTTCAAAAAAGAAAAGCCACGGGCAGTTCTTAAACCCCAGACAGTGAACACAAATATAAATCTCCCTAGGCAAACCAGGGTAAAGTCCTGATGCACTTTACAAGCTGTAAACGCTGCTTTTATTAGCCATTTATGAGCCACTTTTCACAACGCAGCTTTAATAGTAAACAATAAAGCTCACAATACACTTACAAAGAAAAACAGACTCTCTCATTTACTCCTGAATTGGAAGTGTGGCATCTCCTGATCACATGAAATCAGCAGAAATAAGGTTATTCAGTTTAGGCTGCGTATTTTTCATGCTTGATGCCCCACACTGTGCATACTGCGCAGCGAGCCAGAGAAGGAAAAATTTGGAAGCCACTGGAAACGATTGTAATGAACTTTTAGAAAGTGTTGAGCAGCACTGTTACCCACATCAGTATGCGCACAGACTTCAAGGAAATATGTCCTTGTCGTTACGGGTGTTTATCATTTGTAATCTGACACATCTCAGATGTCTCATGTGAGATAAGGCCTGACGGTACCAGGGATTGAATGCAAAATGCACGCAGTTTATATGCAAAATAAGAGTAATTTCTTATTTTGAGCCTACAGTCAGAATGGGAAAGGGAAGTATGGCTAATCCTGACTATAAACGGAAAACAGGCTCAGGGAAGTGAAGTGATTCGGCCAAGATGACACAGGAACCAGAAAGAGAACGAACATCAGCACCCACATGAAGTCTGTACAAAACACGTGCTGTCCCTCAGCAGAGCCAATGCAAAGGTCATGTTGTGCCTCCAAAGGATTCCAACAGCTGCCAGCGTGGGGAACGGTGGACCTGGTCGTATCCCACCCAAGTCACAAGGGCCCAGGCTTCCTGGTGCAAGAGAGAGGATTTGTACTCCCACCGCCCCAGCCCGTGCGGCTTCATCCCCTCCCAGGCCCCCATCTGCCCAAGCTTGGCTGCAAGAAAACTAACGAAAATCCAGCTGTTCTCCTTCTTTATTTCAGCTGGCAGCCACACAGACAGACAGACATTTTGCCACTCTTCCAACCCAAACCACACTGGGCTGGTGAACAAGACTTAAGGTTTGTTAAAAAAAAAATAAAAATCTTAAACGAGATGGGCCAAATCTCCCTGCACCTGGTATTCGCTAGAGATGGCCTTGTTAACCAAAGCAGAGGGACCGAGATTCCCTTGCTGAGTAGGCGACTGCTGAAGCAAAACCAAGCTCCCAGATGAGCTTACCCATCACGCTGCTGTGCATAGGCAAGCATTAGGAACATACCAAAATAAGGAGCAAATTTGAGTGTGGACTGGACCCAGTTCATCCGGCTGGAGGGGAAGACAGAAGCAGCATGTTGAAGATTTGATCTGTGGAGACAATTGCACTATAGGGACACCCTCCATGGGATCCTGCAAGTCTAGTACCTGGGTCTCCAAACTCCAGCTCACCTGATTTGCCCTCAAATTGCTCTTGTTCCAGTCCCCCTGAACTGATGTAGCGAGGTTCCTCGCCTCATTAAACAAGCCCTCTCCTCCTTAAGATGTCTGAGCAACATCTCTGTTTGGAAAACAGACTGCCCAGTCGTTTGTAAACTGAGGTCCTTTAACACAGAATGTTTTAACCAATTATAATAGCTGCAAATTTAATAGTAGAAAACAGGTCTCGACACAGTGCTGATCCAAGTCTTCTCCAACAGGGCATGGAGCGTGATGCTATACACGGATCACAGTCTGGGTCTGGTGAGCTCCCTGAGGAGAGCACACGCACCAAGCAGTGCCAAAGCTCGGCTGAGATCAGAGTTTTGCCTATTGGCTCATTTAATATGATTATGAACTAAACTACATCAATACTAATTATTATGGAAAACTCCAATGATTTTGTAAGGAACTCTTCTGTGAAGAACTCTACTAAAATCCGGGCAGCTCTGGAAGGGAGCGCACAAGTTAGGAAAGCCCCAGCTGCCCTGTGGTGACACTCGCACACTCACCAAGTGCTCACGTGCCACTCCACACAAGCTGTAGAAGCAGCAGCCGAGTCAGATTTAATTATCATAGACTGGTTTAGGTTGGAAGGGACCTTGCAGATCATGGAGTTCCAACCCCCCTGCCATAGGCAGGGACACCTCCCACTAGACCAGGTTGCCCAANTGAATGACTCTGCCGTAAGAAGTGGCTTTTGCCCAGGATACCGCTAAACCCCTCTTACTTTCCAGTTAGCCAGCCGTGTCCAGGTTGGGTTACCCACCTTCCAAGGAAAATTGCCTTCCATGGCTTAGTGCATGTTTATCTCCAACACTCCGCGGATGCAATACCCGATCCAAAGGCAGACAGCCGGCACAAGCCCAGCCATCACTTAAACATCCGTCACCTTAAAAGGAGCAGCAGGATCTGCCAATATGCCCACTGTACTTACAACCGTCATTTCTCCCCAGCCGCCCAAAATAAACACTCCAGAATATTCAATCCAACGTGTTCAGCCTCGCTTTTTCTGCTGGATTATTGACCACGCTCAAACCTCAGTGTCAGCCACCGAGGGTGCAAGCCGATGGTATCCGGTGCAGCAGGCAGGGCCACGTCCTGTTTGCAGGGTGTCACCGAACAGCCGCTGAGCTGCGGCCACACACCAGGGAGGTTTGTGTTGTCTTTAACGACCAGAGAACAGAGACTGCTGTTTTCTCAACAGAGCGAGTGTTTAAATCAGCTTCTTTTATATGGATTAAACAATTATTGACACTGTCACAGAAAAGGGCTTTTGGGCTGTGTCTGCTACAGGAATAATAGAGTGAATGGATTTTTATTTCCCACCCCCCCGCCCCGAGCTCTCAGAATTTTTAGTAAATGCTGGTTATTAAAGGAGCCTAGAAAAACACCAGGGTGGGCGAAAAAGAAAAAGAAAAAAGGATTGTGCAATTAAAACTATGCCATTCCTAAATGTAGCCACAAATCAATGACTAGGGAAAGAAGAAACTTGCCATTTAAAGACAAACTGCTCCTATTTAGTTAAGCCTAGGAGCTTAAAGCAGCAATTGTCAACAAGAGAATAAGGAATATTACCCTTGAAAATACATACAAATTTTAATTACAGTTGGCATTTTTGAGACTGGTGCTGAGGATCGTCATCAGATGGAAAATCGCTGTCATCTTTCTACCCTTAGGGACACAAATGCTCAGTGGAAGTGACTGTAACTGTAACAGGCTCCAGCCTGCTCTGATATTGGCTTGGCAGTTGGGAAGCAAATCGTAACCTGTCATATTTAGATAACAAGCTACTGTCAATCGAGCAAGACCTCTCTCCATGACTCTTCTCCCAAGTAACAAGTGATAGGACAACAGGAAATGGCCACAAGTTACACCAGGGGAGGTTTAGGAAGGATATTAGGAAGAATTTCTTCACCAAAAGGGTTGTCAAGCTCTGGACCAGGCTGCCCAGGGCAGTGGTGGAGTCGCCATCCCTGGAGGTGTTTCCCAGCCGGGCAGACGTGGTGCTGAGGGACACGGGGTAGGGATGGGTTGGGCAGTGCTGGGTTCATGGTAGGACTCAATGATCTTCAAGGTCTCTTCCAGCCTGGGTGATCCTATGACATGGCAGGGGATGGTAAAATCTTCCAGCTGTTAGCAGACTGGTCAAGTCTGACCACGTGGGGTAAGAGACCCCCTTTGGCTCTGCTCCTCCACCCCCTCACCCCAGCCCTGGCAGCAGAAACCTCCACAGAGCCGGCCCTTTGCCCTCCAGAGACGATGCTGCTGGGAAGTGGATATACCGCATGGAGAAGGGCCGGGTCCTGTGGTGGAAGAGGGCGGGTGCAGCAGTGCCACAGCCAAGGGAAGGGGACATTATGGGGCAGCAGCCTGGCTCTGCCCCTCCTGCCCTTGCAAAGCTGCAGGGTGACATGGCCGGGGCTTCGCCTTCCCATTGGATACGTGAAGCTCACGCTCTGCATTTCCAACCATTTGATGACAAGGTTTTAGTGAGGAGAAACAAGCAGTTGTAACAGTTAAAACATCAGACCTACTTTCTAGAGATTATGCTTTTTGGGCACCTGTCTTCCAGGGCAAACACCAGCTCTCCATGGATTCATGGCCGGTGGCCCACCTTTGCCTTCTGAGGATACCTGCTCAGTCCAGAAGTTCCAAGCTGGGTCCTACCACAGCGCTTCCCACTGCTTCCCCACAGCAAGCCTCCCACCTAACACAGCCCTTACAGAGAATAAATATTTTTTTAGGCGACTGAAAACAGCAATCAAAGTTCTGCCAACAAAGCCACGGCTGTGCTGCAGCACCCTACTTCAGAGACAGAGCTGGTAACAGCTCTCTGAACAGGGGTGTGATGGTAAATGCAGAGCTCCAACGCTCACAAGCTGCTCTACGGACAGCAAAGACAGGCATCCGTGGATGAAGAGGCAGCCACACGACAGCGCAATTTCAAAATAGGCCCAAACTGCAGATTCCAGATACTGAAATAAGGCCCGAGATTCTCATCCTCTCCTTCTCTGCTCTTTCCAGCTCCCTGCAAGCTTGGAAGAGAGAAACACCAGGGAAAAATGGATCCCAACCTGGTGTTTTAAAAAGACAAAGCTGAAATTTCTCTGAGTTGACATACAAAACCGTCCACTGAGCCAGAGACTGGAAAATATCCAGTTTCTTCTCCAAAGAGGAGATGGGTCTGGAAGAGAAATTTCTTATTTCAGGCAGAAGGAGTGAAACAAAGCAGCAGCATCTCCCTTCATTTTAAAGCTAACACAAAAGAAGTGAGGGCCTTTGATACTGATAATAGAGTAAAAGAAGCATGTGCTGTCAGTGAGCTCATCCTTTTGACCCACAAGACAGCTTGCCTGCTTTTCCGCTCTGTCTCTGGGCAGCGTACCTGAGATCTAACACAAAGGAATTGTCAGTTCCTTGGGATTTTGACTAGAAATCCCAGTGCTGAGAGGGGAAAACTGCTGGGCTTTGATGTAGAGATTTTGGTAGCGTCTATGCCTTCCCATCTCAGAACACACTCTGATGTATTGTTGAGTAAGGTATTTGTTATCTTCTCAGAGAACATGCGTGTAACTTGGTAAATCTATTTCCCGACTGCCTTCTAAGACAGATAGTACAAGGGTTGGTTCGGAGGCATCAGTTTATCTGATAGAGGGAACAAGGCTGGAAACAAACGCAGAGACCTCCAAAGTGCTGGCATTACTTGTCTCTCTAATGTCCTCCTCTAGTTTCTTCCAGGTACGCTTTGCTAGAAAGCAACTTCCCTTCATGTAAACTAGACTGTAATTTCATTTTTATCTAACACACCAAGGCGTTTAGGAGACTGTCTCTCCTGGATCAGGAATATGTACTGGCAGCAGCGGGAATGGCATGTCTCCCTCCAGGGCCATCAGTACAGCCTGATCCATTCCCATATTGGGATGGACTTGTTCCCACCGTCAGCGTCCCAGCATGCTCCTGTCTAGGCATTACAGGATGAGGCTGGTTATTCTTCTGCCGACATTAAATTGCAATAGGTGTTTCTCAGCCTTTGCCAGGCTCTCCCCTTTGCTGTGCAAGGGGAGAGCCACACTTGACATTTCCTTCTGTAACCTCAGGAAGCTGAGCCTCTCTAAAGCTCTTTTGGGATGCTGCCATGAGCCTCTTAAGGGTATTAAGGCATCCTGGTTGCGCAGCATACGGAATGGCCGTACCAGCTGCAGTGGTAGGTCGCAGGTCCTTTCCCCGCTGCTACCACATTTCTGTACACGCCAGAGACATCAGTAGCTTCTGCGATAACCTTTTACTGCTCTGCACCAAATGCCTGGGGGAAGACCAAACCTCAGGCATTTCTCTGTGACCGGGAAGGGTACCAACATACCTGGCCTGCTCCGGGGGTAACCAGCACACCTTCAGTGCCGGCCCCTTCTTTGTTGCTGGGGCCCTAACCTAATCCTTTTACCCAGGATTGCTGGGAGGCTGTAATTCCCTAGGTCATCCCTTTATCTCTTTTGAATTATCCTGGCAAGCCTCTAATCTTTTACAGTTTCTTTTTTTATTTCCCCGGATTTGATTTACTAAGTTTCACCCACAGAGCTCCTCGTCAGCTGGCGTGAGGTTTTGCTGGGGTTTTCTTCTTGTTGTCCCTATGAAGTTTTAGAAACGCCTTTCTCTGTTCTGAAGCACTTTTGATATTTGTCTCATGCAGGCATCTGTACCTTGCCTTACCATGTAAGAATGATTTATAGATGAGCATCTAAGAACCATATATAGGTGAGAAGCCTAAGATATTTCACAAATGCTGATTAACAGTTTAACCACACAGGTATGTTTATAATTACATCCATTACACAAAAGGAGACTGAGGCCCTGGGAAAGCGTGACGCCCCCTTCTTGAAAGAGCAACTCACAGCCATCGCTCAGAAGCGATCGAAATGTCCTTTCCCAGGAAATTATATGGTCACCAGTGCCCACGATTTGAACAATCCCCACTTGCAGCAGCCTGGGCTGCCCTCCCTGGCACGCCAGCACACCCAGACGCAACCAGCCTGGCCTTTCCAGGAGATAAGCGCCTCTTAGCAAGGTACAAAAAGAGCCCAGCGTGTTTAACATCTTGCTGGATCAGCCTCATAATGCGTTTAAAACAATGGAAGAGGAAAGCCTGTGTTCCTTTCAGCACAATCTGTGCCTTATAATCAAGTCTAAATGTTCACAACCCGCTCGGATCCTAATGAGGAGAATGACTTAAATGGCAGAATGTTCTGCTCTTTCTACAGGTTTACAAAAATGAAATTAAACATAGGCTTTCTATTACAAAACAATAGGCAAATTGAAGACCAATTATGCAAACCCATCAGAGAACCTGGTGAACTGTGGAGAATTTTGCATTTCTGAGGCGGAACGACTTTTTAGATGAAAAAACCCCCTCTACTCCAAGAAATTGAGAACATCTGTGCCATCAAAGAAAGAATGCAGTGAATAATTGGACAATCATAGACAGGCAGCCATTTGAATATGAAGCTGTTTGTAATGTCGCCGTGGAAGGGAAATTACAGAACGCTGGCGTTGCTTGGCTGTCAAACGCCTGCGCTTCTCCCTTTGTGCCTATTATGGCATGTTGTGTGCTCACTTTACAAGAGTCGGCGGGGTCGACAGCAGGGTCTCTCAGGTTATCTGCTTCCATTATTTTGCACATCAGACACATAATGAAAAAGGAGCCAGCAGAGAGGTCCTTGAGCATTTACTTCCTCCAGCATCCAAGTTTAAGTACACCTTTAACCTCTCCCTGACAGGCAGCCCAACCTGCAACCGTCCCCCAGATGGCTGACATGCAGCGCAGAGCAAATATTCTCTCTCTCAGCTGACAAACTTCTCTGACCTCTTGCCTCAAGCAATGATATTATCCTCGTTTCCAGCAGGCAAATCCCACACGGACACTCCTGAGGGGGAGAGGCGCTGAGCCACCTCGAAGCCTTGCAGACCCCCGACCCCCCAGCAGAAGCGGTGCACAGAAAACCCTTCATCGCACCAGGTGATGGCATCTACCCACGGGCCGGACAGCCCTGAAACCCAGGCACAGGGGTGCAAGAGATTCGAGCAACACTTCAGGCCACGCTTCATTACCATCTGCAGCATCCAAAACTATTTGTCCCCAGGAAGAAGAGTCTGAACTGGGCATATATTGTTTCCAGGAACACATACCTGCACCAGCTCCACGCCGCTCCTCAGCTCAACCCCTCTCGCAACACAAATCGCACTGCTGCGCACCATGGAACTGAAGTATTAGGGCAAATGTTGCAGGACACCTTCCAGGACAAAAAGGGGAAAATAAAAGCCATCGGCTTAGTTGTGATTTCATGGCTAGTTGCACAGATATTCACATGTTACTTTGCGCAGTCAGTCTAATAACCAGCTTTCAGAAGGACAGACAGTGTAATGAATGGGTTGTAAAACACGCTCATAAAAACATTATAGCATGTCTCAGAGCATTTGTTAGCTGTTTGTGATTTACTGGGCCCCCTGTTTTACATTTTCTTATAATTTGCACATTTCTTATGAAAAATAAGCATTCAATGTGCATGCAATTTATTTTA
The DNA here is from genome assembly GCA_013398295.1 of Chionis minor. Taxonomy (NCBI): domain Eukaryota; kingdom Metazoa; phylum Chordata; class Aves; order Charadriiformes; family Chionidae; genus Chionis; species Chionis minor. The sequence continues at coordinate 116,617 of VZSF01001512.1, forward strand.
ATTTCCCTCCCCCCCCTCACAAGATGCTAAAACTTTTACAGCCAGGCAAGAATGGCAATATTGTAGTCATGAGGTTCATTATACAGTAATTAATACATGTTAAGTATCCTGTAAATATTACGTTATAATGGCTTTAAGTAAATACATACTGTACATTAGCAGTACCTATTAAGTCAGCGCCACTTAAAATGAAATGTGACTAATTAATCTGTTTAAAAAGTCTAATGTCAACTTGTATATTCTTTAAAAATTACACCACAGTGTTGCAAGCGTGAGCAACGAGTCAGTCAGCATTTAATTATGGAACTTTGACATTAATGGTTACTTTCCTGGCTTATTTAAGTGAATCGGACATATGGGCCAGCATCAAAGGAACGAGTGGGGTAGAAGGAAGGTTTCATTGTTACGAGAAGCTAAAAAGCCCGAATAATATATGCCATTATAGTTACTGTGAATGACTGCAAACTTCCATGTGGATTATTACCGCAGCATCTCGTTGCAAAAGGCCCAGCCTGTCAGTGCCCCATAACCTGCTCCATGCGGACAATGCGGCCGCAGTAACGCTGCCGTTGGGAGGAACTGTTGGGACTCCACCGTGGTTTTGTCCGTTTTAGGCATTATATCACTTTATTAAGGGCTGGTGCCTGGCGCAGCCAGGCAGTAACAGAAGCGGAGGCTTTGTTCTCTTCTCAGCTAGAGGCTTAGCCACTGCTTTTGTCCTGCATAATGTTTTCCTTCCCTTCATGAAAGGCAGACCCTCACAAGACTATCAGCCTTTTAACAGTCACTCTCTACTGTCCTAAATACACAAAGGAAAAAAAAATAAAAAAAACNGAAACATGCTGAATGAGGAGCCCAGGAAAGGTCATCTCTTCTTTCACCTATGCACCCAGCAAGAAGCGACAGCAGAAGGCAAATTCTTTTCCAAGACATCTTATATGTATTTATTTTCCATAGAAGTCCTTGTCTTAGGATGCAAGTGTCTAATGAATGCTTGTCAGATTAGACTTACTCATTTCCTGCTGGGTATGTCCAGGTGGCTACCTCCAGTTTTATAAATACAAAAAAATAAAATAAAATGCAGCTCTGTTGATTGTAGCCTCAGTCGTTACCAAGAGGTGGGCTGCACGCATTTCATAAACACACACTAAGTCTGCTACAGAGCAAGGGATCAGACCCAGCTCTCCCAAGTCCCTTATCAACATCTGGAGCCCCAAACACATTATTGCTCTCCACGTAACGTGACCAAAACAAAACTAAGTTAACCAAGTTCCATCACAAATGAAAGCAGTTTAAGAAGCTTGCCTCCCATTAATGGAAACTGTTAAAAAAGTCCTTCTTCCAGATATTCAGACATATCTCCAGCACCATGGATGCAAGGGCCCTTGGACTCTTTCCACTTTTCCATGGTCAGTTCCTTCAGGTTTTGCCATCAAACAAACCCTGAATAAGCTTTTCTCGGAAGACAAATCTCTCTAAACATGTACGTAGTCTGTTGCTGGAGATAACAGTTTTGGTAGTGCATTTTATGAGGTAACTACATCCTTCGAGGCTGGACCTTATGTCCTCCCTGGATGCCTGGGGAAGCACAGCCAGGACAGAACTCTGAATGCTGGGAGGCTTGCCAAGGTGATGGGGATAAATGACAAGAGCTCAGGAAAGGCCAAAAACGCATGTGTAAACAGAAAACTTTGGTCTAGAAGCTGTGGTCTGGCCAAGCAATGCTGAATGGGACCAAAGACAAGAAAGTGAGGTTTAAGATAGGTTTTCCTTCCCTTCCTCCTGAGGCCAGCAGCCACTGTCTGGTCTCTAGCCATCAGGGTGGTGTGAAACTATCCTAACTTATTTCCATCTGCTACAGCCCAAAGTGCCATTTGGCCAGCCGGGTATCATCCAGCCGTGCTACATTCTGGGCAAACCCTTTCCCCAGGCAGTTACCCATCAAAAGAGATCACTTCAGGTGTGAAGCAGAGCCACCAGTTTTCTGGCTGCCCTGCAGTGAAAAAGTGGCTGGGACAGCTTGGAAACCTGGGTCCTCAGTATTAGTGAAGCCCCTGAAATCTTGCATTTTATTTAATGCTTCCGCATTGGCCTTAGAAATAGGGAGAAGAAGGGCGTTCCGTGGCATGCTGGTGAATACAAGCGCATGGATAAGTAGCACACCAAAGAGGCAGAGCTAGTGGCTGGAGGTGGGAGATTTGCATCCCATGATGGGATCTCCCATAGCTTTCTTCAAAGGTAAATCACTTAAAAATCCTGTGCCTCAGTCTCCCTACTGCTAAATCACTATAATGTTTGGTTACCTCCTAAGACGTTGCTGGGCTTATCTAATTAACATTCACAAGGAATCCAGAGATAAAGCAGTTTCATAAGTATATTGTATGGCTTGTAATCTTTTGATGTTGCCATGCAAAGGAGAGATCACAGAGCATGGGAACACCCTGGGAGAGCTCCGAGGCTGCTTTTCACTTCCAAGTGCTCTTTTCTTGCAATGACCCCTTCTTTTAGCAGCACATTCACCTTGGCCTCTGGTGAGTGGGAGTGATGTGCCGCATCCCTGCTACAGGCTTCCGCAAGCCATGAAAACCTGCTGTTATGACCAGAGAGAAGTAACCAGCACTATTATTTGTATCATTTGCTGAGGTTTCTACCCTAGAATTAATTTTCAGATTGAGTCCAAATGCTGCCTATTTCACACATATCTGGGTAGCAGACAAGAGCCCTTTTAGCAACAGAAGCAAACAGAGCTACAATCAAGCAGCTCAAGGCACAACCCTCTAATAGTTCAGTAATCAGTAATAATCAACCCTTCTCTTTATGTTCAGGGAGACCTAATAGAACCCAGCTACTCTACAGTGAATACATTTTCATTTGTAAGACTAAATGCAAGCATACGTTATCTACTTAATTAAAATCTAAATTCTCTAACCAACCATTTGTTGTTTCTCCTGGGTGCACGTTACATACATTACTGGTGTTTTCCTGAAACCCATTGCTAATGGATTAAAACAACTCAACAAAATGTTTCATTTGCTGCATGTGGTTATGAAAGAGCACAAAATCCTCTGGTACTGTGCACGCAGGGAACCCCTCTCCACCGTTATCCCAGGACAGCAGCTCCCACTTCTCCCTAACTAGGACCCCAGTCCTTCTCCCAGGTTCTTCTTGTCTTTGGAGACAGGCAAAGCCTGACTCTCCCAAACACCCATGCAACTGCTCAGACTGGAAACTCGTAAGCACTTGGTCAGCAAAGGCTTCAGGAAAACCTCCACAGTACAGACTTGATGGGGTCACAAAATCATAGGAGCTGAAGTGAGAGCAGAAATTATTGCCTACACAAGGGGAGATGTCCGAATCTACTGTCAGGTTTGACAGACGTGACACAGACCCTACGGAAACCTGCACCCTCTGAAGGAACAGCTGGAAGCTAAGCAGGACATGCCAGCACATCACTAATGGCATTAGACACCCACCTCCAGTCAACAGAAATGCCCCCAAGTGTTCAGTCCCCCTGTGAGAGGGAGAGACTTTGAGTATGGGAGTCCTCTCTATAAATATGCCAGACTTTGGGAAGAAAGGACAGTAGAAATTAATTACCTGCCATCGTTTCAGTAGAAAGGAGGATTCCTATTACATGTTGTCCTTGGCTGTTTCCCTTTCTCTGACTCAATGCTGTTCTTAAAATCTTTCTGGACAGGATTGCACGGCTGTGCTGAGTTAGTTCTGTTTGTGTGTCTGTGGCACCAGTGACCAACCACTGACCCATCACCCTTGCGACCCTCAGTACCTGCGTCCGCATTCCTGTGGCCAGAAGAGGAATCCCTCAATACTTAAAGGCTAAATTTTTCCCAGAGAGCTGAAACATCTCCTGCAAGGATTTGAATGTCATTGTTTCATTGGTGGTGAAACATTTGTTTCCTGGCTCAGAAAAGGGGGCATTTTCCTGCCTCTCTTTCCCAGGTGAGCAGAGAACCTCCATCCCCCCTGAGGGGAGACAGCTGCCCCCTTCTCCAATGAAAGGCTGTGCTTTATGCCCAAATTATGAACATCTTCAAAGGGACAAAATCTTTACCACTGGTGCTAAACCTGGCTCATTCTCTGGCTCTCAGAGGTTACATTTTCTCATTCCTGAATCTCCTTTGCATAGGTGTTAAATATCATTAGCTATTTTGAGTGTCAAGAAGAATTTCCTCCATAGAAAAGCAGGGAGGGGGAGAAGAGGGACGCAGGTGAGGCAGTATCAAACCAAGATTGATGGCTACTGGTCTTGAATAGAAGGAACCTCCTGACAGCCTCACAGCGTTACTGCAAATCACAATATTTATAGAGATGCCACCAGGAATTCTGCTTTGCTTCCAGCGGATGCAAAATAAAAGGGCACCTCCTTCAAGCCATTCACTCTATTCTGCATTATAATTAAAAACAATTTCTATCCTCAAAAGGGTTTAGATTCAGGTAACTCATTACCCCCAAGAGCCATTCGAGAGACTAAATTGCAAATGCAAATTAATGCTAGCTTTAACAATAATGCTTCTTTTTTCCTCCTTTCTGCCTCTTTTGCTAACTTCCATTTTCAGAAATTTTCTTGCCTTTCATATCAAGCAGGTGTCCAGAGCAGATTTACCAGGGGACAAAGAGGGTTTTGTGCCCCTCTTTCTTTTAGATGCTCCTTCGTGCTCCCTTGCTGCACTGCTGGCGTGTCAGGTGGTTCCAGTGCAGCGCTACAGCTTCAGTCAGGAACAGGGGGACCTGCCTCTCCCAGCCGCAGCCCTATGCCAGGGCTGAGAGTGGAGTTACTCGCTCTGGTTACAGGCAGGAATTCCCCCAGACATCTCTGCACACTCCTACCACAACAGGCAATTGTTCTGGATATTACTGTAATATGAGTAGGAATATTCATAAATCCCCTGCAAGAAAAGCAAAACTCTCCATGTACGGAGGCTCTGCTCTGGCTCCACCTGTACTTGACATGGTTTGCTCTCTTCCCAGCCACCTTCTTATTTTATCATGTCGTTATATTACAATTGTTTTGCACGCAGCTCTTTGTAACACCTGGTTGTATATCCAGTCTGACGCTCCCTCAAATCAGGGATCACCGAAGGGTGCCCCCTATTCTTCACAAAGAACAGAGCAGTAAATACAAGAACTGAAAAGCTTTGCTTCTGTTCCTTCCTTAGACAATACACAACTACAATAGCAGCGTGAAGTGACACGAGTTTTTGGATTTGGTTTAAAAGGGCAGGAGCGCGTGCACAGCGATGCTGCATTGATCAAACACAGCTTACCCACGCGCTCGCATCAAAAGGCGAGTAAGAGTCCTCTGTGTTTCCCATCAAACGCACACAAAAGGCCAAACAGGTAAAACCGACCAAATAATTGTTGTTAAAAACTGGAATAAGCCAGAAATCTTGACCCCGGGGGATGTCTGAAATGCACAGCCAGTCGCTGCTGCTGGTCCCCGCTGGTGTCATAACAAAAAGGCAAAGTTGTTATTTATTGCTCTTTATTCCTGTAACGTTTGATGTCTTTAATGCAGTCTGCACACAGGAGTGTGATGAAGTGCTCTTACTTCCATTTCACATAGGAGGAAAGAGACATAGCCTCATATTCTCAAAAGGTACTTGAGCACCTAATGCCCTTGGAAATCAGATGTAGTGGAGCTCTGAAACAGCTAGGAAAAACACATATGCCTGAGGGGCTCGTCCAGACTGCCGAATATTGCGAGCGGCGTACTGACACCTCATGGAGAGCCCCGAGATGTGACAAACGGACGCCCTCAGCGAGCAGGAGCATGCTGGCAGCCGTGCCTGGCAAGAGGAGAGAAGAGAAGAGCTCTCCAGGGCTGGTCTCTGCTCTCCCGGTCTCCACGGGCACAGCTGGCCCTGCGGGGAGCCGGCATTCCGGGCAAGGATGCCCTGCCGAAGGAAAGCTGCATCTCAAACGCAGCGCCAGCGTGCTCGGAGTCAGAACAAAGGCTGGGGGACGTGTCTCAGAGCAGTCCTTCTCCACAGAGTCTGTTCAGTAGAAGTCCCAGGGATTATTCCTGTTTTACAGCAAGTGGAAGTATTTTGAGGATTCTCTAACTCCTACGTGAGAATCCTAGCTCTGCTCCTGACTTTTCCACAGCCTACAGCAAATTATTCTTAATCTTTCCTGTGTCTCCATCTGGAAAAGTCGGCTACCGGTGCTAGCCTCAGATTTGATGGATTAACTTGTTACTAATTCCACTTTGTTCGACAAGTGCTGAGTATCTCTTACTAATCAGCAGAAACTTATTAATTCTCATTATGAGTGCTTCTCATGTCCTTTCTGATAAAGCTCACTGGGAGATACAATAGTTCTCCAGAACAGAGGCACAGTCCCTTGGAAAATCAGCAGGAAAAAACAATCAGCCTATTTCTTTGCAAAAATAACTGCATATCATTATGGGAATTTGCCCCACAATAGGTTTCCAGAGGAATTTTCCACTCACTCAACTTCTTAATACTAGAGCTTTTTCCCCAAGGAGAAACTGCCTTTTTAACCCACATTTTCTGGGTAATTGGACTGGAAATGGGTTTTTCATGGCAGAGGATGGAGCTGGCTCCTCCACAGTTGCCAGCCCACACTCCAGAGGCTCTTCACTTTGTCCCCTGAACATGAAGCCGATGCCAGTCTTCCCAGCGGGTTGCCAGGTGCAAACATCAGTGCTCCTCACTGCTCCACGACCCCTCAGGACAAAGTGGCAGGAAAGATCCCACAAAGCAGGACTCCTTAGGAAACGCCTTCCTGCAGAGCAACACAGCTGCTTGCATTTGGGATGAAGGGAAACACCTCCCACTCGTGAAGGTTACTCATCACACCTACGGAACAGCCCACGTGTAAGGCTAAATTAACAAGGTGATCTCATGACTGAAGTCAAACGTCCAAGGCCAAATGAATCCAAACATAAAATGAGAGACAATCACCTTGTAAAGGTATTTGCCGGATGCAGGCTGGGACGCAGGTGGTGACATTGACCATGCAGGGAGCTCCCACCCCAGAGCAGGGCTGGTCTCTACTGAATAGAGACCTGGATGCGTTGTCCTCTAATGGACACAACTTTCTACTCCCTCTCTGGGCCCCCTTTGCCAAGAATGGGAGTGAGATGGGACATTTTGTGTCCTTTTTTGTTTGTTGGGTTTGGTTTTTTTGGGTGTTTTTTTTTTTTAAACCTGGCTGACATTTTGACTTTGACTATGAGCTACTTGGAACACATACCACCTCTCGCTATGCATATTCATGATAACCACCATCCTTGCTGACACATCAGTCACCTCTGGAGCTAAAACGATGAACCGCAACAACCTGTGATAAACATGAGGCTCCCACCCTCTACCTGCTGAGGCACCAAAACAAGCAATTTCAAAGCCAAGAGGGCACTTTTCCATGCCCCGCTGAGATGGAGTTTACAGTTTGACTCTCAAAAATAAAAAAAATAAGTAAGAAAACAACTCCACACATTTCTTTTTGATCTTCCAGTGGAAATATAAACTGAAAATCGTATTTTTGATAAAACAAAGTGTTCATTTGGAAGAATACTGTAATTCTTTACCTCCTTGAAAAAGACCACAAGACCTCAAAAATTATTTATAGAAAAAGCCTGTGTTTCATTTCTATTTAGTTTCCCTTAAATTCCACACGCAAATTCACCTACCAAAGTCAGACATCATTCTGAGTCCATCTATAGGCAAAACTTTCTTCCTTTTTGCATGCATTACTGAAAATGTGTTTTGATTTGAAGTCTAAGCTCTTGGGCAAAGCAGTAAGCCCACGTCTCAGACACAGTACAACCAGAACCCTAATGCCTTGAGAACAAAATTTCACGTCTCCAGACATTATCACACATCAGGCTGTGTCAGAAATGGCTTCCTGAAAGAAAAGATTACTCAATTTACCAAGTAACTTGTAAATTCAATGTTTGGCATTGAGCAAGATTCAAGGGAGTCTTCTGAATCGTAACAAAGGTTTCTTGCTCCTCCCTGCCCATTTCACTTGAATGAAATAAGGCCAAGAGAACGTGGTCTGAAACACCTTTTGGAACAAGATGTGACTCCCCACGACGTATGGAGGGGGATTGGCCAGATTTGGTCACTAGAGCAGTTTGTCATGGCAGCAGCAGCTTTGGCCTGTGGAACTGCTGCCTGGAGTAGTTCAGCCCCTTGCAGGCTTCCTTGCTCCCTCCTCTATCTATAGACTCTCTATATTATATAATATTACGTATCTAGTTGTCCCCCTTATCCTTCCTTTGCCCTTACTTTGCCACCTCCAAATCTGTTACTGTTCCCTGTTCTCAGTATGTCTTCCCCCTTATCAATTTCCCTTCTCCAAATGCAAGGACCCAGCAGGTCATGGAAGAGGCTGGAGCGATGGGATTGAACCCTGTAACTTCCTTTCCAGCAGGCAGATGCTCCCTCCCCGGCCAGTACACAACAAAACTAAGAGAGAACTCCCTTCAGCTCTTCTCCTACCAACGAAGCAACCTGCGTACACACCTGGTACCACCAGCGGGATGGCTGGATGGGACAGGAGGAGATCCCAGCATGGGGAGGTGCTCGGCCTTGCTACCTCCAGGCTGTGCAGAGTGCTGCTGTTTTAAGAGCTGCCTAAAGGTGAGGTCTTCCCCAAAACACAGAACATTTCCAAATCAGCTTCCCGTGCCTGGGTGGGCTACTTTCAGTCGGAGGCTCACCGAGGCAGCAGTATTTTGCTTGCAAGCCAATACATAGAGATGTTAATAGGGTGTCTGAAGAGCCATTCTAGTTGTGAGCTGCATGTTGTCTTTCTTAGTTGAAAGCACACCAGTGCTCCCGTGAAAGTAATGCAATCTCAGGAGCAGAGGGAATGCTGCTGGAAGGATTGGTTAGAGCCGGGCTGATTCCTGCTGTATTTTCTCAGGAAAACTCCCCAGGATGACTGTGCATAAACTACTGAGCCGGCTGTTGAGCTCAGTCCAGCTCTCACCGAGGGTCTCCTGGGTCCCCTCTGCTCTCGCAGGCGCTCCTCAGACTCTGCGTCCTGCTGTGTCATTAGATCCACCATCTTAAGCATATGTCCATCCTGCTTAAAGCACAGCTTTGGGAATCCAACGTTTGCATTCAGTTCTGGTCCTGAGAAAATCTTTCTGCATAACCTTGGGCAGGAAGTTAACTATTGGTGAACTGCAGTTCCCCTTCTGCAAAACGGGGAGCACGCTTCTTTCTCTGTTCAGACTCTGCTCAGCGACCCAGAGACAGGACAGGGCTGGACACAGTGGACAGATGCGCATATGCTGAGTAAATAACAACATGATCCTCTAAACATCACTGCCGTACAACTGAGCATTATTCTTTGGGGAATCAAACAGATGTTATAGTCCACCCAGCCACTGCTTAGCCTAAACATTTTGTATACTTGCCTGTAGACTCACGATATCTGCGGTATCTTTTACAGTCTACATAAAAGCAAACAGAAGGAACATCCTGCCTGGCTAATACATCCAAGCAAACCCATTAAGTTATCCCTAGCTGCAATCTAAAACCACGGGAACAGGCTGACAGCCCAGCGCTGCTGTTTTCTCTGATGTCTAGACCTCCTGTGCCATGCTCTCCCCTGTGAGACCTATTGCAAGAACAAGAGTATTAGTTATGGTCACCTAGCAATATAACTAGGTCTTTGGGGAGTCTGTAGCCTGCCTATCACACGGAGCTCTAGCCTGGAGGATCTGCTAATCCACCCGTGCTGATCAGCGGAGTGTAAGAGAAGCTTGCACATGGGGAACGGAAGGCAGTTTGGCCCCAGAGGTTGAGTCCTTTGACCCTGGCTGAATTGTTTCGCTCGCTATTAAAGCGGCTACGTGCACAAAACCTAGATACTGCCCAGGAAAAGCTCAGAACTGTACTGCAGGATGAATAAGGGAGGATAAAAAATGAAAGCATTTTTCCGCACAGCAAAAGTGCCAGGCTCCATCAGGCAAGATTTAGTTCCTTAAGAGTGTTAAATAACACTCTTGCTTATGCCATCCATCGTCATGCTGCCATACCCAGCAAACTTCATTTCTGTGAGGAACAATGAGGTGCCTCCGATGCCATTTTGAACTGGCAATGCCTGCTTCAGACTAGACAGACGGAACACAAATACCCCTCGGAATGAGCCGGGAAAGCCGTAGGACCTGTCCCTAGACAGACTCGCAGCTGCAGGAACTCACACATCTCTCACGGAATACAATGGAGTTACTTCAGTTTACATCAGCCGAGAATCTGAATCAGACCTGTATTTGTCTACTCCCAGCTCATAGCACTTGGACAGGATCTCACAACAAGAACACAAACAGCTCAAGTCACTAAAACCTTGGAACAAACATCCTCTATCCCATGGTGGAGAAAGTACTTACGTTCTTCAGCATTTGGGGTGGCTCAGGAGCACTGGTGGGGAACCAAAGCCCCTAAGTCTAGACAAGGTGAATAAATCTAAGGCTTGTCAAGCTGGTAAGGAAAAAAAGGCGTATTTGTTTCCTGAATGAATAAAGTTCAGTTTAACCTTTGTTCCAGTAGGCTGCAATTCTGCAGCGTGTGGCGAATTCTTGCAATGGGAGCGCAGGGTATCCAGCAGGCCCCAAAGCTGTACTTTTGCATGAATTAACAAAAACTCAGTGTTCTGTGCAAACCTCATCTGACTGTAAGCTGAGCTTCCTAATTGAGAAGCCACTTTTTTCCTGAATTAAAGAACCTTTAGAATTCAGCTCTTGAGCCTTCATTCTGAATGACAATGTGCCCCATTTCCATCGTAAATCTAGTCCAGGTGCCATCCTGTCTCCGCTCTGTGTTAAATCCGTGGGCTGTAGTGACAAGGGGCTCCCAGAGAGTGGGATGGCCACAGAAGATTTAGGTTTCAACACTACCAACGCTCAAGGTTTGCCCCAGCTTTCTTCCCACACGCAGCTCTAAATCTGCCTGGTTCTTCTCTTTGATTAACCATGCACACCCAAGTCACGCAAATTCTCCCACCTGCAGCTTCTTCTTCTATTTACTGCGCACTGGAAGCGCAACCTCAGATTAAGAACCTGTTCACTGAGCTCGCTTGAAGATACTTATTTTGTCCTAATTGTGCCTTGCTACTGAGAGGTAGCATGATGTCATATCCCTGAAAACAGCTTCTGGACCAAACCACACATCCTTCAGAGCAGCAGCGATGGCAACAATAAACAAAGACATAGCGATTTCAGTTTTCTGCGGGATCTGGATGCATTTTAGGTGCTCCTATTGCTAGCAAATAAACTCGTTAGTTTAATCACTCTTTTGGGTTTTGTGGGGAAAAGGTGGGTAAGGGAGACGCACCATCACCTGCACGCTGAGCAACCTAAAAGGATTTGTTCCTTCTCTTTCTACTTATCCCAGCCCTGCACTAGAAAAGCAGCCTGGGGTGGAACCAGAACAGCAGGATACTCTGAAGAGATACGCAGAGACGAGGAGTTACTGTCTTCCTCTTCCCAAGGATGAAGGAAAGCTTTCTAGTATGCTTGAGTAAGGGCTGGAGGGAAGGACTGGTCTCAGGCCAAGTATGAGATGGGAATACTGGAGGGAAATGGTTATGAAAGCAGAAAGGTTCATGTGCTTAAAAAGTTGCGAAACTCATTACTTTTGTTAAAGTGCTCTCTGAGTGGCATTACTGTGCATTATGCTCTATAAAGAATCAGATGCTCTTCTGCTGTGCTTCACAGTGGCTATTAAGAGATATATTCCAGGCTGCCAATTCGTTGTCTGAAGCTATTTTAGTTCTCTTCAGAGGAAGCCAATGCCTTTTCAACAAATAAAGAAAAAAGGAAAGAGAGTTCTCTTTTCTTTCTGCCATTGTTGCTAGCAATGACGAGCACTTCTAGCTCTCCAACGAGGCTGCTCCAGGCTGGCTCTCAGGCACTGTACACAGGATCAGGTCATCGCCTTCAAAGCCTAACTAGCTTATGCCAGCTTGGGATTTGGCCCTGTATATTCAAGCCCACTTGAGCTCTCTCCGCATTCTCACTTGCTATTAACTCTGCTGAGCTGTGGCCCATATCACTGTTTGCTCTTATTTTTCTTGATGTTTCATCCCTCTGACCTTCTTTGGAAGAGATGATAACAGCTTGCCTCCCTGAAAGTCAATAGTTTCCTTCACATCAAAGTAAGAAGCAAGGTCAAGATCCAGCTGCTGCTAACTGATAGCTTTAAAACAATAGCTTTCAGTGGAGACCAAACTAATCTGCTCTGAGCTCATCTTCGGGGATAGGTGGGAGGAGTGGGTTGAGAATGGGTCTTTACACCTTCTACTCAAAGCAGGCAGACTGCTTTGGTGACAAACTGGGACAAACACGAGAGTGCTGATAAAAGAGATCGCGAGGCTGATCACAGAGAGCACACAGGCAACCCGCTGTTTCCCCCAGGAACCGATCCAATACAAACATTTCTTCAGAGACTAAACACTTCACTTTTGCAAGAAAAAAATCCTTAAAACCCTACATATGACACAGCCATTGTCACCATGCTGTATTTCGTTGCTTTGATATGGATACAAAAGCTTGCAGCCTGGGAAAGCCTGGTAAAGCTGGGAGACCATAAGGTGCTCTGTACAGAGTCCTACTGGTTGCCAGTTTCCAACACAATCAAGGTATAGGTGGGCAATGGGGATTAAGTCATATATAAGCATATGATGTGACCAAGTTACACTCTCAGTTCACTGTGCTTTAAAGCAAGTATTAAAAAAAAAAAACAAACCCAAACCCAAAAAACCAAACAGGAGAAATACCTGACCAGGAGAAGAACAGCAGAGCCACAAACAGATCCTTGAAGACACCACTCCTGCTGAGGGGCAGCCCAGCTTGCTTTCTCAAACCAGTTTTTCCAGCACGTGGCACGGCATGGCATGGCATGGGTTCCTCAGGAGGCCCTTATATGACCTTCATAACACCTCGGCCTGGGGAGCTGCTAGAATCTGCACAAGGTAATGGACTCTTGTTAGCACGCTGCTGCTCCCTGTTCAATCTGTTCCTCCAACACCCTCCCAGCAGCTGCAGCTTATGTGGGCTGAGGCATCCTCCCCCCTCCCCGTCGCTGCCTTCTGATATCTGCTCAGGTGCAGAGCTGGCTCCTCTTCTCTCCAACCTTGGAAATGAGCCTGAAGAGTTCAATGGGGTGTCTGTGGAGAATACGGCAAAAGGGATTTTGGCCCTCAGCACGGGGGGGTGACCAGCACGTCTCTCATCAAGTCCCTGTCTGAGGGTTGTTTCACTGGTCCACAGTTTCAACTTGAAACGCTGCCTCCTGAGCTGCTGTTGAAAGCCAGCTGTCTACCATTTATATTGTTAATTCATTAAAACCAGTTCTTTATCCTCTCAGGAAATCACGGCACTCCTGCTTACTGGCAGACAATAACATTCGAGGGCTTGCTGCTGCAATCGCTGACAATATCAATTATTTAGTTTTCTGCCAATTCCTATTAGACTTTTCAGGCTAGAGAATTTACACTGTGTTATTGAATTAAAAAACAGCTAAAAGCTTTAGGGAATCCAAACTAATTAGCCGGCATTTGTAAACCCCTTTGTTCATGGTAATTTGTTTACAAGAGTAGCTCAACCTTTTAATTATGGGCACACTCATAGGCCACATACTGTACCATTGCAGGCAGGATTTTTTGTTTGGTGCAAGAAGGGCAAATACGGGGAAGCTAATTTTGCTTTAATGAGCTGTGATGACCCTGGTTGGCACTGGATGACCTTAACATATAAGTGTGTCTATAATTATAACTAAGAAAAAATAACACTCCAGATGCTTTGAGTGGGCCAGAAATCACCAGCATCTAATTGTGTCAGCAACACAACTCCGCAGCCCTGACTCTCACTTGCTCTTCAGCCTCTTTCAAAGATTTCATCTCCAGATAGCTCTTCACCTTCTTGCCTATTCCCATCTAGTTGTCTTCTCCTTCTGCTTTGGACCTGAAAGATGAACCGTTTAGTTATTATAGAACAGGAGACATCCACACCTGCGATGATGATCCTGTCGTGCCAATTCACACTCCTCTCTTTGCAGCAGGTTGTCCTCTTCATCTGTGCCGGGATGCACTGTCACAATCCATGAACCTGCTCCGCAAATCCCTGCCATGGCAGGAGCACCATCGACGTTTTACAGGTCCCTTTCCTTTAGCATGAGAGCAAGGTTTGAGTTTTGGAAGAAACACTACAGTTGTGATTGATAGAGGATTTTTAGTCCATTAAGTAGGAAACCAAAGGGAACTGTTTGCTTTCTCTGTTGATCGCTTCACCAGACTGAGCTACCAGGCAGAAGTGGGCTGAGATCCCAGGAGTCGGAGGTTTCCTGCCTGCAGTCTGTGACCACCTCTCCTTATGCGGCAACGCATGGACATGTAAATAAAGGAAGCAGCCAAAGAATGTTTCCCAGCTGCATCTGGTTTCTTCAGTGAAAAGCTGATGTGCAAAGCTCCTGAGCAGACCTACTCGAAATCAACAGTGAAAACCTTGATGTTCACCTTGACATCGAATAGAAATTCTGAGCATGTTCATTTCTGGGGCGAAGGGTGGCCAAGAAGGGAAAGAAAACGAAGCAAGATGTCTCTCAAAGAGGGATCATTCAGCAAATTACAGGAAAACCTGAAATGGGAAGGCTGCAGTGAAGTTCCGAGTTTATTTTGAAGAGTTCCAAGAAACTCGTTCAGATAAAATCTACGCCTGCGTTTTTTAAAAAGGTATCAAACCTAATTTTAGGGGGAAAAAACTGCTAGGAAAATGTTTAAAACTGCTTCATCACTGATACGTACACGCTGTACGTGGCGTCCATCGGCCTGCTCCAACGTGCTGAACGCAGCCTGATCCAGCCTTGGCCACGGGCTCGGTGGGAGCACAAAGCAATCCAAGTGATGGATATGGCCCCCTGGCAACCTTCACCCCATCATCAGACAACGAGCTCCAGCTCCGGTGAGCCAGAGCCACACAGAGCGCAGCGCGCGGGTCTCCTGCGGACAGCACGGCTTGGCCAGAGGAGGGATCAGACAACGTTTTCTCCCAGTCTCTGGCACTGTTTTGCTGGGCCCTTGACCAGCAAAAGCTACTTTTCCCCTCTGTTGTTCTGTTTTCCAACCTGGAAACCGTTCCCAGCTCATCTTCTATGCTGTGTCTTTTCGGCACTCAGAGGTCCGCGTGGATCGCATATAGCTGGCTGGGTTTCTGCATGTCATCTGACAACATTGCATTTAGCTCGGCTTTAAGGGCAGCTGAACATTATGTTTCAGTAGAGCGGCTGATTTAATCTCTTCAGGAATTTTGTTATGAGGCTCACATAGTCTCCATAAAAATGGAGATGGGCACAACTGTCCCTCAAACATCCAGGTCTTCCAGACCACATTTAGTTAAAATATCATTAACTCTGCAGCATGTTTGACAAGAATGTATGACAGCACTAGCCATATGGAAAGCATAAATATTAAATACTGTATATTGCAGCCATTTGCAAGAAACTGCATTAATCCCTTGAAGGTTAATGAGAATTATTCATGTGCATCTGAGGGAGAGAAGTACTTCACTTTAGAAATTGAACAGCTTGACATGCCTGATTTTTCACTTACCAATAAATACGAAAATGGAAAATGGATGGACATCTCAGCTTTGTGCTTGAATGAGATGCTCACCGAACAACTCCGAGGTTTGTTTTTTCAAATCAATATTTTACATCATTAATATTTTCAGTTCCAGGAATCAGTGAAACAATAAATCTTGCCTGATCATAGATGGTTTGCCACTGCGTAGATATTCTTGCAAGAGGGGAAACAGATGTCAAGGAGTCAAGACAAACCTGGTTTATTTAGTTAAGCCCTGGGAGCAAAAAGGAGGAATCAATACCTGTGTAGAGCCTGGTTTGAGACCAAATGTATGAGGGAGAAATGAGACAGAATTACCCTTGAAGGGCAGGATCTACAACCGGCATCACGGAGACTACTCCGTTCACACTATTGAAGCAACTCATCAGAAAACATGCACAGATTCTCAAAAGAGTTTAAGTGATTAAAAAATGTGGGTTTTTTGCAGTAATCACTCTTAAAATTATTTCAAATATTTTTGAAACAGCTCTGTTTTGGCCTGTTTTTAAATGAACCACCTGCATCAGCAGAGCTATTAATGATAATAATCTTGAAATGATAAAATTTCTGCGTGTCTTTGATGAAAATCATTTGTTCTCCACGAAATCCTCCTGCTGCTTTGCAAGGAGTAATTTATAGAGATGGCTAAAATTTGTGGATAGTCTTCTTTTAATTAAGGTGTGTTGTTTTTTTTAAATAGTGCCCTTCATAATGAAAATTACTTTCCTTTTTCTTCCACCTTGTATTTTTTTCATACACAGTCATACAGTCACCATATTTATGCTGCACATTCTGGCAAGTTCCAGTCATTATTACTGCACTGCTCATGGTACCTAGATGAAATGAGCTCCATGCTCACACCGGAGCCTGCTGCTCGGTATCTCCAATCAACACCATCCTACGGAAAAGCGGAACATTTAGTTGTTTCAGCAAAGAGAAAAGGCAACTGTGAGTAGAAACCACACCTTCAAGAGCCTTCAGGTTAGCTGCCAGCACGGGGAGTTCCCGCAGCTGAAGGAAGCAGCGGAGCTGGACTGATTTACGGAAGATTTAGCTCTGCATATGCTCCCTTCAGTGTTAAACGCATGTGCTCCAAGCTTGCTCCTGCTCAGCCCGAAGCAGGTAATAAAACAGATCATTGTGAAATACAGGGAATTGCCGGAGGCATCATGTCTGCAGAAGCACCTGGGGAAGCGATCCTTGTCCATCCGACGAGCGAGCGTGGGCCATTACAGCTACAGCTTGCCGAAAATCAGCCTTTGTCTTCACCACTGGCACCGCAGTGTTGCTGGTTTGGACACAGCAGTGTCGGGGCAGGGAGAATGCAGGAAGTGGAGGGGAATAAGGCTGAAGCTGGCCGGAGGGGCTGGGGGAAGGGGCTGATGGTCAGAGCGTGCTGGGGATGCCCTGGGAATTGGGGCAGGGGAACGGGGGAGGCCGAGCTGATAGAGCAAAGGTGTTGCGATGTCTCTGCACAAAGACAACTGGCAGATGGGTTGGTGCATCGCTTCATACAGGTTTTTCCTTCTCAGATGCCTCCATTTCCAGTCCCGGTGTTTCAGAAGTGTCTTGCATGAAACAAGTCCAGAGTGCCAGCTGACAGCCATCCCCCTGCAGCGCCATGCAAGTGCTGGGAAGCTCCTGGGAGAAAGACTGTGCTACTGGGAACATCCTGCCCTATTTTCTGCACCAGAGCGGCCCCGTGCTGGTGTGCAGCGATGCGTGTGGGCCAGGAGCAATCGCACACACAGCCAGCTACCGGTCCCTGGGAAATGCACTGAATCATGCACGGGTCCACACACAAATTCAATCTTATGGTTATCATTAGCTGGACTTCTGCGGAATTAATGCACTTGATTCCTCTTGCTCTGTGCCCAAGGTCAGCAAAACAGCTGAGTGAGAGCGTTTTGTATTAGGGGTGTGTTTATAAACAGCTTCTAAAGGGTTAGTTAGAGGATGTTTGGGTAAGTAGTTAATCAATTTATACAGATTATTACAAGACCAGCAGTTGCATAGGTTGTCTTACAATACCAACTACTGATATGCATAAAACCATCTGAAATAACACATATTAATCACCTCTGTAAGAGCTATTATTAAGCATTTATAAAAACACCACTAATGCGAATCTCCTTGCAAAGTCAGTTAATCCATGAGACTGGGACTCACTGGCCCCAAACCAGGCTGCTTAGAAGAAATCAGGCAGGAGGTCCCTCCCCTGTCCGAAGGGCAGTTCCTCTTGAAAGAGCGTCTCATTGCCCAGAAATCTGGCAGCCTGTGAACTCCAGCAGAAGGGTTTCACTCTGTTTTCCTTGTCAGACACAGCACACAATCGCTGTTAGACTGTATGAAGGAAAACACAGCTGGTGATTCTGGACTATGTTACATTTTTATTCTGAGTCATTCACCACCTCCTTTAAATGATCCCAGAAGCCTCCACAGGGATTTACTTTTACAGCATTGGATTGCTCAGGAGTGTGTCTGTCTCTGGCCTTTTCCTCCTGCTTTTCAATTTCCATTCTGGCCTGCCTCCACCAGAGGAGAGGTTGTGCTCAAAGTCACTCAGAGGAACATTTTAAGGCTCTGAGGATGATCCACAACTGATATAACGCAGAGCAGATTCGGTGGCTTCAGTGAAGCCACGTCCAGTCACACCAATGGTGGGTCTTCAGCTCACAAAGTTGTGCCAACACCACTTTCCCAAAAAACAAAGCACAGCTTCATCTGGGCAGGAGATATCCCATTTCCAAGCCATGGCATGGCCTGGCTCCGTCCTCTTCTGGGGTCCAGACACATACAGCTAAAATATAAATCAATGTTACCAACTGATACTGCGTGTTTGACAGCACTGACTGAAAATTTTAAATGCATGCCTTGTGTTTGCTTGTTCAAATCTATACTGTAGCTAAGTGCTGTTATCCTATGAGCAAAGGAAAACGACGCACTGAATACTGAAGACCATTTTTTTAAACAAAAATAGACAGAGAAATATCATCCATGCAGAGGGCCATTAGATTATGAAGTTAGATGGGGGAATATCCCACTTTTTGTCTTTGTCCAACCGTGGACGGTTTGGGATATCAATGTTCTTAACAACCAGACTTAAAGGATGTCAGCACACAGGTGCTACTGTTCTGTAAAGGTATTTCATGTGAGACACAAAAGATCTTACCCTATGTTTTGGTGCTCCATGGAGCCAGAAGAAAAGACTTGCTTTGCTTAAAATTCCTCTGGAAACAGACAGGTAGGGGGAAAACCAACAAGAAATGAAAGTAAAGCCAATCCATCCTCTTCCTCTGCTTTGCTGCACAATATTCGCTCTACAGGTTCCCAAGGGGAACCTCCCATGAACTGCAAGGTCAGAGCCAGCTTTGGGAGTAGGTGAATTTTCCACAGCTGTTTGACATCTATGGTGAGAATAACCTGCCCAGGAAATGAGACTCCTTGCCTGGGATCTGTCGTGTCCTCTTTAGCAGAAAGGGAGCAAACAGAAAGTCATCCTATCGTTCACTCCCTCACTGGCTTTTGGATGGGCTGCCCAGCTCTGACTCACTGCAAGGCTCTGCTAAAACGTGGATGCATCCTTTACGGACAGAGGATTTTGTTGTCTCAGAGCTGAGGGCCTCAAAATTAATTGTTAGAGATACCAATCAGTTGTGAGTTTTTAAGCAGGTTCACCCTGTAAGTCACAAGAGAAATATCCCTTTTTGTTAACCTGAAGGCTGGACCTTCCCTGGGAAGCTAGCAGTATCCCCCCTCACTCAGTTTTTGTGTCTATACCCCAAATGCCATCCTCTAATTTTCCAGATGATTAAAGCTTTCATGTCACTTTGGGGACAGCAGAACTACAAGAACCTGTGCAGTTAAAATCCAAGAAAGCGCAGCTCTGCTCTTCTCCAGGAGGCATTTTGTGTGCTGCCCACAATTAGAGCAATTGGTCCCTTTACATAAGTAAAGCAATTCTTTATGGCAAATTAGCTTCTTCTTAATGAAGACTTGTTATTTTCAGTAAGTCAGCACTTTTCGTGGGGAGATTTAATAAACTTTATTCTTCTTCCTCTCATTGTGATAAGCAAATTTAATTTTACTTGTCTTATTAATAATATTAAGCATCTCTTGAACATGTATAGTAGGCAATCTGAATCAGTTTGTTCAGTACGAAAATCCTCTTTTCTGATATAATATTGGGGTAAATGGGAAACATTCCGTCTCTCATAAATGGGTGTTAAGACAGAGCGAAGACAGGCAGAGCCGGTGCCACTGACTCCCTGGAGGGGGCTAACAGCATATTAGAATATTGCTGACATTCCCCTTGCCTCCAAAAAGGCAACCACTCATTAAACAAGGCTGCTCTCCCAGACTCACAGAGATGATTTTCAAGCACCTCTGTCCTGCCTCAGACTAAGTTAAGAGGTCACAACAAAGCCCACATGCCCACCCTCCCGCAGCCTGGATCCAGGCTTTGCTTGGAACACGCTTCTTTTCCCAACAGACCACTGCAATATTAAACTTCACAAAATGATGTGTTTTCTGTTAAGCCACAATGTTTGCACACTGCAAAGCATTCAGTAAGGCATGGGACTAAGCAAAACAGGTGCAGAACATCATCTACCCACGCAGAAGCGCTCTATCTCCACCTTTGCTCTGCCCAGATAACCCATAAGCGATACCTATCCACACTCTCCAGAACATTTTTGTGTTCCTGGTCTGTGCTTTCTGGGCTATCGTACCTGTATATCCTCAGTCAGCGCGTTCCTCAGGCTGGCAGGCAAAATGAGGCTGAACGTATGTTAATCAAATGGAATATTCACCTTATGCAAAAGGTGAATCAGGGAGATAAATTCAAAAGTTTGCTGTGCCATTACTATAGGAAAGTGCAACAGAGTTTCCTCAGATCTATAGAGAACTTAAAGAGATACAGAAACTACTTTAAAATAGGTTGTCTCCTACAGAGAATGAGCCCTTTCTGTGGACGCCTTCCACCCTGGCCCTACTGCCCGGCTATCTAAAAATTCTTCATGACTCTTACAAAGGAGCAATTCTATATCCATTTCTACAACACATTAGTATAATGGCTTGATCGGCCAAAATCATCCTTATACAGAAACAACAATATTTACAGAGCCTCAAAAAATAATCTTCTCCCTCCCTTACTGACCTAACTATACCCTGGAGTTTCAGAAATAACCAAAGGTTTTTCAGTCACTTTGTGTATACGAACGATGGGAGAGACTGAAAGTATCATTTCTTCCCTCTTCGGAGAGACTTTTCAATGTAATAGCCTTGATTTCTTTTGGACATACTCTTTTCTCTAGATGTTACTGACACACAGACATTGTTCTCCTTACCTCACTGTTACTAGTCATGCCTTACTGGCTCATTTGGTCCAAACATGATAAATCAATTTCCATCTAATTAGGCTACGCCTGAAGAATTAATTTGCTACGCTTTAGACTGTAGTATTTTGTATGTTCCTAAATGCAATTAGAAAACTTTAATTTAATCTTACATGCCCAATATGATCGGCTGGTACATAAGACAATCCAGTTGCTGCTTGTACAGCATGCAATTGTGGTTGTAATTGATTAAAATTGTTTTTGCAAGTGTGTCTTGATGTCATGCATAACTTGATTTGCTTTGGGTCTTACTCCTGCAAGCACACACGCCCATCAGAAACTTTCTCTGTGTGAGCAGTTCATCAAACCCTGCAAGATTTATGAGTAGAAATAGGCAGGTCCGGGGCTTGCTGGCCCAAAGCATTTATTTTCTCCTCAAATAGTGTTTCTGTGTTCAGAGATGTACAGACTAGATGGTAAAGATGCTAGATGGATTTTCAAAACAATGACGGTGCTTAGGCTGACATCCACAGAGGCAACAGCAGGAAGGATTCATAGCCCTTGCTTTCAAAATCCAACCAAAGAGCTGGGCTTAAGAGCCCAGTTGCCTTAGGACATCTCTGTCCCTCTGTGTCCCTCCAGCAGAGGGTTTCAGTTTGCCATTTTCTCTGTTTATGGTAACAGAAGTTTAGGGTGACTCGCCTTCAAAACGTGACCTGGGTGTTTTATGAGGTCTAAGGGGACCCCATCAGTCCATACCCTCAACCCCCACCGTGACGCACAGGCGACGCGATATTTAAAGTTCTGCAAGTGAAGGATACAGGAGCGGGTAACGCGTGCAGCCAAGACCACGTCGCCGTCAGGAGCGAGCAGCCCTGCACCAGGTGGGCTCTGGCAGAGGAGGGGACCCCAGCTGCAGCTCTGGCTCCAGGCAGGGCTGCTGCTGCCTCTGGGGACACATCCAGACCCTCGCTGCAACCCTTGGCAGGGGCAGATATGGTCCGCAGTACTCCCATCACCTCAGCTTTGCTAATTTCCGTGCTTAAAATTAAGTCATGGAAATCCCACTCCATCCCCCATCAATACACCTTGAGAAAACAGGCTCTAATGTCACCAGAGAACTGGCCATCTAAGCGCATCCAGAAATCCATCTAGGCACTTCCAGCTTCTGTCCTGAAACGCTCAACCAAATCTGGCCCCAGGTACCCAGACACTACTATAACTGGACCTAATGTAAGATCTATCAGTTTCTTAAAAGATCTGGGAGGATATTTTACCCCTGGAAAGTATTTTTCAAAAAATTGCAATTTTCTTTGAAGCATTTCAACAAAACAGCTGCTTAGCTCAGCCAAAAATCACTGGATCAAAAAACCAGTTTATTTTCAGAAGCAGGTTACAATGTGAAGGTTGACTGTAACCGGACACGACAGAATCCTAATGCCTTCAGTTTTACTTACCCACTTCTGAGAAGTGTTTATATTTGAAATCATGGTGAGTTAACATGAGTTAAAGGCACATGCTCTCACCTCTCAATATATAAGTAATGGATTGTTCCCCGGATAATACCAGGGCTTGTCAGAAATATATAACATGGACACTGTGATTTTTCACAGCATGTAGTTCTCACTATGTCAGTAGGTAAGAGAATTTCAGAGAGGTGGGAAAAAAGCAGAAGATACAACATGGAACTATTTTGTGCCACGCAAGTTACGGTGCCTGATTTATTTTCTCTGTTTTGTTAAGAACAGAAGCTAGAAGGACATTACCATTGCATATGTACGATACACTTTAAAAGACAGGAGGCTTATAAAGTATTAGACAGAACCATGAGACATAAACTGACATAATGAATGCATGTGCTTTGGAAGATAAGCTGGTACAGTTTGGGAAAGAGAGCGAAAGCATCACCCAAACCTCAAAATGATGGAGAATTAGGGCTCCTGCTAACCCAGCTGTTGATTTGGAAAATATACATGCCATGTTTCTATCAACCACTACACTGCATATTGAAAAAGGAAAAAGTAGATGTTAAAATGGCAATGATTTTCTGTCCAAAGCTTCTTACGTTCTTTCTTCAAACGAAAGCCAGCAAGCATTTTAACCCTCACGTGTTCTCTGCTGGACTGTCTCAAATGGGCAGACTGGCAGGGTGAAGAGCCAAAAAAGGACAGTTCTCTCAAAGACATTAGCATTGACATTAAACTGGCAACATTTGCACCCAGTCCCTGATGAGGACAGTGCTGACACCTTTAGATGTTTCTGATGACACTGAAGAATAACCTACAGCCATGAACATGAAGGTGCCAGCTGTTTTTTTCTCAGCCCAGTATATAATCGCTGCTCCCACAATATCCAGAAACACAACATAAATCTTTTTTCTCCCTGCTCTCAGCTTGGTGTTTATCTCTGTAGAAACCTCCTCCATCCTACAGGCTGTCTCGCCTTTACCCTCCAGCCACTTCCAGCAAACTGGCACCCCGGGCAACGTGACTAACGTTCAGCTGGCCAGGGCCTGGAGTTGACTGGATTTGGGATTAACTTCAGCAGCATCGCTGTCAGCATCATGCGCTTGTGGGTCCCGTCTCCTGTGATTGCCGGAAGCAACCCTGTCTGACAAACCTTTGCAGAAACAGAGAAGCTTCGTTATAAAACTGGGGAAGTTCACATCCTGCACTCCTGCTATAAAGAGGCTGCTCCAGAACTTCCTTCCTGTGATAGCTTGAGGTTTCCAGTTTATTGATGGCCAGTCTATACCTATTTGTTCTCTTCAACAGCCCTTCGCCATCGCAGCATAAACTCCCTTCCTCCCTGTGGGCTTAAAAAGAGCAACCATATCTCTGCTCAGCCACGCTACCGAAGCTTTCTGTTTGACAGAACCTCTTCATCTTCTTGATCACCCTTAACAGCCCAGCTCTGAAGCTGTTCCAGCACAGGTTCATCCCTCTGCAGCTGCCTAACCAGAAAGAACTACTGAAGCCAAGCGTATCTACTACAGGTAGAGCCGTCTCACATTTGTTTCTTCCTCTTCATATCATTAACCTTATTTTCCTCAAAACATGTTTGAAATCCTCAATTATTTTGCTTCCATTTTAGTTTCAAACCGACAGGCTGGTGCAAGGCGTTGCCGTGAACCACTGCAGGCTGCCCGCAACCCATAGAGCAGGAGCCTACTCACTGCTGTCCCACCCCTGGGTGCAAGCCCAAAGCCAGAGGAGCTCTGGATATGTCTATCCACGCCGCAACCAGGTACCCTGGATGTGGAATAAGTCAGTCCTGAGCAGGCGTTTTATAAAGGCTCTTCACTCGGTCACACAGTCCCTACTGATCCTGCTCAACAAAACTCGTACACCAGCCCTCCTACCTCGTGAAATTACACCACTTAAACGAGACTTTTCAGTTTCTTTTTAAACAGACGGCATAAAGAGGGGGGCATAAAGAGGCAATAGATTAGGCCAGTTCTCTCACATCTAGGGCAATCGAACAGTAGGTACAGTGGGAAGATAAAGGGAAAAAGCAGGCATAGTACTGCAGCACTTTGTAAAGGTCCTGTCCAGCCAAGTGTAAGCATATGCTTAATGTTGAGCCCTGCACACGAGCACTAAAGCATCTTGTTTGAATTTCCGCAGATGAGCCAACCCAGCGATGCCAGAGCAGGAGTCGGGCCACTTTCCCGGTACTAAACCATACTGCATTATTGACATGTTTTGCAGGACTGGGACCACCTTTTTTCTGTTCCTTTTTATATAGCAGGTGTTAATACATCAGGTGCTTCAAATTGTACCACTAAAATATTCATTTTCCTGAATATTACATTTCTAGTCATATTATTTAAATGTATCAGGAAAGCTTCAACTAAATCTTTTAATCCCATTTGATCTACAAACAGAGCTGCAACATGACAGGTTGGATTAATGCATTTGGCATTTGTGAAATTATAAACCTCACACAGCAAACAGACGGCAACTGCTGCTGCTCTTTCCCTTCCACTTTTATAACACCAGGCTAAACTAAAATAAACCCTTTCCCTACATCTACATTTGATTGAAAGATAGACATGCAGGAAAGGGTGAAGTATCCTAAGTGATGGGCTCAGTGGGATATTGAATTTATGTCTACGCTTTGATGCTTCTGGGTTTCGTTTTCTGCTCCTGAGTAGAATTAATTCTGTTCCCCACAGGAGTCGATTTGGTAGTCTACATAAAACCCCCCATTTTATTGTTTTAAATCCAACTCTCAGGGAAAGGCAAGAGGTCAAGGGGAGACAGAAGGAATGAAAGGTGGAGAGGGGACCTTTTACAACCCAAATGCTGTTAAGACCCTTTTTAATATATTAAGCTCCATTTTGTCTGTCTTGGTTTCAAAAAGAGACGAGAGCTCTTTTAAAGGGGCCCCTGAATCCTCATTTCCAATTCCACGTTCTCCCTGACAACCCTTTACCTTGTGTTCTTGACAGTTACACAACTGACAGCATTACTTTCCCCCTTTTGCTCCACAGCGAGAGCCTGAAAAGAGACAGCCGGCTCCCCCGCAGGGCCTGGTCCAACATCCCTGAAGCCAATGGGGAAAAAACCCCCTTGGCTCCAACCCCACGCTCCTGCGCCATCCACGGTGAAGCAGGTGAGCTCTCCTGAAGAGCCCCCAACCAACAAAATGCCGCCCAACCTTCCAGAGACGCTCATCAGCATTTAGAACAGCCGCCTCCATGGCGTCGAGGACACTTCAAAGAGCGTAAAAGCAAAAGTATATATGGAACAAAGCAATGAAAGGGAACAAAATAGGTGGTTGCAGGTAGGGAGGAAGAAAAGGACAATGTTATAACTCGATGGGCTTTGTCTGAAAGTTTGCTTCCTGACAGCCTGCGCCCAGCTCACAACGTGATGTTGCTCCAGATTTTTCCGTGGTCTGAATGCTAAGCCGACGGACAGCTACGTAATATAAATATCCAGGTTTCCAGGCACAGCAAGGCCATTCGTTATCCAGCAATTACACAAAACCTAAGTTAACCTCACTGAGGTTAGCTCTGAAGTAGCTACTCCAGAGGTGCATGAACGTGGTACGAAGGGATGTTTCACACATTGGTCCATTTTCTCACACATCGGTCCATTTTCTTACCAACGTCGTTCCAAGAGACGCGCCCCCAGACAGCCTAAAGCACCCAGGGCTCATGCCAGAAAGGTACTGAACCCCTTGGCCCCAGTACCGTGTCCTTGTCCAACTCCACATCAATGGGTGCATGGCAGAGATGTTCCCCACCCTTCGAAAGCCAGGGCAGAGGGGCCCAAAGAGCAATGCCATGCCCAGGACTTCAAATCTGGGCCAAGTTCTCATCTCCTGAGAAAGAGCAGCTGTCAGCTTGAAAGTATAGAAGGGAAGTTTGGAAAGTAAGGACCCGAATATAAACAATATTTATCTTTGGCTGAGTTTCCAGATAGTTTGACACAAAACTTATGACCTGTACCAAATTCAAACTGTGCTTTTCCTTTGAAATCCACTGTTCTGTTGAAATTTCATCAGCAAAGCCTGCCTTTGGAGGAGGATAAATCCTCCTTCAGAAGCAGGGCAGAATCCCCGTGGAGAGGCAGCAGGTCTCTACGGGACCCAGCATCACACAGGCATTGACTGACTGACCCTTCCTACCCCAGTGGGGATGGATCTACAGCCGTGGCAGTCAGGGATGCTCATACTGGGCCCAAATTTGTTTAATCCTGGGGCCTTGGATAGCTTTAACGCAGTCTTACTTCTAGCCTGCAATGTGCGAATGACTCTTTGCTGTTCTGGTACTAATAGTGTCAAACGGCATTAATTAAAACAAACCGCTTATGAAACAGGCTGGATTCATCAACAATAAGTGAGGAGATATTTTTCGGGGTTTTTTTTTTGTTAGAATTTTAATGAATAAACAGCAATTCCTATTCATTATTTATCTACTTCTGAATTTTAATGAATAGTTCCCAGCGCTCATTAACAAATCTCTGTATTTATGGAAAACTGGCACTTCATAAATATCAAATTGTGCTATTTTATGTGCTGGTTTTATATAAATATAGAAATTCTGTAATTATCACTCGAACTGATCATTAAAATTCAAAAGCAGATAAATAAGCCGAAGCTTTCTGCCTTGTTATTCAGATAAAACATCTTTCTTTTCTTTTCTAAACAGTTCCCTGTCCCCCGACGTGTCACGGCCTTTCCTCGGGGTGGCATGCAGCTACCACTCGCCCTGCAGGTAGCACCTTTCTGCGGTGTTATCTGGGGTTCCTACTCTGTGCCAGCAGCGAGGGACTCTTTTGTTGGCGTGCATCGGCTTTCTCCCAGCCTCATCTCTCTGGGTCGTGAGATTCCTGGCTGGCATCTTCATTCTACACTGATCCGTCCTTTTTTCCCCCTGACATTGTTATTGACTTTTGTATTATCAAAGCATAAACCATTAGCCATTTTAGGCAAATCCATGTGTTGACTGAAATCCGTGTCAAGTCCATAAAATCAAATTCCAACTTGCCGTGCAATGTAAGCACATAGAGGCGCCTTTGTTAGAAACAGCTGGGAGGAAAACCCATCCCATCCCATCCAAACCAAAGTAAACCAACGCAATCTGCTCTTCATCTGATCACACCCCTCTGTGGAGCCCAGAACAAGTCCTATCCTGATCTCAGTTGGGTAAATTCTGCTGCTGTCCAGGAAGCTGTCCCAGGTTTATATCACTTCATTTCAGATTAGCGCTTGTTCCAGCATCAATTATCCATGTGAAGAAAAAAAAGCGTATTAACATTAAAACAACACTTGAACAACGCACTGACAACCTGCACTTCAGCTGGCTGCGCTACAAGCTGTTTGAAACCAAATCCAGAGGATAAGCCAAACACTTTGTAGACGTACGGTGGTACTGCCACCCCAAAGGACAAGGACCTAAGGTGATGAAGAAGGTAAGAGATGTGTCCAGGGTCTCAGAGGGGTTCTGGCTAAGGGGCAGCACCGCAGCGCCTTCTCAAGGGGAAAAGCACAGAAGGACAAAACTGCGACTCCTACAACACAAAATGTACACGAACCTAAAAACTCAGGAGATTCTGCAGGTAGATGTACTGTCAGGGCGCCACAGCAGTCGTGCTGTGTTAAAGATTATTCCCTTAGACATCAGACCAATGAAAGCCACTGCATTTAAGGCCAGGAAACTATGTATGTTTGCTGATTGCGTCACGCCATGAAACCAAAGGCTGCTCAGGCTTCACCTCTCTCTTTAGAGAAGTCTCTGTGCAGTATTTTCCTCAGGTTTTTTTAAGTTATGCAACATACTTGCCACAGTGGCTGGAGACACGTGACAAGCATTAAAAAAACAAGAGGTGATTAGCAAATGTAACAGCCATGTCTCCTACCATATACTTTAAATAATTTTTTTTTTCTTCAAAAATCCTTGTTTCCCTGGAGTTTTGCGCATCAATGCACCTGTAATGAAACCGATTTTGGATCTGAAAGACTATGGCTCCATCTGAGCATCAGATCATTTATCAGGTTTGCCATGGCAAAACTCTTTTCCAGTTTCCTGACTAGGCTTAAGCGGTTCATAATGGCTTAGTCCAAAACTTCCCTTGTGTGCTCACTGCTATTCATTTGTTCCTCAAGGCTACATCAGACCAACACTGTTCCAAATTGCAGTCTCAACTGAGTCAACACTCCTGACATCACCTCTGAAAAGAAATGACACTTTTCTCCTTTTTTAATCCATTGAAATGGAAGAGTGGAGACAAAGTGTTGAGTTTGATGTGTTTTTAAGTCTAGCTTTCCCATAGCTTTTGACATGAAGGAGGACACGTAGCACACTATCACTTCACCTCATTTCTTCCTTGTGCTTTCCTTTGCTTTACATAAGCATCACCTCTTCTCTGGCACTGAAACCGCAGCCATCCTGGGGCAGGAGGAGTGTGTTTAGTCTGTGTTGGTACGGCACCTCACATGAGGAGGCTCCACTTCATCACCACAGGCCCAGAAACAACGATAAGACAAAAAGTAAGACAGATTGGCCATGGCACTTCCCCGCAGCCATTGAGGGGACGCTGCAGAACCGGCTGGCCAGTCCCAAGGGGAAATCACTGAAATCTCTGCATGCAACCCTCCACTCTCAGAACGATGCTTTTCCCAACAAGGAATGCTGCAATCAGCTGTTACCATAGGAAAAAGAACCACAACAACTTTTTCTCTTACACACTCATTTTCCCCCTCATTTCTCTACTAGTTTTTAACTCCAGCTCCGCTTTTTCGGTCTGACCCTTTTTCTATTGTGCTGAGCCGCTCCACAGTGCTGGCAGCCGCTATTCAGAGAGTCTGCAAGGCAGCCGAAGGCTGAAGGTTTCATTATAGCAAAGCCCTCCTAATGTTGAGCATTGTGCATGGTTCAGCAGTGCAGTCATTAATCCTCTCCCACTGCTCTCTGCCACCCCTGGGGGAGGTTCTCCTCCAGGAGGCACATCCCCTTGGCCTCTCATGTTGAGCGCCAGAAGCTCCCGAAATATTTTTGAATTTATTGTCACAGTTGCAGCAACAGAAACACTTGACTTTTCTGTCTAAATCAATACAGGATTTCTTCCTCTTTTTCATTTTTTTTTTTAAAGGACATATGCCTACACAACTGCTTCACTGCTAAGCTCTTCAAAAGCTCAAGCAGAGGAAGAAAAGTTGGATCATTCTGGTTTTAATTTCAGTTCGTCTTTCAATTGTCCGTCTACAAGCAGGTCAGTCTCGTACTTTTCAACCACATTTCCCCTCCATTCCAGGTTTGATGTTGACCTACTTTCCTATCCCATAATTCAGTAATATCCCCTCTCAGCATCGAGATAATAAAGTGAGAGAAAAAATCCAAATCCGACTTGCACCAAGCAATTATTTTCACGTCCATCTGTATTCGCTATGTCAGTGCCAGGGTTTTGTCAATGCACAATAGAGGATAATGAGATCACTTTTTAATTCTCCATCTTCTTCCATCTGAAGCTCTGAAAGCACTGGGGAAAGACAAGAGCTGTCATGTTTTACCAGGGTAGTGTTTCAAACAGCAGCATGCCTCACAGCGATTACGGCCATGTGTTTACAGGAAGGTGCAAAAAATAAGTGGATAAATAAATAAATGAATGAAAATCCCTATGTTAAACATTTGACGTGGTTTCAGTAATACCTCAGGCAATTTGCCTCCCTTTGCAAATACTGATCCTTTAAACTGAGTCCTTGGGTAACCCCCAGACACAACCAGAAGCAGCGGTGGGGAGATGAAGCAGGTTAACTGTGTGAGAGACAGAGAGTTTATTTTACAAACAGCCTCAGCTGTACATATGAAAACACAGCACTGAAAAACATGACACTGCAGAAAATCTCTGCGTCGGGACTGCACCGGGGAGAAGGAAGCGTAGCTCCAAACCTCCCTGTCACTTAACGTGTGAGCTACACGGCACGATGTCCTCGTCAGGGCAAGCTCACCCTCGTACCTACTGCTGAACCGGGGCTCTGGAAAGCTGGCTGTGCAAATCCACTAATTCAGCTGCAAAGCCAGCCCTGGCCTCCCCTTTCCACACCGAGAGCCGTGCCAAGGCACAGACCGGCCACCATGCCGTGAGTGGACAGGGATTGATAGGCCTGAGGGCCAGAAGAGACTGTGGTGATCCTCCAGCCTGACTCCACGCACACCATATGCTGTAAACATTTCACAGATGTATTATGTTCTGCGCAGGGCTTCCGGAGGCTTGAACCCAACAGCTCTGTGTATCCTGGGAGTCTGCTGCCTACGAGAGGGCGTACAAATGTTTATTACATATTGAAGCAAAATAATGAAGACCTCAATATTAAACAACGATACCTGAAGTATACCACACACGGAGAATGTGGTGTGCTAGTAGTTTTCTTATTTTTTTCTGCCTTTTAGGGTTGTTATATTCCGCAGCTAGCTGTTGTTTGCTCTCCCTGGTGATACACGACTCAATGTCCTCACCATCTGCTGCACAGAAATCTCTCTCCACTCCGTTTTCCAGGAGAAGATCTACACGAGCTTTTGCCGGCCTGCGGGTGTGTGATTTGCCCTGTGCCTGTGTGAGAGACTGTGTCGGTGATAACCAACATTGCTGGCACCACCGACACAGCGGGTGTTTGTCTCAGTATTCCTATGGCAGAACACCATCAATGGACACCACCACCACCACCACCACAGCCTGCTTATCATGACACTGCTGATACCACCAATGACAGGGAAACTATAAACAAACAGCACAGCCTGCTTATCACAACCCTGCTGACACCATCAACACAGATGTTTACCTGCAGGAAAACTACCAGCAGACTCAGGATCGGGGCGATGGAGAGACCTGGAGACCCCCTGGGAACAGTATTGGACACGAGCACCACCACCAGCTGAAAGGTGTGGTTAAGCACAACAGCTCGTGAGGACCCTATAAAAGAACGGAACCAACCAACATCAGAGGGAACGTTCTCCCACCAGACTCGAAACTAATCGGACTGTCGGGATGCCGCAGCTCCAGGGTGGTAGCTATTGCTGTAACCTCCTTCATCCTCTCCTCTTTCTTTCTTTTCTTCCTTCCTCCCTTTATCTCTCGCTCACTCCTTTGCATTTGCAAACTTGTTGTCGGGCAAATAAAGTTCTTTGGCACTTTGACCAGCATGTGACAGCCTGTACCTGCGCAGCCATTCCAAGGAAGGACACTTTGCCGTTGACAGAGGAAGCAGTGGAGCACTGAGGCCCCTTGACGAGACTCCGATTTCGGGGGGAAACACATCTGAGTTTCAAACTCCACAAGTTTTTGCAGCAAAGACTAGGTAGGACTTCAGCGTGACAAATAGAAATCAGCTGAAGGACATAGTGGCTACATTCAAATCAAAGGACTTGGGAGTGCACATGACCTCCCTGTGTCAAATCACTAACAAGGGTTTTCTAAATGATCTGAGTATGGTCTGGCCAATACTAGAAGTCCTTGACATAGAAGCAGAAGTTTTCCAAGCTATACTTTGTTTAAAACATGATAGATTTTGGCTAATAAATTTCAGCGCATTCAGAGAATTCCAAAGTATGCATAACATAAGCCAGAAATAACTAGATGAACTTTCAGATCAGGTGTTTTATCATGTTCTTGAAATAATACTCTTGATCTACAAAAAAAAAAAAAAAATTACTACAGAAAGCTCTGCGTAAATGAGTGAAGTGAAGCAACTCTGTTGCCTGCAGAACAACTGGCACATTTGTTCACAGCAGGATTAAATTTGGTGCACACAGCTTTAGTATTCTCAAAGTCCTCTTTTGATAGAACAACTTACGCATTCCTGAACATTTAGGAACTTCCCCAGAGTACAAATTCCAGGGGTAGGCAGAGAGACACTACTTCAGAAGGCTTCCTAAGTAACAAGAGTCAACAATACCATGCCCCACCAAAAAGAAATTATGAAAAGCAACACTTTAGACCAAAACACAGGGTTGCTTCTTGTAAAGCAAGAGGTCTTTTAAAATTGTCAGCTGAGTATAAATCCAATACAACCTGAGATCTTAATAGAAGTTAGTTTCTCACTGGTGAACTGATCAGGATGTCCTTGAAGTTTGGTTTTTTTACACAAATATTAACTACAGGTTCATCATATGCCACTGAATCCCCTTGTAATTGTAGTTTCTAGAAAGGTGACATTATGGTTCATGGTAGTTTCTGGTGTGTGTCAGCAAGCTTCACTACCATGAGAATTTTATTCTGGCCTTCCAAATTCCTCTGAGAGTTTTAACTGACTGGACCCATTGCTGGATAACACTACAGATATTTCACAGAATAGAATAGCTTGGGTTGGAAGGGACCCTTAAAGGCCCCCTAGTCCAACCTCCCCTGCAATGAGTAGGGACATCTTCAACTAGATCGGTAGCTCAGAGTCTCGTAAAACCTGGCCTTGAATTTAAAGTTTTTGGAAAGATTTTGTTTGAGTGCATGAGTAGCTGGTGTCTAACAGCAAGGAAGAAAAAATCAGGAGAGATTTACTAGAGCATAAGTGTGATACGCACTTAGAAAATTTTTAAATAGCCTCCTCCAGACATATTTAATGACAAGAGAATAAACTCAGCTCCCAAATTATGGTCCAAGTTCACAGCTAAAGTTGTTGTTTCTTGGCTTTGCAGTTTCAACCACATCTAAATAGAGCAAAACGTAACCTCCCAAATGCTGGGAAATGGCTGGGGGATAAAGAGCCCCATCCTCAGCTATGGCCACAGCCACAGCTGGACTGAAGTCAACCGAGCTCTGTGGCTTTTACCAGCCTTGCTGCATGGTCATCTTCTCCCAAGGCCGGCAAATACCTTGGCAGGGGAGGCTGTGGGCAGCTAGAAGAAACAGCCTTGGCTTCTCCACAGCGCTTAATTCTAACACGACCCCTTTGAATAATGGGGTCATAACGAATGACCCATAATTTGAAAGTAATGCGCAGACAGGCAGCCAGCCCAAATGCAGGATGGCGAGAGATGCCCCCTGACTAGCTGGAATATTTCAAGAGACATTAAAAAATGACCATAGCAGCCAGAAACTGAAATCTCACTAACTGTGTCCACACTGTACTTGGCTCTGGGGCCCTGGCACTTGACTCCTGTGCCAGCCCCTACCAACAGTCTGTCCTCAACTTGATTTCAGCTTGACTTTTTACTGTCTGTAAATCCCTTTTGCCCTGCAGCAAAGACAGAGCCCTCTGGAAAAGTCTTTTTTTTGTGTCTGTAAGGGAGATCAAAGAGCTGGATACAGCGCGAGTGATGGGCCATGCTCATGAAACGTGTTTTCAGGATACTGTAACCAGTGGACGCATCTTGGAAACGAGGTTTTCCCTCAGGAATGTAAATTGCAACCTGCCAGACTAACAAATATATATAGGAGGCCAATAAATAATGAGAGAAATAGATATAAACATAAACTGGAGGCAAAGATGATCCACCACCTCTATATGGTTGTGCCTGTCAATAGCACATTTACACATCGAAAGACACCTGAACTGTAATGCAAATCAAAGCAATACAGACGCAGGATGAAGCTAATCTCAGGGAGAGCATGAGCATCTCCCAGAGTCAGGAAAACCCACGCAATGTTTGGCACATCTATTTGGAAGAGCTCAGTTATAGCTTAGGCCTTGTAACAGCCACCCTGGGCAGGTGCAGATCTGCACTGAATTTCTGAAGTTTCCACTAGGGTGGAAGTGGATTAAGCTCGATAAATGCACAAACCTGCACGGGCTGACTGACATGGCAGGAGGTGGAATCGGGGGCTACCAGCTGCTGCTAGGTCACTTAGGCAGATAACTCTCCTCGGAAGTTTGGTGAGTGGCTTCATTGAGCTTATGGCTTCTTTCCCACCTGTCTTCTCAGGAGCAACTGAATAGCTCGAGAATATTGTTAACTCTGTGCATAGGAAAATATATCCTGCTTAATATATGACTTTGGAGACCCAGGATGTTTAGGTGTTCCTATACACTTGGCAATTTTGCTGTCTGGTCACATTTTCCTCCCCATCAACCTGGACAGTGTTATTTGTTGCCCTGGACGAAAATCACTATTATGTTAGCAGCACACAGCAGCAACAGTTCTAACATCTGACACAGCAGTAGTAAGTTCCTGACCTGACATTTAGAAGAAACTCTTTCTGACTCCAGAGTGCTTTGGAGTAAGCCCTAAAGACCTTGCCCGTGCTTTACACCGGTAGCGGTGTTTGTGATGAGCACTTGACTCTTCATCTGCTGTGGCTCCTGGGGTCCTTTTATTCTTTCCGAACATTCAGCTTTACAGTCAAATGTCAGCACCTCAAAAATAAGCAGTTGACTCGTGGTTAAGGAATGGGAAGAAGAAGGCTCAGTCAATTCCCAGCTTGACCACAGATATCCCAAGTGAGACTGGCCAGATTGCTCAGGACCTGGTTTATTCCAGCAGCACTAAAATGCCCTGAACTGCGTTGCTACCTGGAGGAGTTTTTATGTGCTTGGCGTACTTGTAAATCAGACCTTTAATGTCTCTGCTAACATCAACAGCTGTAGAGTTGGGACAATCCTACTGCCTTTCTTTCACTTTTTGTAAGGGGGAAGCTCGTTAACAAGGACACTTGTCTTCTCTGAAGCGCTTGTGCAGCACCAAGCGTGTGGAGCTCTGGTGGGTTTAACAGAGAAGCAAAAAGAATGTCACAGAGCAGTGACCCTCCCTATGAAGCAATCAGAAGGAGGTTCTCCCACATCCTGGGAAGCTGATCAGAATATGCCAGAGGGGGGAAAAAAAAAAAAAAATTATAATTCTCTCAAATGCACTTGGAAGATTACACAGGCTGACTCATGGGCACATTTAATGGGTTTCTGGCAGAGTGATTGTACCTCCTCATTTGAACCGCTCAAAACGAAGGCAGAATTTTAGTCACACAGAAATTACATCAAAAGGAAAAGCCAGATGTTTTGTGAATCCCACCACTAATGAGCTACAAGTGCTGTTTTTTCCATTGTACAAGAAAATTATGAATTTTTAAACATATACAAAACAAATTGTTTGTGATTACATTAGACCTTCAAAAGAAAGTGGGAACATAAATTCAGAGATGAATAGCGTAATATTGGATGCTTGCCTCACTGCTTGACTTCAATAACTTATCTCAATAAATCCCCCAGCAGAAAGCATCTTATGTACTTCAAGCCTGGAGAAGATGAGACACGAATGCTGGAGGAATTACAAGACAGAGGGGCTTTCTTGCAACAGTGAACAAGCTGAAAATTACAAGGTAATGGAAACTCAGCGGGAGGCCCCGTACCCTGCCATTAGCTAACTCCTACAATGATTGCTGCAGAAATCACTTAGGTTATGTAAGCACTGTACACAGCTCCTGCACTTTGCATCTCTCTCCACCTAAGCACACAGACAATTTAATTAGGCAAGAGGAGAGACCTGAGCAACAGGGACTTTGGCTTGCAGATGAAACAGCGCTGCCTCCCCGACCCAACAGCAGCCCTTTGTCCCAACACGACCGTCTGCCTGTCTCTTCTTTGTTGCACTTCAACACCCTCTGTACAGATCGGTTTATTAAAGCATTTACCATTCATAAGCCAATATAGCCCCGACCTCCCAAAACCGCACTACTACCGTGACTGCGGAGCTCAGGAAAACGAAGAATTAACAGCTGGCGAGAATTAGGCTTGAGTTGCTTAAAGGGCAATTATTGTCTGTCCCTCATGCTTCTTACCATGGTCTCATCCCATAGAAACAATTGTTATTCCAGTCTTGGATACTAAGTCAGCTTCATATAAATGTCCCTGTGCTGTGGTTCTTATTTTATCAACCAGGAGGTTAATGAGGGTAAGACACTTTCCCAGCACTAAAAAGGAGGAGAAAGCCAACCCAGCAGGTGCAACAGGGCAGAGCAGAGTGGGAAGTGCACTTGTAAGGAGGCACAAGAAAGTGAGCAAGAAGAAAACGCTTCCTCCAAGCAGATACAACATAGAAAGAGAGTAAGTCCTCTGCTGAGAAACTGGGAACATGAAGAAGATACAGGGAAGCTCATGTTAGGCTTTCCCTGGAAGCTGAGGAAGGAGAGAGCAGTAGTAATGGCTACTGGAGCATCACTTCGTATTTAGAAAGTGACACTGGTGCTTTAAGTGGACGTACAATACCAGCACAAGGAGGCACAGAGCCAGGACTGTGGCACAAGGGACTTGATCGTGGGCTCTGCGCTCTGCAAAAAGGCCCTCCAAGACAAGGGGCCACCAGCAGAACATTGCTGTCCCCCATATTTTACCCTCTAGGAACTGCTCTCTCCTCCCCGCCTTTACACTATCACATCACAAAGCCACCCACAATCTGTCCTCAACCCTGAGGGTTAAGGGTTGTTTGGTCTCAGAAAAGCCAAGTGAATGAGATGTCTGAGCCAACTTGAATTTTCTATTTCTTATCCCTTGCTATAAAGTTCAACCCCACAAGACCCTGGGCTCTGTGCCACTGGCCAGGCCTGGCCCTACCTCAATTGAGTTTTAGAGGCAGAGAAGACAGCTTCTCCTCCAGGAACCACAACGGCCACAGGGAGAAATTTTACTTATCATAGCAGAGAGGAAACACAAGTTACAGGAGATCAAACCTGCAGCTTGAGTTTTGATCTGAGGTGCTTAAAAGATAGGTATCTAAATCTATATTTAGGCACTTACACATCTCAGTGAAGTATTTTGGGACATGACAGCAGAAAGCTTGACTATGAGGAACTTCAAGCTAGATCTAACTTGACATTTCTGATAGCTGGGAACTCGTACACCCGCATGTGAGTCAGGCCCAACCTTGCCCGATGTCCATCACAGCATCCTCTGGAGAGAGGTCAGAATCAAGCCCAGGCTGGGCTGGTTTATAGTATGCCTCAATGGAAACTCTTGCACTGCATGTGTAATTCTTTGACTCCGTCTCAGCTCTCAAAGAGAGGGCTGGGAGCTATTTCCTCAAAGGCAGCGCCCTGGGTGGAACCCCCTCCACGCTACCAGCGTGCACTATAACCACCAGCAACTCCTTTGATATACACCGCTTGCATTTAGACTCAACCCTTCTCCAGCATTTTCCAATTGATACTATGCCAGGATTTCTGTGACACCTTGGTATTTTCCAGTAACTGCGACAGAAAGTGCCAGATGTATTGCAAATGCCACTGAAGCCACTAGATGACATTTATTCCTGGACTGGGCTTCAAATTCAGTGGGACAGACTGTGTTGTGAGCTGGAGGAGGGATGGATTTCACCCTCTGTGTCTCAGAGACGCTTTCATGGTGGTGACTGTCACGTTCTTGGTATGAAATATGCAATTATAAAACCTTGTCTCTCACTCTAGTCTAAAATAATTTTTTCTCTAAAATCAGGAAGTATTAACTGTTAAATAACTGTCTTTCTTCTGTATCCAGAGGAAAAGAAGTTTAGAAACACTGGTACGCTACGTGTGAAAGTGAATCGCAGATCCCAGAATGTGCCTTGGTTTTTATGGGTTTCATTTCAGGAGTTGGTTGAATTTTTAACTCAAATCAATAAAAAGCATCGGTGCATTTACACACTCATCCAGCTTTTCTGGCTATGTTAGAAGATGACCAAGCTTGCCTGATTCTAATTAAAAACAGACCAGTGGGCAATCAATTTAACTTGTACCAACTTGTAATTACGTTTGCTCTACAGCTCTACAAATAAAGGTGGC
The DNA here is from genome assembly GCA_013398295.1 of Chionis minor. Taxonomy (NCBI): domain Eukaryota; kingdom Metazoa; phylum Chordata; class Aves; order Charadriiformes; family Chionidae; genus Chionis; species Chionis minor. Next base: position 154,757 of record VZSF01001512.1, read on the forward strand.
AAGAGAGGAGAGGAGGGGCTTCTGTGGGATTTTTGTGGTGTTACCCTGAAGAACCTCAGAGCAAATCACTTGTGATAAGTTTTAGTGTGAGAACTGCCTTGTTTTAAAATCATCTCAATACTACTTTATACAACAATAAAACAGAAGATGTGGGAAAGTAAAAACTGTAATATTCTCTATTAATCGCCACTTATTCCACTCCTCCCGCTATCTGACCAGGTTACTTACATGATGAGCTGTCTTCTCTGTTTTTCAGTCTGGCTCCTCATTTACCTGTGCAAGGTGTTTCTACAGGCAGATCTCTCATTACTGCTGCTGCTTGACTATACAAAAGTGTAGTTTCATCCTCTTCTGCCTTTCCTCTTTCTCCATCGCTATTAAGGCTGTAATGAGAACAAGAAATACCATCAAGTCCTTTGCTTCCATAACCAGCCTTCCCTTTTGAACTGATTTTTTATTAAAAGGGTTCCTGAAGACTTATCCTGCTGCTGTTCGAGCAGCACCTCAGCTTGCACGGTCTGTGCATGACTTAACCCAACAAATAGACTGTTTTCTTCCACATCTTGGCACTTTATACAGCAAAGAACTACTTGCAGCCTCAGCATAACATTATGCCAAGACAATGTTTCCCGTGCAATTGAGGCCAGCTAAAGTGCTTCCTTTTCCCTATCACTGTAGGATGTTCAATTCCATGCCCCATCTCCGGCAGCAGAAATCCGCTGACAATTTCTCCTAATTCAAGCTCTGTCAATTAAATGACAGGAAATAAATGACAACTTTAATAGCACTCCATAACCAAAATGTCTCTGCAACAATATTTGCTTTATTGCTCACTTGTGTCATATCAAGTATCGTGCAATGCTGAAAAATATCCCCAGAAGAAGGGGGAAAAAAAGAAATAATGGAGAAAGGAAGCAAAACTAGTGAAAGAAGAGACCAGAATCTGCTTTCTGTTGTTGGGTGTACACGGTTCATCTCTTCTGTTCAATGCATAGCTCAATACAACTGATGAGGTGAGTGGCAGACGCTTAGCGTGAAGCTGGTCTTTTGCAGCAATTCACACTTCCATCTTTTATGTGTAATGCCAAGGCACTGAGCGATCGTCAGACACTTAGTCAACATTGGGTTTTCAGAGGAAAAAATACACAGTTCAAACCTGTGATTTAATAATTTGAAGTACTGCATTGCCTTTGCTCCCTTGGAGCTATCTGATGCATAGGAAAACCAAATTACTTACTGTTGACACTAACTCATTTCGCCGAGGATTCTTATTTGTTCTGAATGATCTTCGAGCACTGGAGAGTGTTAAATGCACACCACCAACCAAGAAATGCTTGTAATGATAGTTATTTGTCATACATTCTCTCACCACTGGATGTCTGCAGGATGGATGTGGGACCAGGCAAGAAACAGAATCACTGAATAATTTAGGTTGGAAGGGATCTTTGGGGGTCTTTAGGCCAACCTCCTGCTGAAAGCTGTCCTGACTAGCTCAGATTGCCAAACACCCCGTCTGTGTTAAATATCTCCACTGGTAGAGAACCCATAACCTCTCTGGTCCTCTGCTTGCGTCTGACCACTGTCATAATGAAATTGTTTTCTTTATATCTGGAAAGGTATATCCAAGAGGGTTATATATCTGGAAACATTTCTTTATTCCTTTTTCCTTGTATCACTGCAATTTCCTGCACTGAACACTATCTTTGTCACCTCTTCTTCTAATAAAGGTAAGGCTAGAATCAAGCTGTGTGGAAACCTTTGACAGCCTCAGTATTTTGCAATATTCTTTAACAACCAGGTCCTGTGCTCATACCCAGAGACATGTTAACTCTTACCCAGATCTAAGGTCTAGCTCTGAAGTTACTAAAGTTAATGAGCGTTTTCTTGTTAGCAATACCCAACATCCCTCGATGTCAGTGACAATTTGCGAGTACCCAACAACATTTTTAAATTATGAAATAGGGACTCAAGTGAAATAACTACTAGCTGGGATTTTGCTGGGCTATTGTATATACTGAAGGAACTCGCACTGCCAACCAAATTCATGTTTTCACAAAAATAACAGGGTGAAGAAGGATCAGTGATTTTACTAGAACGCCCGAAGCATGTCAGCACAAGAGACGTGGCAGTAAAAGAAGTGCTATCGCCAGCTGAAGCGTTGAGCTCAGTGGTCTGAAAGCAGCATGGGCTGGTACTTTGCTTAGCATTAAGTAGGAAGTCATTCAGTTTCTCTCCCAATATTTGCTGCCATAGACCTCAAATGGTAATTCTTTCTGAACAGGAAAGCACTCCACAGATGAATCGGTTCCATTCACCACAAAGGCAAACTGGTCTGCTTCATAATTGATTTTCCACAGACAATTGACTTAAACTTTTCAAACCCCTCATGATGGTGGGATTAGATCTGAGTCTTTACAGTGCCCCACAGTTTGCAGGGTGAGCTCTGAGCTACGTTTCTCTTTCACAGAGTTCTGCTTAATTGGATGAAGGGGACAGAGTTCAAGGACAAGCCAACAGAAGGTGTTTTATTTAAACATAGCCCTAAAGTACCTGTAATGAGAAAGTGTGTCTCTCACTCCCATGTATAAATGACAGGAGCAATGTTTCAATTCCATTTACCTCTCTTGGTTAGGTGGTTAACACAGAAACCTGATGTATTTTATCCTAGAGCATTAGTTCAGGGAAATGTGTTTATTATGAGTTCCATTATAATATACTTAGCAGAGTCCTTTCAAAGTGATGACTAGAGGTTTATTTAGGAACTAATTCAGCACTAACTGTGGTGAAAAAGAAGCTTTCACATGTCAGTGGAAACTGCATTGGATCTTTACTGGCTGTTATAGTTAAAAATAATCAGTAATAGAGCTGAGGGAAAGCAATTAAACACTTTTACATGCAGCTTATTGACATAAACAGACTGACTTGTCCTAGTGCATTATTATTTCCAGTAAGTTTTCTTACTAGGATAGGTGGGAAACACCAGACCTCTGTGGCTGCTGTGTGAATAGGTTTCCTTCTGACAAAAGTTTAATTTGGCATTCCAAAACTGGTAGATTCCAACAACCACTAGAAACATTTTCACCCCCATTGGGATGGTCAAGGAGCAGCAGCAAGGAGCCCTCTGCCCGTAGGGCCACCTGGCACAGCCATCCTTATTTTGTAGAGGGGATAAAAGGACTGAAGTTCACAGTGTGTCCACATCATTAAATCATTCTCAAATTTAAAGTCAAATACAGAAAACCTCAGTTTACAGAATATTCTACTTTTCACAGTTCAATTGAGCACTCATCAACTCTGCTGTCCTCCAGTGGAGAGGAGGTACCACCCCCACAGGCCTGGGTGCTCCCACTGGTGGCATTTACTGGCTGGACCAGAAAGGAGTAACAGTTCACAGACAAGATGTTACAGAACATGTTTTAGATCAGTTAATAATGTCTGAGGTTTTTGGGCTAAAGGAAGAAAAAAAAAAAAAAAGAGATTAGGGATTTGCTGCCTGGCAAAGCTGACAATTGTGTAAACTAAACATAGACTGTATTTATAAACTATTTATGTTCTGAATACCATTTACAATTTAAAATGACCAGTACTGGATGGAATTTTCTGCATATAATGCAAATTTCTTTAAAACTGTATTATAATCTAGCTGGGAAACATTGCTATGACAGAAACCGAGGCAGTCAGATCTCTCCAGTAGATCTGCCCAGACCTACTCTACCAGGATACCATGGAAGGGCTTTAACAACCCCAGGGAGGTTTTCTTTAAATAGGAAACAGAACTAACAGCTTTTCTTTTTACAATACTCAGGACTGCGTGGATAAGATAAAGGTTCCCACTGTGTTCCAGGGGGACTGATCCCTTTCCTTAAGGCTTGCTCTCAGTGTGGTGCTCAGCAGCTTGCTGGCATGCAGACAACAGCGGGCAGGCGGTCTGGATATCTGGGAAAACTTTTTGTGTGCCACTGTCAAGGCCTGGCATTGTCCCTGGCCCTGTGGTCACCAGCTCCCTCCTACTCTCTGGTGCTCCCAATACTCAGCTCTCCTTAGGTCTCAGAAGACCCAAAGGTCTCTTGCAAAAAGACCAAGCACACTCTGGGAAGGAGCAGTCTCTCATCTCTCCCAAGGGTCGAACCTGATCCAGGAGCTCCCTTTTTGAAGGCAGATTATTATGGTCAAGGACATATAAAAACATCCCTCTTTTCCCATTACCCCTTTTTCTTTCTCCGACTAACTCAACCCCATTTTCCCCCAGCAGTCTGACCCACAGAACACGAGTCTTGCACTTCCAGGTCCACCAGGGAGCATCTGCCATGGCACAGGTGGCATCACCTGCCAACGGGTTTCACAAGTCCAGCAATGACCTCAAGGCATTAATTCCCATGCGGTGGGTGCACATTCCTCCCTCCTAAAGCACAAACCGCGGTAGCCGAACAGGCTGACAACAGCGTCTGAGCCTGAGACAATCAGCTCAGCATAAAGGCAAAGATAATCGCTATTGTCTTCCCTATCGTCATAACCATCCTGGGAAGAAACGGGCTCCCACTGCCTCTGCTTGCCACATAAAATTAGGCTGTTTGTTTTCCTTCACAGTGACACTATTAAGTTATTCTGAATTAATAGATGAGCCAGTCAATAGACAGGGTACTCCTTATGGCAGGCGTGCAGGATACCCAGCTGACAAGGTGTTTTTCACATTAGAATGGCAAGGTTTTTAATAGAGTGTAAATGTCTTTAATCACCCAGGCTAAACAGCACTAAGCACAAGTTCAAGGTGACTCCAATGGCTCCTAGTCAAAATCTGCATTTTCATCTTCCTTAGATTAATTCATATTTTAATTGCTCATACCACTGATTGAAGTGCTAGAGAAGGGAGCACTTTCACTCCTTTGATCTCCTGCTTTTGCTGCACAAAGGCAAGGTTGGACGTTAAGCAAACCTCCAAAATTGCTCTGCTTCAGGGGAAGAGCGCGTGGCCCAAATACGGAACGGTGCAAATCACACTGCATGAGTGGCAGCGAGGCCTGGGGACAGGATGCCTCCTGTTATCCCATACGTTTAATTGCTTACACCACTACCAAAACAAGAGAGACGTCATTAATTTTATCAACATTTGAACCAGGAAGATACTTGGAGAATCCTTTTTTTTTTTTTTGCAATGAGCTTGCAAGTTTCCACCCCAGGGTCAGAGCCCTGCACGTGGTCTGCAACACAACCTGTCCCCCTGTCCCTTGTACGGGTGGCCTGTGTCCCTCAGCCTCCCGTCCTTCACATGGAGCTAAACCAACTAAATAAACACCTCTTCACATGCAAGGACCAGTTGGTGAGCCACTGCTTCACAAAGGGGACAAACAGCAAATGTAGATAACATCACAAGTAGGTTGGAGAACAGACATGAGACCTTTTGTTCCTGCCACAGCACACCAGTGAGGAGCTTTCAAAGAAGTTGAAAGGAGGAAAATTTAAAGCCAGCAAAAAGAAGTATTTTTATACTGTGATTAGCCTACAGCACTCATTGTCATGGGACGTTCTTGAAGGAAAAGCAAAAAAGATTTGAAAAGGCACTGGAAATACATATGCCTATCATGGTTGTCTAAAGTTGATGGCTGTCAAAATGGGGGAAGGGATCTTAATATTTTCAGTCAATGTGGGCTCCTGTGAGGCATTTGTTCCTCATCCGTCTGTCGGTGATTTCAACACTTACAGTCTAAGGTACCTGCTTCTGATGCCTGCCAGAGAGAGGAGCCTAAGGCAAAGCTGCCACTGGATGGTCCCAGACTGGATGGTCCTCTATTGCCAAGGTCAGTAGCATCTCATGCTGCTTAGCACAAGTACCAGCTGAACCATCAATATATCAAAAAACCCCAACACTAAAACCCCAAACATTGCATTCTTCATTCAGAAAAGCTAAGTACAGCTGTTTTTCCTCCTTTTCTGCTGGTTGCCCAGGTAGCGTAGGATCCCTGAGGGGCTTCCACTAAGGACGTGAACACACCCCTTGGCAAGTGAAGCCTGGTCAGCTCTGAAAAACATACTCATGGTTCAGACCCCAAGGTTCCTGGGTTAACAGAGCAGGTTTTGCACAAAGCGGTGTGCACACTACCTGTGTCTGCACATTTCAAAGTCCTGGGGATGTACATAAGAGCAAGAGCACTCTCGGGCTTTAGACTGCAGAGGGGCCACAGCCAGCCCCTGCACCGGGGGCAATTCTGGTGAGGAGCTGCTGATGCCTCTGGGAACTACCACTGCCAGCAGCCCCCATCCCTGCTTTCAGCTGGGACAAAGGTCTTTCACACCAGGCTATCGCCTTCCTCCCTGCCAGACCAGTTTGCCCAACTTCAGATTTGCACTTCCTCCTTTAATTTGATTAGTGACAGCTGCTATTATCTGAGGAAATCTAAATTGCCTCTTCCTGTGCTAATGAATCACTGTACTATGTGTGTGGGGAGTCGAGAACAAGATGGATTTATTAATACGCTGCTAATTAAAGGGACAGTTCTACTGTTCCAGTGGCTTTCGGTGAAGGGGTTGTAGCAGGTTTTGGAGGCGAAGAGAAGAGCCACGGGTTGTCAGTTCTAATTACAAGCCACACTTGTACCTATATATCTTCTCAGACTGTAACTAGTGAGCGGAGATACTAATTTAGGTGCACAGAGCAGGGCAGCCGTATCAATGGGGATGTCACATTAAACTCTCTTGTCTGCAGGAACCAGTTCATGTCCAGCACGGTGCTGCTGAGGCCGCACCGCCTGTTCCAGCAGCCAGAACGACTTTAAACCACCGACTGCCTGGAGGTGGGAGGATGTACCAGGGAAAGGGTCATCCTAAATTGACTTCTCTCCTACACTCCTTCTTAAGCATCCTTTATTATCTGTCAGATAATAAATCACAGCTATCTGTCTGATTAGATTTTGGGTCTGACTGCGGCTAACAACTCTTATCTAAGATTTTTAAGTTACAATTGCTCCGGCTTCTAACATGAGAGACTTTAATGATTTTGTTTTCAAGGTAACTGGGCACTTAAAAAATCACCAGCCAGTTTGTAAAATGCTAGTGAAGGATTTTGTAAACTAAGCCTAATTACAGCAACAACAGACCTGTTTGCAAGAAGATGTGATCTGAATACTGATGCCCCAAAGAGCTACCCTCATTGAGTTTGCTTGGGAGAATGCAAATTTAAAAAAAGTGCTTGTATATATTCTTCTTATCTCATACCTAATGCCAGGAACCCAGAGAGCTGGCTCCCAGCCTCCCTTTACAAAATACAATGGAGCAACATGTCTCCTGCTGTACAGCAGAGAAACGGGACTGGCCAGAAACGGCTCTGCACTGTCTTCACAACCACAGCCCAAGCCAGCATCCAGACACCCCACTGATAAAAAGCCCAGGGAAAAAGAAAGTCCAAAGCTCACGTCTCACTCCCCAAACCAGGTCATGTTTTTAAAGGAGAATGTCTAATGTGGTGCGGCCATTCTTACACGACTGATTTTAAGTGGGGAATCTCAGTTTCTCCATGGGATGAGCCAATGAGGAAGTCTAACAGAGGGAATTGAGGAAGATCTTTCTCCTTAGACCCACTCTTTAGTCTTTTTAATTCTTTTGGCCCTGATTTACCTAAATCAGTATCAGTAGGATTAAGGCAGAACATGCTGTGAATAAAGCACATCCAGGAAGATGAGGTGCTCAGCTGTTCTAAGATGTTCACTACAGCCATAACTATTCAGAAGAGCAATATTCACTCTGAAGGCAATACTGGTTGTGCAGTGAAGCTAAGGTGGCTGAGCAGTGTGAATTTATACACTAGTAATCTTGACCCACTGATATCACCAGGAGCCTCCTCATGGACTTTGTCTCTGGCTTTGGATCAGACCCTGATCCCCAGCAGATGTAAATCCCTCTATCTCCACCACCACCGTGCCTGGTTAGGTCAGCTCATGCTCCTGCCCTTTCTCTCTGCTGTAATTCAACACGCATTACTACCTGCAAAAGCATTCTGCTGTCAACAGCCCTCTCTTCTCAAATGAACTATTTTCACTGCGTTCCCAGGTTCTACATCTTCTCTACTAATGTTGTACTCTAGGTGGATTATCCATCACCATAAAATCATTCATTCTTTCAGATACAGTTAATTTTAATGAGGCTGGCATGGACTAACAAGCCATTGATTCACATTTACAGATACAGTAAACAACTCTTGATTTCATTCAATCTCTACACTTGAGCGTGCTAAATAGATTTAGCCAACGCTGCACACTGGACACATGCCCACCTTATTACTGGGAGATATCCAAACATTTCCTACAAGGTTATCACTGCACTTTGCCGCAGAGGAAGAGAAACTAAGAGCATATTGGTATGAGCAGACCTGCAGGATAACTTGATTTCCTGTAGTCATTTCAAATAAATGAACAAGATTCAGGCTTCAGTTATCACTTTGTAAAGCTCACTCCTAGCCCCAGGAAAAGCCTAAAGAAGCAAAAAATGCTTTTCAATGTGGATTCTCTCTTTTATTGGAGGTTAAAAGATTTGGGGTACCCAGACTGCTGTTATAACGGAGGAAAAGAGAGTTCTCAGCTTGACCCCAGCTAATTTTGCTGTTGGGGAGCTCACTGGTGTGCTCAGTAGTAGCTCACATCACCAGCAGCAGAATCAGCTGGAGAATCCCAACCCCAAAACTGCTATTCAAAACATTAAAAAAAAATAAAAATCTTTAAACACTTCTGAGCTACCTGGCCCAAAACAATGTGCTACATGCTCCTTTCATTTGGATGCCTGAATTTAGCCTGTACGAATCACCCAATGATAAATCTCTACCCACACTTTATATATAAAATTATGCATTGTTCAGCCTGTGAAAAGGGCAAGTCCTGGGATTAGAAGTTAACCTGGGACTCAAAGCATGAGTGATCCAGTCAGTCCTGTATTACAGGGCCAGAAGGGTATTCAAGACAACATATCTATCCCCTTACTTATTTGCCTACATCCCAGTGTTCTGTTTGGGAGACACTCACTGGCCCCGGCTGCGGGCCTCCCAAGGCCGTCTGTTCCAGTCCTCACCATATATTTCATGAAAAGCTTTTCATAGCAGGCAAGCTGAACCTCCTTGTCTGCAGTATAAAGCCTAAACACCCTTGTTCTATCTACCGTGGATAACAAGAACAAATTACTCTCTTTCCCTTTTTAAAGATGCCTCCTCTCCCCTCAGCCCTGCTCTGTCCTAAGTACGTGCTCTTCCACATGCTTCTGCTCTCCACACGTAATGGTGGGACAGCACTGTGCTTCCCTTCCTCAGAGAGACAAACACATTTAGAAGACGATGAGTTTCAGATACTACTGCAGGCAGTGGGAGTTTTTTCAAAGGTACTTTGAAGTGATGGATAACATTGTCAACTGTAAATTCAGCTCAAGCATTGGAAAATGAGAGCGTTTCCCTCACAATAAATTCAAGTGGTCTTCTGTGTCACCCCTAAGTCACCACAGAAAGCCCCCCCGCCCTGTGCTGAGTGTTCCACCACCTTCAGATAAAGCCAGATTATGAAACTAAGTCGCAGGAAACTTCTTGTCCATATTCTACTGGTCCCTAGCTGCTGTTGAGCGGACTGAGCAGCAGGCATGCCTTGGGCATGAGGCTCCACTGCCCGCAGAGTGACCACCAGCATGGAAGGGCTCCCACGGCACCGAGAGCTGGATCAGGCCCACGGAGCAGAGGAGCTACAGCTCCTGCCTCCTATCAACACGCCTAATTCTGACATGCAACACAAACAACAATTTCTCCTAATTAAGAGATGTTAATTTAAGTGTGGTTTTCAGTGTTTGCTTAAGAAGCACAATTCCTTCTGTTTTCACAGCATAAAATAAAGACCTCAAATAAGTTCCAAAGACAGGGCCTTGGGTTTAGGGTCACTAAACAAACAAACTGGCTTTGACTCCCTGGGATTCACAAATGATAAAGATCTACTGCTCATTATGTTCTTGCAAGACAAATTCTCAAGTCACAGGGGACCAACTACTAAACGGTGCTTTAGCTCCTGCTCCCATCTCCAACAGCAGGTGGGTGTATGCACAGACCAGACAAAACTGAGGTTTTAGGCGCTTAAGCAATTTAGATGTCCACGTTTTCACAAAAGGTGCAGAGCAAGAAATCGGGTGCTCAGCTTTTTTAAAGGATTTAAGTGAGGCACTTAAATTAGAGCAACACAGGTGCCTGTACAACCTATGCAAGCAAGCAGTACCAGGGTCTGGCCTGTCCTCCTTCCCCAAACTACAGAGGCATCTCCACGGTAGCCACGTTCCTAACTTAACTGCTCCAGTTCTGAGTAGGATAAACCTGGTTGTAATCACAGCTGAGTCTTAAGACAACCTGGGGGATGTGTCTCTTTTCCCCAAATCCACTCAGTTCCAAAGGAACAGGAATTACTACAAGGACTATTTCTTGCGTTCAGCTTGAGAATACGTCTAGAAAAGGTGAGCGGTGGTCACATAAATGGGTAAATGTCACATAAATGATAAATGGGTTTGCAAAACAAGGCTTAAAGAGACATTTGAGAAGCATTTGAAAGGACACAAGCCCAGAGAATGAGTTTCTAGCCACTGTTCCTTCTTCCTTACTCCTTTATGCTGCAAGGCACGCAGAGACGAGGAGAAAACAAGGATCCTTCTGTGTTCAATAAGGACTGGAGTCACAAAGCAAATACTGAGCGTGTACTCAACAGAGCTGTCACAAGAGCTGTGGATACACATAACCCCCATCACACCTGCAGCGCGGCTGTGCCTGGGGCGGTCTGGAGGTGCCCTAAGAACAGCCCGTGAACACGGTGGGGTGCTGAGCCCCAGGCTGCCTCCCTGGGGTGTGCACAGGAGGGACCTGCCAGGGCAACAGCCCGCAGTGTTAAATAAGCTCCTTTATTAGCATTTACCAGAGCAAAACCAACAAAAGGAAGGAAAACAGGAAGAGAGAGACTACTTTACATTCAGGCCTGCAGTAAACCAACACTGGGGGATATATCACCATCAGAGGGTAAGGAAAGAGAAAGAGAAGCTAAACCTTGGTATTATTAAATGCAAAATGTAAAAACATTTAAAGTGACACCTTCCTGAAGACAGCTTTTAAATTATTCACAGTCGATGCAATACAATCCACAGCTAATTACAGTCTATACATGCAAATGAAAGTAATGATAATCATAATTACTTTGCACTTATATACTGTAGCAATTTTCATCTGAAGACCTCAAAGTCTTTATAAACATTAATTAATCCTCCCATCACCCTGGTGTGCTAGGTAACTGTTACCATAATTCTCATTTTAGAGACAGGTAAACTGGGGTTTCAAAGAGCTTCAGTGATTTGCTCGTTGCTCCGTTTTGGTGCTGCGAGTGGGATCAGGATGGACTTTGGCGTCTCAGAGGGCAGCTATTCCACGCTGCTGCTGCCTGCTCACGGGTGCTGGGGCCAAGCGGGGAGCGAGCTGTTGAAACGGGGCAGGAGAAGGGCAGATTCTTCAGCTGAGGAACAGGAGTTTGACAAAAACCACTTCACTTCTACTACAAAAGACAGCACTGTATTTATAGCGCACCACGCTGTAGTAGTTCCACTGCTGAGATCCATCCACTGACCCTAAAAGTGCTGACACTGATTTTAAGGTTTGATTTTACCTTCTGTAGAGCTGTTTCATTTTGTTCTTTTGTTTCTTCAAAGAAAATTCTGTCGTAAAATTCCAGCTAGGAGACAGGTTTGCAGGGAAAACAGCAAATACCAGAATCGCTGCTGTTACCAGCTTTGGCTTTATCTAATAAAGACTTTTTAGTTGAAATTTAAAAATGCAAAGTGAAACGATAAGGTCCATCACTGTGGAACAGGCTGAATTTACAAAGTTTTTTGACATGTGGGCTCAGATTAAGCCAACCAAGGCTGTCCCCTGCCTTCTGGTTTCTGCACGTAGGCTCAAGCCAGCGTCGCCACCGGGTAATGCTGCACACAGAAGCTAAGGCAATTTGGGCTGGAGGCATCGGGCCAGCAGACACTTATGGGCTTCCCAAGTCTGGTATCTATCTCCCACTGGCACCCCATTAAATTGGGAGACTCTGGAGGAAGAACCATTTATACTGTGCTTCTGCAGCACCTGCTGCAGGGCAGCAGTGAGCAACCTGATAGGCGCTACCGCAATAAAAGTAATTGGTCTAATACAAGGCAGATCCCCCCCAAAAGGTTGCTGACTCTTTCTTAGGCAAACGATCTGAGTTGCAGGGTGCAAAAGATGAATGGACTTGAGAATCCCCTCAGCAGAATATCTGACAGTCCAAAAGACAACAGAACACAACTTCAAACTCCTCTCACCTGTAATTACTTTTCTGGATTTGCATGCCGTGGCTCAGAAAATGCACTCAGGTTTTCTCCTTACCCACATTTCTAAAGGCCGTTGTGTGTTAATCATTGTCTGGTACCATAAAATGCAACAGCCATCAATATCAAGTCTGCCAACTTAACAGACTCTTGTAATGGGTACATTTCTATAGACCTACACAATAAGACTAATTGCATGGGCTTGCTGTAAAAGCCAGAGGTCGTTTGATTACTAGCTGTTTTGTACCATGAAAGTGCACATTAATTATTTAAAAGATGGACTTATAATTATTGTAAGCTCTAAGTAATTACCTATAATTTTGGCAAGTGTTAGAAAAACTGATAGTCTAGCAAATTCAGGTTTTAGTCATTAGTAAGCTCATAATTACATTTAAATTGCAAAATGAGAATTATGCAATTTATCTCCCCAATAATGCATAAACATTACAGTGATTGTAGGTTTTAATGGACTATATTATTACTATAAAAAGCAGAGCAGTGATGGGCAGTGAGGGGCAATTTGAGTTCATTGCTGTTATTTTACAGTATAATTGCTTATCAGTGACTGCACTGTGATGGTTCTTCTCCTTGATTAACATGGGATAAGTCCATTCCGCCCATCAGACTGTACTGGAAAATAACAAAACTTACTAAAGAGTCACTAAAAAGAAGCGATCAATCTTATATCAATACCGACCTAATTGCTGTAGGTAAACAATCTAGAAATCACATATTTACTCTTTGTCTTTCCCTTAAGAAATGCAGAATTCCCAAGTCATGCTGTTCTAGGTAGGACTGCTTTTTCATTCAGACTTTTCAGGATCTGCTCCCATACAGTCCTCACCTGTGCCTGAGGCTACTCAACGCTACCTATAAAGAATAAGAATGAATAAAGAATGCCACCAAGTAATACATAGACAAGAGGATTTTTCAAACGCTGCTCTTCCAAAGCAGTCTGTGCCCATTTTATATCCCAGCATGTCAATGGCAAAATCCATTTCAACATGAGAAAAGTGGGATAAGGGCTATTACCAGATAAGAGAACAGGTTTGGAACAGTAAATTTTGTTCAGCATCATTCCAGAAAGAGGAACTTTATAATAATAATAATAAAAATGCATCAAATCCAATCAAGTAACTATGGATGTGTGTGCTCTGATGCTTAGAGATCACCATCTGCCCCCTCTTCAGCAGCAGGTGCTGCAGGTGTTCACAAAAGATTTAATCCCTGCTTAGCAAGATCCCCAAAGTCTTCTTAGCACTGGCAGTAGACAGTAAGTAGAAGAGGAGTGAGATCTGTCTGTGGCTGGGACACGTTAGACCAGAGCATGGGACAGCAGTTTCCAGAGCATACAGTGACGTCCTAATAGCACTGCCACTGAACTCAAAGGAAATTTTACCATATATAGTCACAAGGGCAGTAAATTCGTTGCAATTTAATAATGCCATTGCTCCTTTGGTTTTAGGTGATGGGTGAAGTGATTCCTCTGTGTGGACTAAGCACTTCATCTATCAGACAAAGGTGTCAGTCACACAAGATCTAGGGGCAATACTGGAGAACAGATTAGGATAGAAATGTAGGATATTTTACCCAGCTGCAAATAACTGCATTAATCCATGTTAGAACTAGGTGAGGCAGGCGGGTTTATATCCAAAACACAGCATTTTCAGCCAACAGCACTTCTCTCTACAGCCAAACAGTTATATTGGAGTTCAATACTTCCTGAAAAGAAAAGGCAACACCAACCACTGTGAATCACTTTTGCAATTTCCTTATGGATTTCCACCTTCCCTGTTACACGGACTTTTCAGAAAATTGACCAGAGATTGGTAGAGGCGAAGACTGTGCCATTTACCTTGAAATCAGGACCTGCCCACGCAGTTAATCATTTCATGATTTTAGTATGGCTGTTGTCTGCAACAGTCTCTCTTGTCCATGGAAAATTTGTCCCCTTACGGTGTAAGAAGGAACGAAACACTGGCACTGTACTTCCAGGCTTGTCTGCAGCGAGACACTTTCACACTGCGTGCACCTTAGAAGCTGGAGTCCTGCCAGTACAACTGGCTTGGTTTGACACCGGGGAAATTTAAGACCTGCTTTTTATTGTTATTTTACAAGCCCTTATACAGTGTTTGTTTTAAATGATGTGCTGTGTGATTTAGTGGTGTTTGCTGAGATGATGAAAGCTGGTGCTTGATGTGCTGTACTGTGTGACTGTTGTCTTCTCCTGGAGATGAGATATTACTTTTCGGGGGAGTTTCCCCAAAAGGCAGCAGCAGCTTTAGCCTTTGGGGCACCGGATCTGCTCAGAAATTCCAAAAATAAAATCCAAGAGAAATGAACGTGCCTTTAACCCAGCTCTGCATGCCATTTAGCAGAGCGGCTCTTCCGGATGATGGACGGCAGGCAGGCAGCTGCCCGCTGCAGCGCGTGATGCGGCAGGGACCCACAGCAGCGGTGGCAGAGCCCACACCTCGGTGACAAGGACGGTAGCGCCAGCGGCAACGTACGAGCCCTTCCGAGAGCTTGCCCCTAACACCACTAATGTCAGCGAGGGGTTTGTTACTTGCTTCTGGGAGCGCAGGGTCAGGCTTTTATTAGCTATACATTTGAAGGCCACAGTCAGATCATTTCTGGTGTCAATACTCAGGCTGACCCCTACTACCCTCTCTGTGAGCTGTGGCAGGAAGGGTCTTCTGCCTGGCCAGCTTTGTCCAATCGGGCAGATGTAGCTGGTGTGTATTTCTCTCACGGTGAGAACCAAAGTCTCTGCCCCAGAGGGCAGACAGGAAAAGACAGAATTACTTTTTGTCAAATGATAGGCTCCAGCTTCCTTAAGAGCAATACAGGATCATCCTTTGGAACTCAAAAGCTGATGAAATTCCTGCCCTGTATAACTTCCAAGTTGCTACAGGGTGAAAGAGTTGGAAATAACAAGACCCTGGGGACTTCCATACTGCTCAAGACATCTAATCCAAAGCCTTCTCTGCCAATGCCCGGTATCAGGTCCTTCAGTGGAGATGCACTAAGTCTTATAGGAGGTAAACACGGGATAATGTCACCCCGCAACGCCTACTCAAGGCTTCAGCCTAATCCCCGTTTAGCAGAGTTTCCCCCTATACGCACAAGAATCCATACTCCTCCCAAGCCTCTTTATTAAGTAGCTTAATTCTGCATTGAAACATTACATGTTTCTTTGCACCTCCCTAAATTCCGGCCCTTTGTAGGAACTGCCAATTTATATTACAGATACAGCAATGCTTTGAAAAAACTTCCTTTCCCTAGCAAGAGCTCTTTGCCCTCTGGTTCAAAGGTGCATCTGGTCAGAGGTCAGTGAATAACCAGAAGGCATCTTAAGAGAAACAACTTCTCAGCCACTGCACATTTCCTCTCGGGTGACGATAGCGATGGCTACGTGGGACCATGGGATCACTGGGCTGGCCGAGACTGGGTGGGTCACCGAGCCCTGTGCCCTGATAGCAGAGGCCACTACGTCACATAATCTCCTTCATGGATGCTTCAAGCTGCATCTCTAAACAGACAGTGGTTTTGCTCCTGTTATTTTGACCTGAATGCTGCTCTGCTCCAGAATCTTGTTGCTTTAATGGTTAAATGCTGTCTTATTTCCAGCCTCAGTTAACGCATGGTTAATGTATATGTTTTGCTCTCAGCCAGTACGTTCCCCTCCCTCTCTTTCTCTGCTCTTTACTCCCCTATGGTATTTTTAGACACAATCAGATAATTTCTTCGGTCTGTGATTTGCTAGACTAAACAAGCCAAATTCTTCAAGTCTTCTCCCTTTCAGTAGGTTCTACTTTCCCTTGATCATTCGGCTCAAGTTCACCTTTCCTGGGTATGACTCACTGGAGTAGTACTGGTTCAGATACAGACAGCTTCCAGGGATACTTCCTTTCCCTTTGAAGAAGACCTTCATCTGACAAACCCAGCATCACCCTGCCACTTCCATAGCTGCGGCACATCAGTGCTTCCCATGATCAGTTAGCACAAAAGGAAAGTTGCCTCATTTGTTTCTAACTGATGCTTCTTAATCTAACAGAAAAAATTCTCACTATCAGTCCAAGCGCATAACCTCTCACTTTATATTTTTAAATTGTAGCAATTACCGTTGCAAGCTATTTAAGACTGTATCGGTGGGATAAGGCTACTTGTTCCAACAAAAAGTGGGAAGAAAAAAATAAAATTGTTTTGTTAAAACTGCTAGGAGCCTGCTTGCTCAAATTCTTCCTACAGGTTTGGCTTACCCAGCTGCAAGCCACCTGGACTCTGCCAGACCTCTCGAATGAACAGAAGAGCTGCTCTCCAAAGACCGGCAGCAAAAGAGAAAAAGAGGTGGAGCCCTGACGTGGCTCATCTCAAGTGAGCTCCTCACTACACAGCCCTCAAGAGCCCAGGGAGCACGTAAAATACAGTAATAGAGATGCCCAGCCCATTTTGCATGTGTCTTGTGAAGGGAAAGGTCAAACCGGTGTCCTGCCAGCACTCTAGAGCATAACTGTCTCTCAGGTAGATCTGGAAGGTATTGCTGCCCCAAAGTCACCATCCCTACTGTGCTGGGTACGGAGCTCAGCTAGTCCAGTCTCCTTCAGGCTCCTCAGCAGTCCGTGCCACCCAACACCTTCCTGAGGAGATATGAACCCTACAGAAAGCCCAGAGTAAGAGCATTCACAAGACAGGTATCACAGCTGCCAAAAGCTTGACCAGCCTAATGCCATCTCAGTAATTCTCAGTCCTAGAAACCCCAACACACAATTACTTTGAACTTACTTCAGTTCTTGCTGATGTCCAGGGAAACATATCATAAGCAGCACTGATATCCTGTGAATTAGCACAAAGGCCCTTTTTCTTTGGTTTTACAGGCACAGCAGCAGTAACCACTGGCAGGGCTCTGCACATTAGCGTGTACGAACAACAGATGGGTTTTTAGGGACAGAGTCCCTGCCTGAACAGGGCAGTAACCCCCACTGGGAGCCTGAGAGGTGTCTGCCTGCGCAAAAGCCACCAGTGCTACTGCTGCCAGAGAGGCTGGGCTACCAGGGGAGCCGCCAGAACAGCTCTGAAATCCCCACGACCAGGTTTTACAGATCCCTCTCCAGCCTGTCTGGGTCTGAGAAAAGGCAGCTGAGCCTCATTAGTGAATCAGCCAAGCAGGACAGGTAGCCTCAGGTTACACTAACGAGCCAATTAAGAGGACTTATAAAAGAAACCTGGCTGGGTAACAAGGGAGGAGAAAGCCTGGCAGCACTGGTGGGGGAGGCAGAGCTGTGCAATTGAAGACGGGCTGTTGCATAATTACCAAAGCTTTTTGCATTGTGCCATTGGGGGAAGGGCAGCCTTAAAAGATTAAAGATGGCTGATTTGGGACTGTGATGTTGTTAATTTGTCTCATCAGAGCCCGAAGTAAACCAAATAGCAGTAAATAATGATATTCTTGCTCTCCCTGTAGGCCCTACCTGATGGGACATCTTAGGGCATTTTGGAGACCCAGCTTGACCTAACACCCCTGCATCCTGGGATCCTGCCAACACCCTGGAAGCCTTCTGAGGTAGCTGGGTGGGAAGGTTGCTCAGCGTTTTGCTGAGTGGTGTACTGTGGTGGCAGACTCACCCCTATCTGTCAGGCAGGGCACAGAGGTTAATTACAAGGTGGTGGTCGTGTCGCACAGTCGGCTCAGACAGACTCTCGCTCGTGCACTGCCAGAGTCCTCTCCAACTCCATGCCTCTGGTGTACGGGACTGTCCCGCAGAGCATTCCCAGGAATCCTCTCTGGGGTGGGGGAGAAGTCAGAATTCACCAGTCAAGGTGGTGGGATCAGAATAAATACAAAACTTCAAAGCACCTGTCATTTTCCCACACGGAAACGCTCTTCGTCCACCTCAAATTCTAGAATGCTTGTTTTGAGTTGTCTAAAAAGGTGAAGTTTCAGCTGTTTTAATCGTGTCAGAGCTACGCAGCTCCCAGGAAGACCTGTAATGCCCTGACAGCCCAGTGGCTGATGGAGAACAATTCCGTCATACAGCAGTTCACGGTCACCAGAGACCAAATCCAAGAACACCCAGTGTTTCACAGAAAATGAATTCCAGCCCAAATCTGGACAAGTTCTCCTCTGAGGGTGGGAATTAAAATCGTGACTCCAAACAACCTTTTCAATTTAATCCAGTCACAAATCCGTCTAGACAGTAGATCATAGACAACAATTTGGGGGGTGGGACAGAGGGATGTTGGGCTTTTTGGTTTGGGCTTGAAGCAATTTAATGATCATACAAACAACTCTTTGTCAATGCATTTGCAACTCATACCGGAAGCTATTTTCAATGTCTTCAAGGATCCATTCCAAACCAGAAAGCCCAGATCAATCCAATGAGATTTAATACACTTGGGTTGGGGAATTTTCTACATGTTCCCTCCAAATCTGTGCAGTGGATCTTTGGCCAAGAGTTAGGGCAAGTTTCCCGCATCTAGTCCGATGTCCTGTTTCATCCATTGGCCGATACCCAGCGCTCCTGAGTAATTCCTTATGCACAAGCACCACTGGAGGCTGGTAAGCGAAAACGGCCCATAAAACCACAAGATCATTTTACAGCCATATGAGAAGAACACAGAGAGCTCTGTTCTGAGTTAGAGTCCCCAGCACACTGCTAGCACTAGGCAAATAACAATAATAGCTGCTTGCACTAAGGTGCCTCAACTGGAAAGAATCCCAGCTTAATCTGATGGAACAAAGCTGCCTACAGGAAGAACAAACACAAATAGGTCCTGTGACACCTGACTGAGCATCCAAATGCATATTCCATCAAGATGGTTATCTTCTGAGACCACAACCTGGAATGGCAAACAGCAAAACCTGTGTTTGTGTTCAGCTCATCTGAATGATTGCATGGAAGAGTGAAATCAGATCTACGTGGCTGGATACGGCCAGAGAAATTGAACGGTTTCACTTTTCACGTGCAAGACGAGAACACCATGAGCTCTCACTTCATAGTTTCTCCAATAAAGAATGCAGGCAGTCTTTCCTTATTTAAACAGATGGATACCAGTCCTACCTAGGAATGAACATGCACTGTCCTTTGTAGTTAGTAACACTGAACGGATGAAATAAAACCTGCCATAAACAAAGTATTACAGGGTAAAGAAAACAATTCTGAGTCCTGCGTTTGGGTCTAGAAGAGGAGAAAGAGGGGAAGACCTGTTCTTCTGAAACATTTCAAGGACTACCCGTTTGCAGGCTCCTCAATGCAGCAAACACAGTGCTTGAAGTACATCCATCAGGATGTGTTCTGGCTGTTTGGCATCAGAAGTTTCTAAATGGCTCACTTACACACAGTTACATGATGGTCAATGAGTTTATCATGTAATAAAGTCGGTATTTGACCAAATGACACCAAAGAATTCTGAAGTTTTACTAGTTTGAGGATTTTACAGAGCTAGAATATGGCTAGATATTACAAAGGATGTGTGAAATATTCATTAATATTCCATACCGTCCTTCACTCAACTCCTACAAAAAACCATTACATTAATACGTTTTCCTGCAGATATGCTGTGGTTGATCAAAGCTGCCTACGGAATTTGGCATCCTAATTGCACCAAATTTATGAAAATTAGGTGTTCAGATGTCCTGAGTAATTTTTTATAAATAGTGCTTAAAATAATACCAGAAATAAAAACCTCTGAAGACGGCCTTGTGGCAACAGCCCGGAGATTCAGGCAATCTAGACGCAACCGCTCTCTCATACAAATTTCCTGAGTAAACAGCAAGTACACTGCGGTATAACTGTGTCCCCAGTATAAAATAGGGATAATAATCTTCCTCCATCTCGTCTTAGTTAAAAATAAAAGAAATGTAATGAGGACTCGGACAGTGTCTTCTGATGTCGTATGTACACATTTAACTCCATACCCCAAGGATACTGTTAAGGTTTCCATATATTAATCACACAGAATTATAATCTGAGACATCACAGGCTGCTTGGCGTTATCTTTTGTTAGACGAGCGCAGTAGCTGATTAACTGAAAGGCGCTACTTCTAAATCCTGCCTCACTTATATCCCAAGATCATCACAGTGATATTACTGCTATATCACATTACTGCTGCTAAAAACTACCTTTGCTTGAAACCCTCCTGATAAAAATACGAGTAAGGAACTTTCAACTGTGAGGATATTGAAATAAACAGAAACAGATTTTAATAGGAAATCTATACTTGACAAGGAAAAAGTTCTGAAGACTTTTGAGACCTGCAATACTATTCCTTTGGTCTAATGTAGGTATAAAGGTTTTCCCTTTCACAGAGAGTTTTCAATGATTAAATCTTAGGGAGATCAAAAGAGACTTTGAATTTAACCAAAGAAATTTTTTCCCCACATGGAAATGTTTTATGAATCTTCTTTTAAACATGAATCTCTGAGTAGGTGAACAAGGAAAAGATGGTCATCTGCACAGGCTTTAAGTAAACCAGAAACATACAGAAGCTAATGAAACATTAAGTGAAAATGTCCCTATCTTTGGCTACTTAATTCCTCGTATCTTGCTCTTTGGAAGCAAAACGTAAAGATAACAGGAATAAATCAACAGTTTTGAAAAGCTGACACTGAGGCAGCATTTCATGCAGATTGGTTCATCGCTAGCCCCTGCTCAGTCATGAAGATCTAATCTCAACATCTTCCGACCCTTTTCCATAGTTCATTACTTTCTAATCACTTATGGCCCTTATCGAAGAATGCTCTGAGCTTCTCAGACTGGAACAAATCCATAAATCAAAGACAATAGCTTTTTCGCTTTCTTTAGCAGCCTGTCTTTCCTTTATAATCTCATCCATCTGTTGAATTTGAAATTCACTTTCTGTATGTGTGTATATACTGCTCAAAAAATAAAGAAACTAGGGAAAATATTTTTAGTACAGAATAAATTGTCCATTGACTTTCTGAGCTAGCGTGAGGCACTAACCCTGGCGCCAGTCCAGGGAACCAAGGATACCCACTGCAATCTGTTATCTTGCTTGTCTTCAGCGGAGTTTCTCAGTATTTCTTTATTGATATATAGTTTCTTACCCATGGGTAGACAACAGGAAAAAGGAAGGCTAACAAAATAATGAACTGACTATTTCGATGGCTGCCTGTAGTTTTCATTGAAAATTTTGCAATGCAAATTAAGAACACATGCTTATTAACCATCAATCTTTGTGTCAACTTCTGAAAGCATATAACAATCAAATTTGATATTTATTTATTTTCTGGATTCAAAAGAGGGCTTTTCCTTCCTAATACTCTGCAGTAAAATCATCCCTATTGGGCCACATTAGTGACTTACAGATAGATTTCTGCTCTTTAAAGATTACATGAGTGACATTTGTTCTAGTAATTATATTTTATAGATCAGTAGAGAGCAATGCATTCAGACCCTGTAAAATGGAGCATCTCCCAGGGTTTAATGGATTTAACAAGGACTGACAAAATGCCCAGGCAAAGAGGATGAGAGGGGCTAACACAAGCCTAGAATCCTAGAGTCATAGAATGGTTAGAGCTGGAAGGGACCTTAAAGATCATCTAGTTCCAACCCCCTGGCCCTGGGCACGGACACCTCCCACTAGATCCTCTTTCAGTTTAAAACCGTTCTCCCTCATCTTGTCGCTCCACTCCCTGATCCAGAGTCCCTCTCCAGCTTTCCTGGAGCCCCTTTAGGGACTGGAAGGGGCTCTAAGGTCTCCCCAGAGCCTCTTCTCCAGGCTGAACACCCCCAACTCTCTCAACCTGTCTGCATAGCAGAGATGCTCTAATCCTCAGATCATCTTTGTGGCCTCCTCTGGCCCCGCTCCAACAGGTCTATGTCCTTCTGCCGTTGGGCGCTCCAGAGCTGGACGCAGGATTCCAGGTGGGGTCTCAGGAGAGTGGAGCAGAGAGGGAGAATCCCTCCCTCACCCTGCACCAGCCCAGGATACGAGTGGTTTTCTTGGCTGCTAGTGCATGTTGCCGGGTCATGTTGAAAAAGATGAGAAGGGCTTGCTCTTCATTTCAGATAGACTACTAGAGACTATATTTTTCTTCTTTCAATAATAAACTTGCAAGACTTGTGAGTAAAACCAGCAGGCGCTAGAGCAGTGCAAAATGATGAGAAGATCTAATGTGCACTCTGCTCACCTGGGGTTTGGAAGGGGGGGGGCGTTTGGGTGGGTTTTTTACATATCACTGCAAGAAGAAAGTTTAGTTTCAATGGAAATAAGGCAGAACCTGTCTAGGGAAGTATCTTGGGAGCCATTTTGTGATTTCCCATGTGCTGCACTGACTGCAAGGGAAGGCAGTGGACAGGGCAGGGGAGAAGAATATGAAGAAAAGGACAGAGATGGCAAAATCTGTTTTTTAAAAAAAAACAGTTGCAAAGGAGGGAGATATAAAATGGGCTGTGAAAAGCTTGTCTTGCTCTACATTTTTGGATGTCCTTTCCAAGACTGGGCTCGTGAATGGATAAGACAGATGAGCTTCTAAAAGCACACAGCGGCAGAGACCCACTGCAGCAGAAAATTCCACAGCATCTGCACACACATATCCTACTTTCTAACTAATAATAACAGCTCTTGTGAGATTGGTAAATCACTCTCTCTAATACAGGAATATAAACACTTTGAAACTGGCATTTTGCTTCACCCAGCCTGTTTTGAGCTGGGTATATTACCCTAGATACGTGCCTGAAAAGAAACTCAGGCTCCAGTCCAGATTCAGAAGGAGCTGATTTGATATATCTAAGACAAAACATCCATCCGGGATTGAATTTACAGACTAAAAGCACTGGAAAGCAATAGGAATCCACAAAAATAAAGATAATAGAGTTCTGGAATACAGACAAATATAAGACATATACTGTAAATGGATTTAAATTTCCGAGGCAACACAAAATGTACTATACCTCACCTCTGTGTTCCCTTTACCCAGGGAACTTATTGGAATTTATTTGGAACTGTCTAACATTTTGATGACATTCAGGCATCATTTATCTCCCGATGCACAGGCAAAGTCAGCAGTGTTATTTAGGAGCTGAACAACCAAGGGATAAAAGCCAAGTTGCTTCTTAAGATCAGTCTCATTTGAAAGTATCTAGATAATTAATAGTCAAGTTTACTCTTTCATTTAAGTTCTTCTTTGTTGTAAGTAAAACTGACAATGAAATTAAGCCTACTTGTAGTAATAGCAAAATAATAACTACAAATACTGTTCAGTCCCCTTGGCACATTTCAGTTGCTGCAGCAGCGTGTGAGTTTAAATACTTTGAGTTTGGCTGGACAACTGATCTGTGCCGCCCCTGAAGAAGCTGCGTTTCTCCACTGGGCAAGATAATACACAGTTTTGAGACCTCTCTGGACAAACAATGCCATGGAAGATGTGCCACGTCTTTTCCTCAGTAATTTATTTCACTGTCAACTCGTTACCAGAAAGTAAGACTCCAGAGAAAGAGAGGAGTAAGGTAAAGAAAACCTGCTTAATAAGGGGGTGATGCTAAAACTGCGGCTTGTCATCTTCAGTGCAGGGTTATCTGTAAAAGTTCTGTCCTCTCTACAGACCTGGAGGTAGGACAGATATATCCTGAAATAAATCAAACTCCTATATCTTCTGTCATATCTTCTGACTATCTATATGACTCCATCATATTTTCCATCTTATCTTTTGTTATATTTTTCCAGGGAAAGTCAATAAATACGCTTTTCTTTCTTTGCTTGTCAGCTACGCTTCTGGAACAGTTAAAAAAACCCACAACCCACTTCAAGAAGACTATTTCATCGAATATAACATCATACACAGACTATCTCAGGCACAAAAGCTGAAGACTGTCATGTCCAACTTCTAAAGAGCGTATGAAGGATAACTTCCTTTACACGCTTTGTCTGACTCTCTTTTCCTGCTTTAAAGAGGGTTTTCAGGTTTACCTGGGAAAAACACATTTTCCCTGGCTGGAGGTAAAAAGCATAGACTATCCTGAACTGCCACCGTTGCCCAAAGCTCACCATCAGAGTGCCAACCTAAGCACATGCCATTAGTGCACAGCCTGAATCCAGCGAGACTCCCGTGCCTGAGACTGGAATTTAGATGAGTTAAACAAAAGTACTAAGAAGGAAGAGAGATCACTTTTTAGACTGTTCCCAAATGGCTTTCCCAAGCTGCATCTCCTCCGAGGAACCAAGCAATAAACCAGGGAAACAGCAGTCGCATCCATCTATTTTCTGTCAGCCCCACTGCCCAAAGCACCTCCTATTGTTTGAGGATGCTGCGTGTTTGGGGTGTCTGTCTGTGCAAGAGAGAGAAAGAAAAGGAAGGTTATTAAAAAAGCAGTTTGGCTAAATAAGGGAGCTCATTATGTGTGCTATTTTTGTTCCTCAAATGTCTGCCTTCCTCTCTTTCCCTTGAGGTTTCTAGAGAAATCTGACAATCAGGGCTGAGGTTTACTGTCAGCTTCCATTAGGCAAATCAACCAGGCTAGGGATGGCGGAAGGACAAGGGGAAAATTGCCCTAAAAGTAAGCTGATTCAGCACCGCTAATGTCTTTGTGCTTGTACCCATGGCCAAAAATTACTCGATTGAGACACTGTCCCATAAATGAGTCCCTTCAGAGCCTCCCGCCGCCCCGCCGTACCACTCGGCGAAACACAGTTTTGTGTCAGATCGGCAGAGACAGACACGGCGAACAGCAACTGCTCCCACTGCTCTGACAAAGCAAATGACCTTCAGCGTGTTCACCTGTCATCGAACTCATTTCCGTGTTGTAATTGATGTGTAAAAGTGATCTTCATTACTTGAACTAAAGACACACAAGCCTGCAAAACAGAAGACTCTCCCAAGAATAAAACAGACTTCGTAGACGCGGAGCATTGGATTTGACATTTCAAATTCTCAGCATAAAAAAAAAAAAAAAGAAAAAAAGAGTTTTCTTAATTCATTTTTCACTTTTTCTTTAGAAAATACTGATTTTCCCTCAATGATTTTATATGCATTTCATCAGTTTATAGATGACGTGTAAACCGTTCTCCACAGAGCAGAGGTCCAGTTTTAAGCAGAAAAGGTTCCTGCTCTTACTTTTTTAAGCACCACAAAACAGGGCATTATTTTGAGGAGAGGCTAGTCTCCAATGCATCGCCATTCCTCCTGCTTGCACCTTATGCATCTTCCAGGATCAGTCACTACACACACATACAGAATGGAAAAGAAAACTTAGATTCATCTGCTATAGAAGATACAGATCTTTCCCTGGTTAGAAATAGTGGGGCTTTACTACAGAACACAGCTATTTGAGAAACCGCAGCCACCAGGGCAGGAAGGCAGCGTGTACATTGTGGTTTCCACAGTAATATCACTAAGAAAAAATATTCTGTTCTCCAGCTGTGAGATGTCTATGAACTGTAATCATGCATGTCTTCTTCGTCATCAAGCAGTCGTGAGGCATCATCAAATCAAACTCACTGTAAACAGGGGATTAAATTAAATTATGTATCTCCTTGCAATCACAGAGTCATTTAAATAAGCCCCTGACCCACAGAAAACACCACCAGTGTAGCCACAAACATAAAATGAGATTTAGGAGCTTCCACGGCACCTATGGCTTGAGGACTTTATGCGTTATAAACGCCAGTTAACTTGGCAGTATTGCACCTCCTTGGGGGTGTTGCTGTTTCAGGGTAACATTACATCCTTCCCAAAAATAGAGACCTGCCCAAAGTTTTGAACAAACTGGTGGAAATGGGATCTGAATTGCTTGCTATCCTCCCATCCTTGCCTAGCCATCCCTCCTCCTCCTCCACAGGAGATACCAGCAGCAAACGTCTCTCCAGGAAACTCCAGCTGGTCTCTGAAGGCTTAAGCCAGGGTTTAAGTTTCCAGACTCAGGAGCATTTCTCCCCTCCAGCGTACTGGGGGTGACTCCTACCCATTTCCTTCCCTGACTCCAAAGCAATGCCAGCCACAGAGAGCTACTGCCAAGATGGTGGCATGAAGGGGGAGATGGAGAATGAACCCTATGTGCAGGGTGGGGACAGATGTCCTCTGCAGGGTGGTAACAGAGCCCTAGACAATTTTCCAGGCTTCCAGACAAGCTCCAGGGCAGGAAAGCCACAGGGGAAGAAACTCCTTACAGAAACTCCAGTTTCTCCTGAGCCAGACGCCCTTGCACTCCAGACCCTCAGGGCTCGTCTCCATTCCTGTCTCCGTGTCCTCCTCCTCCTCCACTTGTCTCCAGGTCCCCAAGTCGCTGATGCCTCCTCCTCCCCTCTGAAGCCACAGCTTGTGCAGTGGAAACAGCTGGCTCAAGAGCCCAAGCCAAGCCACTTCAGAGTCCACCGCTAAAAATTAACAGATGCGGTTTCTGATTCCTAAAGACCACTTGAGACTAAGCAGGAGGGACTTAGTAATTGTCTGAGGCTGGATCTATACCGAGAAGAGCCAAAGTTTGGAGGATAAAGACTGTGTTTTGCCTCTCAATGTGTTTTTCTTTCCTGCAAAGCCCACCATATGCACAAAACAAGTTTTGTACTTATGTTTAATCAACTAAAACAAAAAATGGACAAAAATTTGCTAGGGTGGTTCATGAAGATCCTCTTTCTCTCAAGGATTTCTAAATATTTTAAAGCTTAGAATAAAAGCTTTCCAATATGTCTAAGTGCTTCGAGCTCCTAAGTCCCAAACGTAAGCATTTCAGTGGAAAAGAAGTATTTTTAAAAGTGAGGTTCTTCCCATTAAGGAGTCCAAAATTTCAGTCTCCCGGGCCTGGATTTTTTTCTTTTTCAGCAAAAGCACTGCTTCATTTCATGGGTTTGGGAAGTGCTGCACAAAATCTTAAAAGTAATAAAAACTGCAGCATTTGGGGGTTTTTTTTAGCATAGCGATGGAAAAACAACCTTGCCTTAATCTTCATCTGTTTCTGACAGGGTTCCCACATCCTGCAAGTGACTCCCAAGGAACAGCCACATCCACCCAAGGGATCGGGTCGGGGAGGGAGGAGAGTCTGCGCCGGGGCAGGTCGCAGCCTGAGCGGCCCCAGCCGGGGGTCAGCGTGGCCCCGTGGGGCAGAGCTGCCCCACCAAAGGGGCGAGGGGCCCCGACAGCCCCAGAAATACCAGGAAAGGCCTGTCTGAGATGGGTCTCACACCGCAGAAGAAGGAAAGAATTTCTCCCACGTGAGAGGACACTCCTGCTGCACACTCCTGTTAGGAGTCCATTTCAGAGCTGAAGCTTACAGGATAAACCATTCAACCTACAAGGAATTGTCAAAAAATGCAGCTAAATGGCAAACATATGTAAGTCCCAGGCATTTCCCTGAGCCCCACTTGTTCTTTTTTTAGCCTCAGGAGAAAAGCACATTCTTCTGCATAATTTATTTCTTCAACAGAATTATGCAGAAAACTGCAACTAAATTGCTTTTCCTGATTAAAACCAGAGTACTTTATATTCTTTCCTCCCTGCCATTTCTGGATTATTTGCTTTTTATCCTCGTGCCTCTTCTCCCTAGATGTAACTCTCTAATTTTGCCTAGAAAGAAAGCAAAGCCCCACGTGCTCCTACCTTCCCCAGCACATCCCCAGGTGCAGACAGGGAGACCCCCCTCCCACTGCCCCAGCTCCACCTCTATAAATAGGGTCACGGCAGCCCACGGGCTGACTCTCTTGGGGGTCTTTCTACTTTGGGGGTGGTATTTTATCTCAGACAGCGAAATAGCTTTCTAAAAGGGCTTATGCTTTTGGAACGGTGTTGGGAGGTCCATGGGTAGGTGTCCACAGGGCTGAAAAACCCAGTTCTGTACCAGGAGCGGAACAGTGCGGGTGCTGGCACGGGCGCTTGTACAACAGCAGAGCCAGGTTCAACTGCTCACAAATCATGAGGCCCAAAAGCAGTGCAAGAATGACCTGCATTCAGATCAAGTTACTTGCTGTTGTTCAGGTTTTTCCGCCTGTGAGTGCGAGAGACTAATTTTAGCAAACCTGGAAAAGGGATTGGGGATCAGTGGTTTGTGGGAGAGCAGTTTCACCTGCCCGTGAACTCATCTCCTCGCGCAGCAGTGATGTGGTGCCTGCATTTGCATTTAGCTCTGGATGAACGTACTGGCTCAGCTCTTCAAAAACCTTCCTTTAGAGACCAGTTCCAGTCCAGAGGCTGGTTATAAACCTTCGTGTGCCCACTGCCATGCTCTTAGGAGAAATAAAAAATGGATGGATTTTCACTTTCATTTAACGTCTTTGCCTGCTACGAGGAACCTGATGTGATGAGTTAGTGTTGAGCCATGCTTTATGGTGTCTGCTGGCATCTAAGAAATGAGGGCTATGGCAGTTAAATACAGGCACACTCAGTATTGTTTGACAGACTTTATTTTGAGAATTATGGGGCCGTAGTTTTCTGGTTATGTATGCTTCTTCCACTGTGGGGCGTTTAGCTGGACCAGAGGGAATGAAAACACATTCAGCACAGCTCTGTGGGGATCTCTGAGTTTTCCTTACGGTAGTAGGGCCATTCTCCTCATTCTTGTCTTTGTTAATCACAAGCATAATTAGTGGAAACAGGTTCTGGGTCATACTCCCAGATGAAGGAGGCCAGATGAGATGGGATGGGGGGCAGGTGGGGGCTGTTGCTTAGCCATTAAATCCTCCTTGTCAGCTGACATAGGTTGTTTGGGGTTTTTTTTATTAGCAGAAAAAGATACCACTACAGGTCTCCCCTGCATCCCTCTGCAAATCCATCCTTTCCCATAAACCAGGGAAAGCAGCCTGTGTAGCTGCCAGTGTCTATATTATACACTGGTTTAAGCCAGACCTAAGAAGCATCCCTATTTTGGGGTTATGGAGCTACAATACACACCAAAATGTCTAAAAAGCACTCTAAAAGTGCTGTGAGCCCCTTTCCTCTAAAGCGGCCAGGTGCTGGTAAATGGAAAGCTGGAAAGTGAGTTCAGGCAAGCAGCAAACCTTCAACAATCCTTGCTTAAACACAGAAATACACGCTGCAACCCCTCAATGCTTAGCCCAACTTCTCTCAACAAGTCTGGGAGAAA
The DNA here is from genome assembly GCA_013398295.1 of Chionis minor. Lineage (NCBI taxonomy): Eukaryota > Metazoa > Chordata > Aves > Charadriiformes > Chionidae > Chionis > Chionis minor. Next base: position 184,127 of record VZSF01001512.1, read on the forward strand.
AGACAGGTTTTGAAGCATGTATCGAACGATTGTTCAAGGAAAAGGGAAAAAGTCCTACTGCTGGGAATCCGTTCTTGGAAAACACACGTCCAGGAGTCACTTATTCATATACCAGCTCAAATCTACTGCAGGAACAGAGCTGACCTCTTGGGTGTCTTTCTGCTCTATAAATGAGTTAATACCTCTCTACACTGAATTGAGCTTATGGGTGCTCCTGGTGCTCCTGGGGCTTATTCCTCTGCTTTGCACCGACTCAGCGCGACCGAGTCCCAATATAAATGTGCCAGGGGACAGAATCTATGTGGAATAGCTGGGTCAAACCATTGGAACTGTGTCTACTGCCATCTGCAATACAGCAAGTCCCAACGTCACAGACTTCTGTATATTCAGGTTGCGCTAATTTTATCAGTGCTGCTTGAAGCGTGCACTTGGTATCGTTCTGTTTATCATTCATGTCTCCACTAACAGAATCCATCAGCTATTATAAACCCATCACTGCAGAAGCTATTGACACATCTAATGTGTCAGAAACATACCTCTCTTTCTGAGTAACAGATCGTTAGTGCACAGATGCTGTCTTTCTTGTTTGAATCCATTAATCATTGATCTTCAGCTTAAAACTTCAAATGAACTATTTTCTCTAATTTGGCCTATTTTTTGCTCACTATTGACTTTGCTCATGATAGCATTATGTGGTCTTCTAGGGTTGTCAAAGATCCTGGTAGGACGGGAATTCCTTTAACAGGAGAAAAGTAGGAGAAAAGTATATTCATGGAGCATTTTTTGACTGATACTTTGAATAAATTATAAATGGAGTGACAATTCCCAAATTTCTCCAAATTAGTGACCTCTTTTAGTGGTTCCTAAGTTAAGACCTATAACGGCTCCCCAACCGTAACTAAAACAGTAACTACAGATAAACAGTATTTAGTGCTTTTATTCGCAAATCAGTCTGTACCATTAGGCCAGCTTTATGTCTGATGACACCTCTGCAAGGTGTTCTCTGAAAAGAGGGAACCAAAATCATCTAAGGATCTTCTGCACTGTTCCCTTTGGGAAATAGTGGTTTTGTTCCCCACTTTAGACTTGGCTTTATTGCAGGTAATAGCCTTTTGAGAGCAGCGATTAATTGCATAGGTAGAACAAGGCTGTACATATTGTGCTTTACATTCCAGCTGATTACATTAAATATTCCAGATTCACAGGGTCGTCTCAGTATACGCAATGCTCCGCTGAGCAGACTCATCATCAATATTTAAATGTTCTTTTCATATCAAGCCGCTAACAGCCCTATTTGATATGTAGCGATGGAAATGATGTATCAGATTGCAATAGGTTTCACCCTTTCACCAACATCTTTCTGTAACTACAATCCCTTCTTCTTTCCGTTTCTGAGCCCACCTCATGAAGGAACCACACCGACTCTAACCCCAGAGACCTGTTCCAGCTAACAGAAGGCAAATGCCCCTTTGATGAGATGTCAAGAGACCGCGCATCCATTTGGCCCATCGCCTTAGAGCTCCTCTGTTTCCATCACAACATGTTCCAAAGCTCCTTCTGGGCTAAGTGCTTCCTGGAGGCCCTCTCCTTCCTGCTGGAGGAGATGTGAAGCCTTGGGTCTCATGTCTACTAAGCTGTACGCTGTCTGATGGGGAGTAGGCATCCTGGACCCACTTTTCCTAGCACGTTTTCCAGAATCTTCTAAAAGGAGGGGCTGCATAGCCTGGGCTGGATGGTACATTCAACCGGAGCCCATGTGTGTCCTTCCCTGTGGCCTGCGCCAAGCTCCAGTCCTGCAGCTGGAATGGAGACAGGGAAGGAAAGGGAAGGACGCCTCTCCACAGATACTAATAACTGAACTTAGAGCAATAATAAAACATGATATGCTCCGTTAGATCTTTCATTTGAAATAAAATCCTGTGACACAGAGATATCATTACCATTTTTATCTCGTCAGAAGTAAATATCACATTTGTGGGTAAATATAATAGATCAAAATGGATGCTTCTTAGCAAAGGAATCTGTATAAATACAAACAGTGGAGATTAAAGGGCTAACAGCAATGGTCTTTGCTGCTGAGGCTCCAGCAGCACCCTGTGTGCATCCCCAGCAATACATTTACACGGAAGATTTTAAAACTCAATCTATGATATTACTGCTTCTCCCCTGTCAATAATCTGGTAGCCCTAGGCACACATGCCAATGGAAAAGCAGGCTGGAGTTCAAAGATGTGGCACACAAGAAAGTAGCAGGGATAATTTTCACCTGATATCACATCATCAGAAACTGCTACACAAAATTATTGTGAATTATGGGGGCCTGCTGTGCATTTGATTTCCCACAGCTGCTACCACAGCAGTCACTTTCCTGAAAATTAAGTGCATGTTTCATCTCCTCACAGGAAGGGGAGAGGGGAAAAAGGTAAAGAAAGAAAAATTTATGATGGAAGACCCACCGAAATGTCCTGTGCCGTAGCGTGAAGGCACAGCCTGTTTCACGGCTGCATGCCGGGACAGGCAGTAGGGATACGTGGTGCGGTGGCCATGGGCAAGATGGGCTGTGTCAATCAGAAGCAGAGCCAGAGCAGACCTACCAGAGCTGCATCCAGCAACTGCAATATGTTCATTCAATTTACATTCCCTGCAACTCACTTCTGTCTCTTATCTCCAGCAAGGGACGCTGCACAAAGCAGATTATTCCAGTTTCTCTCCTTCGGAGCAGGTAGCAGCATTAAAAGCCCTTGCAATTGCCAGGAGCTGCACGACAGCGTAATTAGTCTCCAAGCCTGTCGGAAATGAGGGGCCACGGGGGAGTGAGGGGAGGGTGTCTCCTCCGTTCCTACACGTGAAGCTGCAACCCAAGGCTCCGTCCCAAGCGCTCACCGTGTGATCACCACGCCTGGTTTGAACGCCCCCGCTTGTTGGGTAGGTACTGCTTCCCCGTGGTGAAGCTGCCAGGGCACGGCGCTAGACTGACAGCCCCAAGCCCGAGCAGAAAGGGAACAGCACAAATGTATTTCCCTCCTCCACCCATTATCATTCTGCTCCGACAAATGTTGGCCGGAAAAGCCATGTGGTTATTTCATTTTCTGGCAGATTTTACTAGCGTGGAAACAAAGATACTTCAATCACACTTTTGTGTCCCAAGATTGCCAAGTGTTTCTCTGAGTGCTAATTAAATTTCACAACCTCCTCAAACAGTAGGTCAATCCAATCCGACATTGCTGTAGCTTTGTTTCCTATGGAAATGAAGCAGAGGTGCCCGTGCTGGCTGGCTGGGTGTGCATCTGCATGTTCCCCCCCAACATATACTGGAACCACTGGCCTGTTTAAAGAAGACTTGACAGGGAGGAAGAACCCCCAGAGAAAATTAATCTCTCCGTTTTTTTGTGGCCCTGACCAACGCTGCTTCGGTGTGCCAAAGGGAAAGGCTGTTGTATGAGTTCATTGGGCCACGCGGGCAGAAAAGTCCTCAGCCATGGAAAAGCTTCAGCCAAAGCTTGTCCTTTCTTGGACAGTGAACTGAGAGAGAGAGATATTTGGAGGAAACTGGACTTGGGACATTCTGGCTCACAAAACAAATTGTTTATAGACCAGAGGAATTATGGAAATATGGATTATGCTAATGAAGGGCCTCCCACCAGCTCAGGCAAACCAAGCCCAGACGCAGGACCCCAGTCCAGAAGCCCTGACATTGCCTTGGGCAGAGCGATGCCTTGAACATCACGCCCTGTGGTACTCACAGATACGACACTACTTGGGTTCTTGCACTGCTCCCAGCACCGTAGGACTGACCACATGTAAAACTGGGAGCAATAAAAAGGTCTTCATTGGGCTCTTTTTTGTGTCTGGACATTTTCTTTGAAGCTGATTTTGACCCTAGGCCTTGAATTTTTAGCCTTTTGTTTTGAAAAGGAGATTGGTATGGGTCCTTAGAGTCAAAAGTGGTAATAGTGTTTCTCTCAGAGGACTTTTTATAAGGTAGAATGAATATGGATCCTGAGAAAAAGTGAAGAAAAGCCACTGTGATTCCTGGGGCAATTTCATCCACACAGATGGCCTTCTTCAGATCTTCCCAGGAGTTCCTCTGGTCTTCGTTTTCATACAGGAGGCGTGAGAGGACAGGGTTCATCTGAAATAGGACAGGAGACCTACAGCTACCGCCCAATCTCCACCAGCACTTCTTTTGCCAAGAGCCAGGTACTCCTTCACTATGAAGCTAAGGCAAAGAATAAATTACTGTAGCTCATTCTAATGGTAAATTTACTTTGGTGTCAAGCTGGTATTTAAGACAGATACGAAGTTATTCCATGGGAGTCAACTGAACAGGGATTGGATTTTTACATAATATGGTAAAGGACTGAAATTTGGGGTTCATTAGGAATATTAAGTAAGATTAAAGGAAAATGGAAAAGCAGAAAGGTGCAAACACATGGTAGTACCTCTTCAATATAGCATGCAGTCGAGTGTGACATTTTTTGCCTGTCTGAAAGAAAAAAACCCAAGTTTGAGAAGCAGTGGTGGGCACTTCTGTCATCTGGATTGTGACTGGGGGAGAGAGATGGAGTGGGATGAGAAAAGGAAAGGAGAGGGGTTTGCTTTAATTCAGAGCATCTTGGCCTCTTAAAATTTTGGCCCTGCCTAGAAAATAATAATGGAACAAACACCCCTTGGTGCTAAGTATCTCTTTTCTTTAGAAATTTCCATTCTAAAAAGCCATTCTCCGTCACTAATATGTGTGACCCCCAATAAAATAAAAATAAATACACCTCAACAGTTTCTGCTGCTTGCTTTGTTGGCTGTAAGCTGCCGGTTAACTTCCTGTCCCCAGAAGTGGCTGTCATTGCTCATTAGTGCACAGATGGAGATCTTTGGGCAAGACATGGCCTTCCATCAGCTGGAACCATTCAGTGGGAACAGCCATATTAGTCCCAGCATTATTCGAAATGCAGCAGAAGCAAACACAGAAATAACACTGAGCAGAAAAGCACAGGATCATTAAGGGAGGAGAAGGGGGGCTGCGTTTCTCTGGCTTCTAAGACGGTATTGCCAACAACAGAGGAAAAGGGATTATCTTTTTTATCCCAAGGTTGGGAGTCCTGTTTCAGGTTTCATATAATAAGAATGGTACAGCGCAGACAGCGATAATAACCTGCTCTGAAAGCTGCTCGCTGCACAATGGCAAATTGCTCATGGGCAGTGATGGCAAAATTTAATCCCTGCTCTGCTTAGAATGCAACCCGCATAGCCACTCAAGACAACATAATAGCACTTTTGTAGCTCTCCGCTACAAACATCACTTTGAAAAGGATACAGCTGTGGAGGGGGGTCTCCACATGCGTCATTTTTGGCTGGCTACCAAGCTCGCGGAGCCTCAGACACACTGTGCTCCCTCACACAGCTCTGCCAGCTACTGCATAGTCATGCTTGGGGAAAGGCAGAGGAAATGGAGGGAGCTGTGTTAGCAGTAAATTCAAGATAAAATTAACTTGCCTGGCCAGGTGAACAGCTTAGGAATTCATCTGCTGAAGAACTGGGATGAGAGAAAACTGGGAGACAGCTCCAGACTGGGATTTCTTTTACAATCTATGAGGCACTGGATGGACTCACCTAACTCTCCAAAGCCGCAGATGTACCAAACATCAGCCATCCCGTCATGAAACGCTGACTCTGCGACATGGCCACGCATGGAGGATTTCGGACAAGACTAGAGACAGCACCAGCTATTTCTCTCCCCATCTTCCTTCCCCCATTTTCCTGAGCTATCGATCACTCACGCTGTTTCCAGCTGCCAAATAAATCACTGAAGTGACCAAGAGAGGCCAAAGCACACCAGGTTTGCTCTCACCACTGCGCTGGTTCTGCACAGCCACAGGAACGGCCACGTGTCCTGCTCGGCAGTCAGAGCTGCCAGGACAACCATCTCCAGAGAAGAGGACCAGCTTGGAGAACAACAGCCTATCCGTAGTAGCACTTGTCCAAGGCCCCGAGCGCTGAGACCACAGGCTGTGCTTTGCTTGGAATGCTGCTGCGCTGCTGGGAGATGGCACAGTTCCCTTGGGAGCTCCTTGGTCCCCCCTCCACTGGTGGTCCTGCCCTCCGAGCCCGGCTGGCAAAAGGGCCGACAGCAGCCTTGCAGTGAAGTTTCCAGCTAACCCAACCGGATTCAGAAGAGTCACTTCCACTCTGGGAGCACAGTTATTGCTGGAGGGTTGCAGCAGGCAAGGGAAGAAGAGCCTGGGTTTTCACGGTCAGCTATGGACCAGAAGGAGCAGGAATCCCCACCAGAACTGACCAAGGCAACTCGCGCTTTGAATCTCTACCAACCTGCTGTTGACTGCTTCTGAAAGCACCGAGAAGCCAGAATTAGTTTGTGCATAACAAATCCAAGAAAACTGTAAGCTTCTTACGGATCACTCAAAGAGAGATAACATGGCGGTGTTTGTTACACGATACCACTTGGGCCTCTGCATCCAAATAATTACGGAAAGAATTTCCTTAGGACGGTCTGTTTCTCACAGCAAACCTTTGGGGACTACTCTCCCTTCCTGGCACAAATAAAGATACAGGATTTTGAGTGAATTGCCTCGTAATTCTGTTATGAACTGAACTGCTTTCTCCTTCCTCTGCACCTCACCGTATTACTGATGGTAACAAGGGAGTTATTATCAATCAAGGCAAGCTACATTGTGATCTGTGCCACTGAAATCCATTTCAGATCGGAGGATAAAATGTGATTATATTTACACTTCCTTGACACAATTCAGGCAGCAAAATAACAGCCTTCTAGAGACATTTTTCTTCTTCGTATTTAGATTTGTCAGTATTGCAGAGCTGTGTGAGAATGGAGGGAATTATTATAGCAGCTGGGATTCAGTGATATGTTTTAGTTGCCTTACAAATGAAGATGTTTGGTTTATTGTGTTGTCTTCCTATCTTTTTCATCTCCAGGTTCCTTGCATACTGTCCAGAACGCCCTCCAGATTGATGAGATTGCATTTCAATCAATACAGCTCTATGTAAATCTATTTTTGCTTTTGACACATCCCATAAATTATTTCTACTTATAACCTTAATTGGTCTGTATTCATCACAGGAGATGGAATTTCTAACTCATGCAGCTGTTTATAAATTAAATTTGCAATTAATGAAGAAAGTATGAGATTAAGCACTTCATACTTCCCCGATCTGAATTTGAAAAGGATATAATCATGTTTTATACGGTCAGACTGTGCTTGGACATTTTTATGTTAAAGGAGTACGCACCAAAAAAATCCCTGAAACGCAGAAACTGGTTTGACCAACGTGATCTTAGCCAACCTAAGGTTGGGTTGACCTCCTGGTGGGAACAAACATTATCCCTCACAACCAAAGTCTCATTTCCAGTAGACAATTATGTGTTCTCTTCTCCTTCCAACGCCTGGAATGATTTTGAGCCCATCCATCCTACCCAGAACGCCACGGAAGCCTCACTTCTTATTTTACATCAGTGCCTGAACACTGCGTGTCCTAGGCACAGAAAAATCCCCAAAGCTTTGCTCTAGAGTGAAAAACATCCTACTCTCAGATTTTTACATCTTCCTCTTTTTAGGAATTGTATTACAACTCGTAATGTATTTCCTGGGTCTCTACAAAGGATTTCAGGGAAGGGTCATCTCTTGTCATCTCTTCAGATTCACAGAGACAGTTTTCAAATCTGTAGCCACCCTGAGAACGATTCAGTATTCTCCTCACAGCCACATGCTACATAGCAGGAGAGCTATGAAAAGGTGAGTTAACCAAAAGCATCAATAGCAATTTTTATGGAACAATCATGTAGAATTACTGTTCAAACTTGATAATATACCATAATACACAGAGTTTGTCTGCAGGATAGCACACTGAAACTGGGAAAGAATGAAAGCTCTTTCCTTTCTTTTAGAACTGGAATTCAAGACCTCTTCATTGGCCAATTTTCTAATACCTGCAATTTTTATTTTCTCTTATTCAGTGCCTCGTTCTTCCCTATCTTCAGCAGACCGCCTTAGGCAAAGCTGTGCTCCTCTCCATTTCAGTTTTTCTCTCTTTTATTCGAAACTACAGAGTGCAACTAGGAACATATCCTTGTTCTGCTGTAGTGCAGGCACAGAAAACCCAGGAGAAAACACAAATACATAAAAAAATCAGTAGTCAAATTCCACTGCTCACTGACCCAAGGTGACCAAGACCTTCTCTAAAGACTTTCATACAAGTAAGAATCAGGATCTGGAATGTGCGGTACATTACCTGCTAACGAAAGTTTACAATACCAGCTATTAGAAATTCTAATATTTCTAAAATTTTCAGTTCTAAAATATTTATAAATAAAATCCTCTATGTATCCATCCAGTAAAAAATGAGATACAGTGCGCCAGCTTCCTCAAGTAACTCAGCTAATACAATTCAAGTGTGTCTATGTGTGTTACCTCGCATTTAAAAAGGGCTCCATGGCTAATAATAGACTGGAATCTAGTTGGACATGGGTTTTGGGAATCATAACAACAGCTCTAGAAACCTGTCCTTACACACTACCAAAACCTGCTCAACTGAGCGACAGCTCGTTGCTTTGGGGAAGGAATGGGGTTCTAGTGCGGGTAGAAGAAAGGTTTAGTAAAGAGCAGCGATTGCTGAAGAGAATACTGAGGACAAAAAGCTAGGAGTCAGTAAACAAGCAGATGGTTGAAGAGGAAGGTTAAGTAGAGGTTAAATAAAACATTAGAAAGGAGGTGAACCGGAGGCTGAATCCTGGAAGAAACAGAAGTGTTAAGCCATAACAACGTGTGTATGCACGTGCATGTCTTGAGGGAAGCCCCTCCGCTGCATTCTTTCTCCCGTTCTTCCTTTTATATCCACAGAAAGGCCCTGCACACTTCTTAGTGCTGCACAGGTCCATGGCATCCATGGAAAAGTACCGCAGGCTTCCGTAAATGCACAAGAGACAAAATGCCAGGGCACGCTTATGGGAGAAGCAAAAGGTAGCTGCAAAAAAATTTAGAAGCTCCTTGTCTTGAAAAGGTAACCTAAAAGGCTGGCTATGTGATTACCAGCACCTTCTTGCTGGATTTGCTCAAGCCCAGGAACCCTCCTGACAGCCTATGGAGCGGAGATGGAGCTTCTTCAGCTTCGCCGCTCCAGTCGACTCTCCGTCTTCAGAGCAGCTGAGCAGCAGCACCAGTGAGCCAGGGCACACACAAGTGCTACGCAAACCATTCAGATAAAGCTGACCCTCATTATCTCACCCCTCGTTATCTCAGCCCGCTTCACATACAGCCCAGCACCTGCAGAGCACCGTGCTGAGCGAGGAGCACTGAGTGGCCGGCCAGGGCTGCCCACCGCCTCCCCTCCCCATCTCCCCTTCATCAAGGAATCCGCTGTTATCACCTGCTTTTCCATCTCAGCTATTGACCCGTTTTCTAACTTTATCAAGCCATCTACGAGAGGTATTACTTTCTCCCCGAGGTCAGTCTTGGAGGTGAGTGTGTTTTGGAAGAGCAGTAGCTTTGATAATGAAATACTTCGCAAGCCAGAGCATGCTCACTCCATGCTTTACCACCATATGGTTAAATTTTCCCCTCCATCAGATTTAATAAATAGTGTTTACAAATTCTTAGGCATGCCTCCCTAGTAAAACCCACTAAACCCACAACAAATATACTTAGCATGGCATTAATTTGGTTAGAGATTTTCTCAGAGTATTGACAGCCATATCTAATTTATAAGGATTTATTTTTATTTCAAAATATATTAGATATATTTTTTCTTTACCCACTACAATTCCTTTATAATAGTGTTTCCTCAGAAGGCATGGGGCAGCTGCTTTACAACCATTCACTCTTAGACTATATCTCCTGAAAAATATCCTTCAGTAATTAATATTTTATATTTATTCACAAGTAAGAACTTAAACTTTCCAACACAGATCTGCAAAGCCCTAAGTTCATTCTTTCTCCAACTGAACACTGACATTTCATGATTCAAACACCACTCCCTGCTGGGAGATTATCTGGTACCATGGTCTAGATATTAATATCTGCAGTCTGTGAAGTAGGCTTTAATAATCTTAAATATAAATTTTAATATAAATTCTCTCACTCATACTTGTTCCTTCTTAAAAAAGAAACCAAGAAGACACCCAAAAAGCTGGGACTTCAATTTATATTCAGTACCAGTTCTTGATGCATTTCCTTTCTTGGTCAATCAATTCGCCTCTGCTAAAAACAAAATATCTAGTAGTGAACTAAGTGTCCTGCTGACAGATTCAGACGCCTACATTTCTCTTGAAATACGGATGTTATCTATCATATATATCCGAGGCCTGTTTCCACCCCAGTACTTTTAGCATACCAGTATAGACCCATCATGGCAAATGAACGCTAACATGGATCTACCCCACTGCACGTACCAGCATCTCTCCGTGTTCCTTATTAGTGCCAAAGATTCATCCTCACTTACTTTCTATGGAGAAATACTGGAGGAAAGACTGCAACCAGTGAGTAGCTGCTCAGTTCCATGGTACAAACACCCATGTCAGCGACAAGCGGAAGATTCCCACTGCATTTATGCTGTTAGTGAGCTCCAGGAGCCCAGGGAAAGGCGAAGTGTTCGTGATGACATGTGAACTCAGGAGCAGAGCTTCCTTCTGTTTGCAGTTCTCCTGATGGGACTTATTTTCTCGGTTATGACAAACTCCATTCTGAAGATGTTTGAACTGTTACAATTGAGTTAAAGTGTGTGCAGCACCGAGCAGGAGAGAAATAACTAACCCAGAAAGCAAGCACTCTCTGACATCTGGTCTTGCCCAAGGTGCTCTCAGGTTGCATCGTGCTTCCCGCATCAGACTCTGTTCTCATCCCACAATAACTCATCCCATAAATAAACTCTGGAAGAGAGAGAGAGAGAATCTCATTCCCTGATTGCAATGGCAGACTCTATCAAATGAAAAAAGCCAATACCTGCATTCATCCACACACCCCCTTCACCCTTCTCTAACAACACGACAGCAAACAGACTAATAAATCTTTAAAAAATCTAACCGCCTCCATGGTCGGAATTTTCCTGAAAAGGAGGACAGAGGTTTTATTGGGGAAAATGAATAGTTCCTGGTCATCTGCTCAGCCCATTAGCAGACAGACTGTGCTGCATTCGGTATCTAACCCAGGAGCATGCCTGGAATATTATAAAAAATTGATGTCTATGCAAAGATGACATCAAGTATTTCTAAGTATGGGGAGGAGTCTCGGCAGAAGAGTGTGAACAAAGAGCTGCTAATTTTTCATACGCTACTCATGATGAAAACTTCTTTTCTTCACTTCTGATACTCAGTCATTAAGTTTCCAAGATCGAATATTCAGAGCCAAAATAACAGCTCACATGTAAGATCATTGCTGTATTGGTTTCAACCACTTCAAAATGATGGCCTTAGGCCTGATTTTTCCAAAGTCATGCTGTCTTTCCAGTTGCTTTGGACGAGGATTTCCCATAGAACCAGTGCTTCCCAGCGACAGGAAATGCTCTTGATGTGGTTAAAGTGCTTGTCACTCCAAGTACGTTATTAACCAAGCCACAGTGCAAACTGCAACCTCAAACCAACTGGCACAACCTTTTCTCCCATGTTTGCACAACGCCTAGCGCGGTGGAGGCCTGGTCTTTGCCACAGCCCATGGGAAATTCCTGAAATACTAATTAATAACAACAGCTCTGCAAACAACAAGAGGAAATGTGCATACAGTGGCACTTGGATTCTGGTGACAACATTCCTCTGAATGTACCAAACCACAGCACAGCTACCCCACAGGCTCTGCTCTACAACCCATGCCATTTCGGTCTGCAAGGGGCCACCGATGCAAGGAATTCAATATTGTTCTGTATTTGGCTAATGCAATAATCAGTAAACGTGACACATCCTTTGCTAATGTGCTCATTTATGTTTGGAAAAGGAGAAGTCAGTGAAACATCCTGGATATAAACATGTGCTATCTTCTCAACCATGGAAATGTATTTTTCCCTTCCCTTATATTCTCTCTGTGGCTTATCTATTCACATCTGCTAAATACAACATACCCTTGATTCAGTCCACAGCCTCTAAGCTTTAATGTGGCTTCTGCGCCACTTCAGGAATTTTGCAAATAAATTGCTGTACTGGATTTGTTTTAAAGAAAGCATTTGTTTGTTTTCAAATCATATACTTGGCTAAACGAAAAGGATCTAGCTCTGTGTTTTCTCCCAGGCTGTTTTGGTTCCAGTAATTGTTTGCTGCTGTATGTTCCAAGGAGATTAAGGGACGGGGGACAACTGCACCCTGCTTCCAGTTCTACGTGACCTGCGCCGACGGACACGCTGCCCCTGCCCTCGGAGCGGGGTTGAGGGAGGCTCTCTCCTCCAGTAGACGTGGTGCTGAGGGACACGGGTTAGGGGTGGTTTTGGCATAAGTTTATGGTTGGACTCGATGATCTTGAAGGTCTCTTCCAACCCAAGTGATTCTATGATTCTATGAACAACACCTGCCCTGTGCACATCCACAGCTCACCCTGGTTTCAGCCAGGGGAGAATGCACCCCCCGAGCAGCTTCGAGGCACCCACTTTAGAAAAGGAATCGTGCCTTAAAAGTATCCATTTTTCTCTGTGGGCTTCAAAGGGAATTTGAACAGTTAGTTCACATGAAGATGACAATGTTGTAGTAATTTTGGACTGCTTTATTTTTTTTTCTAGTATTTTCCTTTATTCTTTTAGTCTGTAGAAATAACAGGGATCTGATTTTGGGTACATAGATACCCGTCCAGCCCAGAATCTCCAAAACTGGTACTGACTGGAGAGCAAATCAGAAAGGCACCCGGACCTTTCAGCTGTTTTAGAAGGTGTCTCTACCACAGATGCCCATTAATATCTAAGCACGTTTTTTCTTTATACCTCAGTTTACCCAATACAAAATGGAGATACAGATACTGAAACTGATGTCCGATTTAAAGATCTTGCACTCTGCAAGACCCAGGGGCTGTTAGTAACAGTAACGTAACGGGCACAACTAGCACAATAGGATTTGAAATCAGTGATTTCAAATAAGTGATCAGAAGTTCTCATTCAGACAGCAGAGGAGAAAGAATGAGAGCTGCTGCGATATAAAAGCTCAGGCCTCGGGACCTTTGAGGACAAAGATACTGCCTGATGTGGGGAAGAAAGTCATGTGAAGAATAACCTTGTAAATAGCACTATCATAATCAAAAAGCTGTTTGTGAAAAGACCCAGCACAAAACCGCTGGAGCCAATGGATAAGGGCCACATTTGGGGACAAGGGTATTTGCGTTTGTAACCCTGAGTCATGTCAGGGTCAGGAAATAAAGTTCACAGTCTGAGCACATTCTGGTTGTGTCACACCTTGAGCACACTCAGGGGAAACCGCTCCAGATAGGAGCACAGTTTTGGTTTATGCAATGATAACAGTAACCAGCACATCCCAATTTCCCCTGTGCTTCAGCAATGGAACTGACTTCTCCAGGTGAACAGCAGGGCACCAATTATTTTTAGGGGCTAAAAAATTAATCTGACCCTCTCTTCTTGATGTCTTCCCATCAACCTCAGAGCCAGCCTCCATTAGGACAACTTCTACTTCCCTGGAATATCTTTAGCATAAGGCAGTTTCATTCTGACAGAAAGACACTCACCAGCAAGGTCCTTAAAATAGTATTTACTTTTATCATTAGGCTGACACAGTCAAGGTGACAGGTAGCCCAAGCTTGGTAGAAAATGACGCTGCTACTTCATACCCACGACATAACACTGCTGCAATAGCAATAACATGTGTACCTTATGGATTATCAATCCTGGAACAACAGAACTGGCATCTCTCTTAATCAGCTGCTAAATTATTCTTAGCTAGTCCCTAAATTAAACATTTAAACAGACAACCCTACGGAGAATGCTTTAGAAGTGGTTTTATGAGATCTTAAGGGCCTGATGTGCGGTGCTCTGGAGAACTGAAGGTTCGTGCTTGGCTTTGGTTAAGACTGGGCAGCTCAGCGCTGCCGGAGCCTGAGCCCAGGCAGGTATCTGAGAGGATGCAGCTCCCCCAGGTGAGGCTGATACTCCCCATGGCCATAGGAGAGAGCGGGAGGGAAGGGAAGCAACTGCTGATCTGCTGGATGCCACCAGGAAAATCTGACCCTTTTTGGCCGTATGTGTTTAAGGCAGGGCTGGGAAGTAATAAGGATGCTGGTCTGAAGACATTCACTTAGCCACTTAACTTCATGACCTTGTGCAAATTGCCTGACTAAGCACCATCTATAGCTGTGTAAGTGGACGCAAAACACAGTCTGGATGATATATGGGAAAGCATTATGCACGATGGGTGTCTGAAAGCTGCTTCTAAGCCATTTCCATACCGAAGGAAGCCCTACTGTATAAAAACCTGCTAGTGGCAGCCAGAGTAATTCTCTGCACCTAGAAGTTTCCAAAGGCACCTAGTATTGACCTATAACGCACCCTTCTCCGAAATAATAAGCACGCAGCCAAATAAGAAGAAAAATGCAAGTATACTGAGGTACATAAATCTCCCCTGGAGGATGCAGCATAGTGACCTTTTACTGAAGCACATGTGGATTAGCTCTGCTGTATTACTCTGATGTCTTGAATGAATCCCCTTCTGGAAGATCATTGCATTTAAGACAAATAAAAGTGGGGATATTTAGCTGTTGGAATATTGCTTCACCTTTCCCAAAATTATTCTGTGCACATCTACATGTACCAGACTGTATTGAAAAGATACGAATTGATCTCGCCTTATCCCTTTTTTGTTGCTGTCAAGGTATTTTTAATCACTTGTCTAGTATTACTAGTCTTTGCATTTTCTCTTGTAAGCCCCACAGAAAGCCACGGCTTCCTTGTGCTCCGTGCCTGTGAGGGGGCCAGTTCCCTCCTCAGCCACCCCTCAGGTTATCCTCATGCTGCGCATGGCACATCCACGCATCAGTCAACGCTTTCTGTGCTGAACAGGTCCTGGTCTTATTCAGGCTTGTGGGTCTCCCTCTGAAGTCACTGATTTGCCCTTCAGGCTACACTTACCTTTCTGCTCCCTCCTCTGCTGTTGTCCTACACCTTGGATTGCCCTTTTCTCCTCCTTTCCTATCAGGCAGGACTTCGAAAGCGCATCCCAGGGGGACACACTCTGCTCTAAAGAGCTCAGTATCTGGTTGGTCACTTCAGGATATGCCTGAGAGAAAGGGATATTTCGATATTTCAGCCCCTGTTTAGCAACTGGGAAACTGGAGCACAAGACATGGACTTGCACTGGGTCAAACAAGAAGATAGAAGGTGAACCCAGATTTGAATCCTACCTGAGAAACCGCAGTCACAGAAATATCCTTCTGTCTTACTGCATCTCTTTTAATCTGAATGCCATTATCGTCACCTTTCGTTTTTCTTTCCTTGAAGATAACAGCTGTAATTATTTTACGGCATTAAATATACTTTGAAATAAAAATTAAATTACAAATTATTAATATAATGCCTACATCTCTCCCTCCAGCGCACAGGAATTCCTAGTTTCACAGTGATCACAAAAGTGCTGCATCTAGTGTCACGGGCAATACCAAGTATTGTCAGTAAATACTTTAAAAGCAAACTGTGACTTCATAAAATCTTTATACTATTGATACA
Source organism: Chionis minor (assembly GCA_013398295.1). NCBI lineage: Eukaryota > Metazoa > Chordata > Aves > Charadriiformes > Chionidae > Chionis > Chionis minor. The sequence goes on from VZSF01001512.1 coordinate 199,792, forward strand.
GAAAAAGTTTTCCTTTAAAAAAAAAAGACTGACTCAATCCCCCAGTGTTCATGCACCTGTGGAGTGGAAAGTTTTCTGGATTGCTCTTGAGTGCCAGGAATTTTTTTACCCACTCATATTTTGGCGCCTTTCATCTCAACTTCTTTCTGAAGTTGATCATCCCTGTGGTGCCTAAATGAGAGATGACAGTGAACCCATGGGGAAAATAAGGCTGATGAAATGCAAAGTAGCGTTATTTATGCTGAGTCTGTGCGCAAAGTGCATTTCAAACTTCCTTGATTTTTCAGTAATAACCAAAGTTGGGGGGGGTGGGACAAGCCAATATTTGCATTTGATATTTCTGAATAACTCATATTTTTCTTTCTCCCTTGGCTCAGTGAAACACAACTATTATTTTTTTTTCCATTTGACTTGAAGATTGAATGATAACTAAAGCTCTGCCGGAAACGTAACTAGCATCTTTTGAGTCCACAGATGGGAGAGGAAAATAGGCTGGAGAGGGTGGGTTTGGGCAACTCTGTCTTTCAGCGTACAGGAGATGAATGTCAGCTGCTCAGATCTTGAGGCATATTGCTGTGATTGCCATGGGAGCCCCACATTGATGCTGTCAATGTCATATTCCTGTTCCCAATTGAAATGAATTACTTGACTTTGAAGTATTATCATGGTTGCTCCTCTTTAAACAAATATCCTGTCTTCCTGAACAAAAGACATCAGCTGTAAAATGCTGCTCCAGGGCTGGCCACCTCCAGGCAAGGCTGGGGAACAGCCAGCAAACCCCTCTGCCATACGCTGAGTCCAGCATGCACTTGGCCAGGATTTTGACAGTAAAGAGCCAAATGCTGATTTGTCCGGAGCACCTACCATCCCTAGGGCTTCACTGGCCTGAATCAGCACTAGGTAAAAAATTACCCAAAGGAAGTAGGATCAATAAGATCCAGAGATAAGTCACTCAATACTGAGTCTTGGAAGTACAACTGAAGGACCCGTCTGACCTATAATGCAAACCCAAACAGATCAAACCCTCTCCGATTTAAACCTGTGACATCAGGGAAATGCACCAAGTCGGGCAGAAAAGCACAAAGCACACCCTGTGCTGCTGACAATCTGACATTCCGCCTTCGCTCCTCACATTGCATGAATCAGGAGGGACAGACTTCCTCCCACTGTTTGCATGAAGGGAGTCTTGCTAATTTTTCACATCTAGCATTACGCGACCACAGCAGTAAGAGAGAGGGTGAGACAGTCATCAGGCACATACAATAACAGATTTGCAGCTCTCAGGCTCAAGGCTTCCCCACAGCGGTGGCTCCGTGCTTATGAACACTTGAAGTGCATCCCTAATGATCTCACCCAGCTGCAGCAGACAGTCAAGGCTTTGCTGCTGGTTATCAGGCACGGTGGTGGACCAGCTGCCCTGCTGTGCCACTGAGAATTGCCAGAAACTTGTGAATGGAGCCTCTGTTTGGGATCTTCATTGTCTTCACCGTGATTATTATACCTTTCCAATAGGCTGAAAGAAATCCAGGGGACAGGTCTACAGCTCCTTTGGCCACAGGAGCAGAGACGAATGAATCCCGTGTGTCCCCAGTGCTCCCACGGCTCTGCGTCTGCTCCCACTCAGGCTGCCCCATCCTCTGTTTAAAACCTTGCACATAACACGGTCCCCAAACAGGCAGAACTGGCAAAATGAAATAGGCAGTTCCAGATTTAGAAGGTAGCTCTGTTCCCCGGAGCAATTTTTTCCTGTTCCTAGTAGCACAGCAAAGGCTTTTTGCTTTTTTCTCCCCAAGCTAGGAGAAGCAGCTAGTCCTCACCAAGATCTATTTCCATGTTTATTCTGTTTGTGTCGCAGCCAGGCGCTATACGGACGTCTATACGAGCATGATAGCTCCAGGCTCCCTGTCTAGATATCCCCAGAGCCGGGCAAGCTGTATCAGCTGGCAGGGAAACCCGAACCCAGCAGTGGAAACAGGCCTGAGTTCAAGCCCAATACTCCACGGATTACTGACACACCACCTCGGGCTGCGTAGTGCCGACAACCACACTCAGACACACCCAAGGAAAGTGGTACAGCCATAGCCTAATTGTCATATTTGCATGAAGCTGAAAAAGTACGCTTCATTAACATCCTGGTGCGCTTTTCTGGTCCACGTCTCATCCAAAATAAGGGCCTCGTTTTTCTTCAAACCATGCAGGCAATTATTTGCTTGCGAGGCAAATTAAACAGATTCTGCTTTAACTTTCCAAATTAACAACCCATTGATCATCAGCCAGGCATGAGAAATATCAGCTCAAACGATAAATGCACGTGAAATCTAGGGTCACAGAAGGGTACAAAGAAAACCATACTGCAGCCTTCCCTTGAACGTTCCTGTAATCCCTGGTGCCTCCAGCACAGACCTCTGCAGCCCCCTTCGCTGGCGGGTGGTGTAGGCTGTTTTCTCCCACTGGAACAGGCACTGGAGGGGAACACCACACTTCCTCAGTTTGTTGCACTGACTTCCAAATACATAGCTGTAAAAACAAACTATGGCCCTAAAGTTGTGTGTGAATGAACGTAAATCATTACTTCAAGCATGCAAACAGCAAACCTGCTTATAAGATTTATTATTGTCAAGCTGGGCAATTACAGCATGGAGTCAAATTTGTGTTTTAATAAATGAAGTACCAAAGATCTTGCCAAAAAAAAGAGGAAAAAAGAATTAAGTCAAACTTAATCCGATCCAGATGGGCTGCGCCAGGTTTTACCCAGCATGGCGCTGGTTTGCTAAGAGAGCCGGGTCTTCCACCCAAAACCAGGAAAGGCCGCCCCCCTGCCTCAGGAAATGGCACACTTTAGAATCCAACTGCAAGAAGATGCAACGGATTTTTAAATGACACAAATTAAAAATTAATTAGCTCTTTGGGTTTTTTGTTGTGTGATTGGTTTTGTGCTCAGGCGATTAACTGCCAGCAGGGTGGCGACCAGCAGAAATAAGCTCTGCTGCAGCCCCGTGAAATGGCAGGGGTGGGTAACAATACGGAAACAGCTGGTGGCGAGAGGCTCCAGCACAGCTTAAAGAAAGGTGAGAATATCCTCCCTGACTTGTTTCATTTGTAAAAGAAAACCAGTGAGACCTTCTGCCAAAGCAACTGTACTAGGTGAGAGAGAGAGATGCTATGTTCTGTACTCTTTTTCCCTTCCAAACAACTGCAAAAGAAACACCATCCATTGCCCACTGAGGAACACAGCTTGGTTTACTTTATTTCACTGCTTCTCTTCTGTGGATGTACCCAGCCACGTCCTGACAATAAGGCGCTGCTAAATGCTGTTTTGGTTCCTTCACCTGCTCCCACAGACCTGGTACCTCTGCCTGAGACTGTTCTCTGCCTCAGCCTTCCCCCAGCGATCGGGCAGATTGCTGCTACCCAACTGTTCACGTGCCAAACAGCCTGAATCCGGGTTGGGGATCTGACACCTGGGCTCTTCAGTGCCTTCATTTGTTTTGTCTTTTGAGGTAAAAGTATGGCATGGACCGAACCTGCCAGAAACACAGGTATGGTGCAGCTCTGTCCCACATTAAGTCACCCTCTCGCACCTCGGTGTCTAATGCAGTAGCTCTTACTTTCTCCCCTTCTTACTGAGAATGTTTCTCTTAGGGACAGCAAGTCCCTTTTCTCATTTTCACACACTGATCTCACTACTAAACACTGCTAAAAAAACCAATATGGGAGCTGGGACTCCAACACATTGACAAGGCAAGTCAGCTGCAACGCACTTTGCACTGGGCCAGAGGATGAGGACAGATGGTATCCAAAAACTGGCAATTCTTCACCTGTTGCCACCAATGAAGATCTATTTTCTAAGAATCTAACAAACAGGTAAATGATGTCCCTGACTTGGTAACTTCTGTCTGAGTGCTATCATTGCCTTCATTTTTTTTTTCCAAAAGTGGCCCATATTCTGCCATCATTTTCTTGCCTCGCCGTGTCTCAGTGTTCAGGGTCATAAGCAAATGAGACACATCTGCTTTCTATTTAAACCAGCGAGGAAATATTTATGCTGCAGGACAACCTGTGGTTTTGCTTGCAGTGTCAGAGGAGGCCATTCAATGTACAGCAGGAGGCTCCAGGGCACCTGCAGACAGCTAGCTGGGCTAGATCAACTTCTTTGCATTTAAGTGGCTGGCAGCAAGCCATTAATTGTGTTTGAGTTTTTGCCTTCAGTAGGTGGTTTCACTCCACTGGAGGCCAGCATCATGGGGGGGAGAGGGAAGGAAAACAGAAAGGCATCACCAGTGTATACCCAGTGTTCTGACATGCTAGTTAAGTTCTAAATTATGGTTTTAATTACTTGGCATGATTTATTGAGACAGGGTCTCAAGGTCATAAAGCACCACAAAGTGACACAACTTGCCTGCCAGCTCGAATCTCTGCCACTGAAGTGCTGCTCCCTTCTCTTCTGCTTTGTCATTCTCCCTGTGCCTCCTCCCACGGTATCCAGCATCTCTGTGGTTGGATGGGATCAGACTTAACACTTTAGGTATCTTTAGGGGCTTATTTGGGCTATTTAGGTATCTTTAGGAGCTCTGAGACAAGACAAAACAAAGGTTTGGGGATAGCAAACGTGGACTGAAGGGTTGGCTTCCAAGGCATAAGTAAAACAGGTCTACCAAAGGAGTAGTTTAAAAAATACCCAGTCTCATTGTTGACCCTGTGATAAAGAAACAAGAAACCTAGAAAGCAATCAAGGAGGAGTAAAAAGGGGAGAAAAATTATGCTGCTATAATGCCTCTCATGCCGCCAGTTCATGCAGCATGACACAGTCTGGGAGGATGAGAGAACAGACCTGTAATTCGCTGAACTTGTCCTGCATCTGCCTAAAATAAGCAAGAGGATGGTCAAGTCCCTGCCCAGCGCTATTTGGCCCTGAAGAGCTATAAAATAAGACTCACTGCTCTTAAGTGTACAGCAGGAACTCCCCTGCTTTGCACCCAGTGCATAATGATGTGTTACTGCACTGCCAATTAAAGCTGCTAACACTCATCATGCCTTTGGGAAGGAATGTGTGCCCTTCCTGTGGCAAAACAGTGCAATGTGGCAAGGAAGAGACTGCAGAATCCAATCCTGATGCATTTTAAGGCTTCTATAAATAATTAAGAGAGCTCATTAATTAATAAAAAGAAAGTGAAATTGAAAAAGCAGGAGGAGAGGGGCAATGAATACCCACTGGGGGATAATAAGTATGTCCTACACTGTAGCGTACACCGACTGAAGTCTTTTAGGGAGAGTTAAAAGTGGCTTTGTGGTTTGAGCTAGAGAAACAAATCTTAGCTGGAAGAAAAACCTTCTGGGAATAACAAAGCTACTTCCTAAATCCAAGTTACACTTGGGAAGATTTTTCAAGATTTACACACTCAACAGAGAACAACATGGGATATATACAGATGTGCCTGTGTATTTCTCGAATACATGAGAAAAAAAAAGATCTAGCCGGTGCCTGAGGTTGGCTTGCACCAACAAGTCTTTAGGGAAGAGATAAAATACAGCAATGCAGAGAAAAACATTTTTCATTAATTAGATCATTATTAGTCTCCTCTGGCTGAAACGTGGGCAGCTTTGAAACCCTAGCTGCTATCAAAGAAAAGATTTACAGAAGTTCCACAAAGACAGAAAGAAACAATAAAGTCTGGTAATATCCCAGTGGGCTAAGAATTGGTAGAATACACTGGCTGCAAGTTACTAATTAAAGTAGCTTTGAAATCAGAAGCTTAAATCTGTGCTAAATAGCAATACGGTGCTCTGGGCCACAGTTGCAAGTGCAGAGAAGTGGTGTGCCAAACGCGCATCCGGGCACAGACAAGTCATTCCGAAAGGAAACCAGGAAATTGCAGGTGCAGCTGAACGCTCGTGAGCACACAATTACCCAGTGGGTGTTTGCAACTGCATATTTCATATGGGCAATTACCTCTTTGCACCCGTGCCTGCATATTTTTGTATGCGATTTAAATGCCTATCTTTAAGAATATGACCTTGGTATCTGAAAATACAAAACTTGGCCCGAAGTGCTGATCTGAATGTCTAGTAGGCATCAGGGTTTTAAACAGGTGAAAGGGCTGTTTTATCTCACATTACCGACGCGCTGCCTGACATGAAATTGGTACTTTGCTGCTGATGACTTCTCATCTCCTGAATATTTCCCTTGGAAGTTTTGGCATGCAGCTGGTGAGCTGTGCAGCACGAGTGAAGGGAGAGGAGACGTATGTCTACCCTACAGGAAGGAAATGCAGAGAAAGGGTATTAAATGAGGTTGAAGCCTGCGATCTTGCCAAATCAAGAAAATGGAAGGTAATACAGGTGTCTGTGCTAAAGGGCTATCTTTTGCTGTCAAGCAGCCTGACATTTGCTCTGGTTTCAAATACTTATAATCTGTTGTGAAATATCCTTTGGCTTTTACTGTCAGCAGCTCTGCAGAGACGCAGGGTCGGTGGCTGGGTGGGCAGGAGCAGGATACATGTTCATCCTCTGCTGCCCGCCCCACAGAGCCTGCCCGGCACGGCGACCAGCTAGGACACAGCCTCCCTGGGGAAGAAGCACCCTTATTTTTTCATAGTCCGATAGAAAAGCGTCCACCATGAAACAACCATGATGTACATTTGATGCAAAATGTATTTAATTAGAGGGAAAAGCAGTCAATAATAAGACAATATCCTAAATAAAACTTTTCACCTCCTACTTTCGAGCCTGCGTGGCTCTACACCATAATAGATGTTTAGTAAGATCCAGCAAGCTATATGCAAGCAGGAAGGAAGTCTTTCCCAGTGCAGGGCCAGCACAACCCTTATTTCTAAATCTTCCTTTTCCAGTGTAAAAGACTCACAGCTAGGATAACTTTCAAATCTGCTACACCATCAGGTTTTAGTGCTGTAACTCCACTGTACTGGCATCCCATGCTCCCAGAAAATGACACCAATCCTAAAATATGTTAACATCTCCAACTAAAATGTTAGAGGGAGGGGTTGGGACTTATTTGTGCTACCTCTGATGTGCCTTCAAAGAAAGAGCAAAAGGAGGGAACGGAGCTCGAAGAAATCATGCTAAAGAATGGGTATTAGTTGCAGAAAGGTAACATAGTTATTCATTCCTACTCCATAGTAGTTCTAAAAGACTGCATAGACGTAAGAACTGATGGATAAAATAAATAAAAAAAGATATCACCACCTGAAAGGCAAAAAAAGCTGTCTAAGGCTGCAATGATTTATTAATATAAGTAATCAATAGCAATAGGTCCGTATCAGTTTTACATCTAATTTAAACTTTCAGGTCTCAATGTACTCATTAAATAATATAATAGATTTACATATTTTAATTATATTTTATGGATTCTGAACAGAATGTAATTAAAAGGGTTTTTCGGTAGAGATGATTAATGAACAGGGCAGCCAGACATTCCATACAGCCACTGTGTGCGAAGGACTTCAATGCAGTACGAGCTCAGGCTCTGATCTGAGCCGCAGCAGATTGACCGACACGTACGACCACGTGCATCGAACAACTGCATGCACTGAAACGAGGCACAGAAATGAGGCAAGCAGAGGCCAGAGTGAAAGGTGCAAACCCTTCTGGCTCTCAGCTGCTCCTTTTGCAATCGGTTACACCAGGAACGCATCAAGACACGGGCTTGGAAAAGCATGAGCCCAGATCACGCCACTGATCTCCAACCCACAGAGCATTTGTCTTGCTGAGCAGGGCTGTGTAAAATACAGAAAAGATATTTCAGGTCTTAAGCCAAGCACCTAGCAAGGTGATATTCCTTAGACCAAGCACCACTCCCCCACGCGTTCAGCTGTATTATGTGTTTTACAAGTGGGAAAACGAGTCCTGGAAGAGGGGGAATGAACTTGTCCCAGGTCCCTGAGCAGGCAGGGACAGAGCCAGGATGAGGGACCAGGCTGCCCTATGTTCACCCTTCTTATCCAGCTTTTAGGCTGAGAAAGCGATCTGACAGAAGGCTGGTGTGCCCAAAAGTGCTTTTCCAACCATATCAGACCAGCTAATAAAAGATACTAAATCTTTCTGCAAACTTGCATCTCTCATATCCTTAGTCACAACTAAGCACTATTACTTCTACATCCAAGTATCACCTACCAGTAAAACATCACTCCCTCGAACCAAGGTCAAAACCTACTGAACTGCATCCCCAAGAGCTTCAGCAACCAAAGTGACTGCTGAAGACAAGAAGTAAAGAAGATTTGAACTAAAAACTGAAATGAAAACACAGAGGAAAGGAGGTCAGCATTGCGAGCTCTCTTGGCTCCGCTGAAGGTCTTTGGTACTTCGTGATTCCTCTACAGCTTCAGCTATTTGGTCTTGTGAGCAAATAAAGCCCTCATGACTGTGGAGGAAAAGCTGACAATGAAACTCCAGGGCAATCAAACACAAAAGCCTAGAAGGCGAAGAGAAAGACCCCAAAATTCATACTTAATTCAGCTCAAGGTGGTTCTAGTCTTAGTTGAAGCCTCCTGGTGCTACTAAGGTATAAAATACTACTACAGCACGTAACAACAAAAGAGCAAGCAGTCACTTGTCTTGTGATTTGTTGGCCCCTAGCACATGAAAGCCTCTATAAGTTGATTTAATTGTCAATCCTCAATTACTCTCTGGCTTTCTTTTTCCTTGTATAAAACGATTCTCTAGCATCTGTGCCAATAATACATCAATGGAGCACTATAGCAGCCATAAAATCCATGATGTGGGATGTTTTGTAGTTTTGAGACCCCTTCACCGATTTAGGGAAAGAATTCATTGTTCTCTTTTCCCTTCTACTTCATTTAAAACCACTGTGCCCCTGGTACCCTTTGCTGCTGTGGACTGCACCGTCTTTCTACCTCGGTTACACTCCCCCCGCCCCCCGACTGCAAGATCTGGCGGGGGCAAAATTTGGGTCACAGGTAGAGTTTGACTTTTAAAATGTAGGGGAGAATGACCAGGTAGCCAAAGCATTTACCTGACTGTCATCAGTGCTTAGGAGACCTGGTGAGGAGGGGGCAACGCTCCCTCAGCCCTCTTGCTTTTCCTCATCTCCAGTTACATACTCAGGGGTTATTCAGAGCACTTTCTGTTTCTTGCAAGACAGACCCCAGAAATTCTCCTGTTTAGGACATCTGGATTTCCTGATTTGCCATCTTCTTCAGTGGCTTCCACATTTTTCCCCCCCACTGTATTTTTCCCTTACTGTGAACTTTTCAGACTTCTGATGTGCAGGTAGGGGACAATGTTGGCATGGCCTGGCGCAGGGGCAGACAGCAGCACTAAAAACACCCCTGGTATTTCTGTTTTCATCTGAGTCTACTTCAGCATCTGGAATTTGATTCAGTTTTCTGGTGCAGGCGGGTCCAGCAAGACTCTCAATGTGTGTTACATCTTAACAAGCCACAGACCTTTCCAAGCTGAGGCTGAGTTTAAACAAACCTGAGCTGGGCTTCAGAAAACCCAACTGGGAAAACTGGGCAAATTACAAACTATGAATAGCGTCTGTTGACTGTTTTGGAATGTTTCATAGCAAATGTTCACATATAGTGAGATTTTTCCTATTACTCAAGTTGAGTTAGACCTTATTCTGTAGAAAATGTCACTGTAATAAGCTGTACAAGTTGAAGTTGGCAAATTTTGTAAATCTTTCCTTTGATTTTCATGTATTCTCAGTTCACCATACAATATGCTGGCTTTTTAGTCACAGAACGCTGTTTTAGGAGTACCAACTAGTGATTTAATTAACCTCTGTTATCTTCTACCCTTCTCCCCTTTCCCTATCACATGACAAGTTTATTTTCATGTTTAAATAATGCCTTGTTGTTGGTCCTAATACCACTTCCCCTGAATATGCACACAGATGACATTTCAGTTTCAGTGATTTTCCTGAAAAAAAATGGATTTTAAGTGAAGTGTAAAATACAACTAAACCACAACAAGGTTAGGAATTCCCTCCAAAAATCAACCTGTGATAGCTGAAACAGATATCTATTATGAGATATTCTGAAAGGGGGCACTTCCTAAGAGAACAGCACAAAATCTGTACAGATTTACATGGTGCTCATATTCCAGCTCTCTGCTTGAACAACTTCACTTTTACACCATTTCCACTAAAGAGAACACACTAATGCCTTCTAACATACACGTTAGTTAATCAAGGTCAGTCCTAGGGTTACGGCTGTACCCACTAGCAGATTAGTCACGCTTAAACATCCTACTAGTTGAGACTGCGTCAGCCTTGACCTTTTCACAAGGTCTTTCTACTTCTTGCTCAGCTCTACCTTCAAATCATAAAGCGAGTTTCATTATCTTCTCTGAAGAACCTGAATGCTTCACTTTCCCATTATTGTCCATGCTGCTGCCATCGGAAACTCGTCCCCAGGGTCTCATCTCTCAGATGGCATCCCTGTTCCCTTCAGCCTTGGCTCCAATTCCAGCTCTCACTGATGTTTCTGCATTTGCTCAGTAACCACACCGTGTTCTGTATAATGGAAAACATGAGCATCTCATACCCTGATAAAATTACTTCTGTGCTTACACATCTACTTAATTCCATTTTGCCATTGATTTGTCATTTTAAAGTTAAATAATAAACATGGATTGTAGCCAGGATACTGAGTGCTGCTTTCTCTCCCTCTAGTTTTTGATTTATGTGTTTGTTTATTTACTGATATATTTAAGTACTCCCTATTGCATTTCACACATAATCTGGCAAATCCTGAGGATTTACTTTCACAATTGATTAGAAAAGTCAATGTTTTACAGATGGGATTAAAATGGAAAATATCTAGAAGCCTTGATGGAATCTACCTATGACAACTATTATCTCCAATACCGTCTCCAGCCCTTTAAAATCTATGTTTTGTATTGCCAAACACTGTGAAAATATAACCATTTCCTGTTACAGGTATTATGTCAACTAAAGAAATATACTTGCTCATTTGTCCATTGTGGGAGTGCCTTCTAGGCTTTTCATTTAATCAGCACATGGGAAAAGATGATTGTTTTCCATTTGCTGGTAGTTTTCTTCTCTTCAAAATTAAATCAGGCAGGCTAGTAGGCAATGCTGAGGCAAGCAGCGTTTTCGATATTATCACTCCAGTAATCTAAATTTAAAAATTCTAAAAATGTCAACATGTGATATTTTGATTTTCCCTTTTCCTTTTATTTATACTCCAAACCATGTATTACTTCTTCATTTTTATTTATTTTCAAATCAGTGTTTAGAATTTTTTAATGCTTTATGACAGGGCAAACTGCTTTTTTGCTTTTTGATTCTCTGTCAAATGAGGAACCTGGCTTCCCTTTTGATCCACTCTCACAATCAAAAACAAATCAGTTATTCACACATAGCTCGCTTCACGGTGGAATAATTTCCCAGATCATGAAATTTCACTGCAGAGTGATAAAAAGATTAGTCTGGTGTCAGAGAGCAGATTACAGGGCAGCCTGGAGAAAAGAATTAGATCTACTCCTAATCCCATTCTCCTGAGGCTCGGATCCTCTTGCTGGCCTTCACTGGTGCTGCTAGATGGTGAAATTCAGTTCTGTTCCACAGTGCCATCAGAGGTTTGAACTTGTAAGAGGGGCCTTGTTTTGCTGTTCTTAGTGAATTTAATGCCAAAATGTGGGAGGAAAGGAAGGAGGTTGTGTGCTGGGGCTGAGAAATTCCTAAAGAGAGCAAGGGATCGCTGCATTATTAGCTGACCACTGGAATTTGTAGAACAGTCAATATTGATTGACCTTGCCTGTTACAAAAAGGTCAAGTAAGCAGACAGGATAAGGTGATGGGGACTGTTGGTGTGTCTGGGTGCTAAAAACTCATATAAAGCCAGAGACAGACAATGCAGAGTGGCCCACGCAAGTCTAAGGCACTGAAAAACACCCCAATTAAGTGAAAATTATCATCCCCATTAAGTGGCCGCCATCATTGCTTAATTGCTACCCAGGGAGGTATCCTGATTAAGAGCAGATGAAGTTTAGCACATCTTATGGAGTGGGTTATTGCTCAGATATGAAGGAAAGGGAAGAAAAAGAAAACAAGAAATACAAGACTAAGGCACTTTGATCTAAAGCTGGAGGTGCTCAGTTTTGCTAGGTAAAACCAGAGGTGGGCTGGGGACCCGCTGAATTGGGGTGTCTTTTTTTTTTTTTTCCCTTGTGCATTAAGGTCAAGGTCTGCAGGGACTGGGGCTGACATGTCCCTGGTTTTGCCACTTGTTTGCTCCCAAGTGAGGGAAGAGCAGGAGGCGAGTCCGCCTGCTCCAGCTGGACACTTAACCCGGCCCGGGCTGGACTGCCGTCCTGCGCAGTCATGCTCCAGCTCTGCTTCCTCTGCAGCTCAAAAACACCTTTTCTTCAGCTAGCATCAGGCTCACTGTTCTCACTCTAAATCCCCATGCCTCAGTGAAGAGTATGGCTTTGTCAAGATAATGTGACCACTCTTTTTTTTTTTTTTTTTTTTCTCTCTAACCCAGCAATTCTTCTTTCTTTGGAAGAGCTTTGACCTTTAAATGAAGGTGCATGCCAAGAAAAATCCAGAGCTTGTTATCAAGACAATCTGTGGCACAGGCTGTGTGGTAATGTCCTCCCGAGGTGATGAATCAGATCTATCAGTGTCTAGATACTAAGGCCTTTTTTATCCTTGCAAACTCAGGGCTTTCCAAATCTTTAAGCCTGATCAGAGATAGAGCACTACAAGAGCTTACTTAAATCTCAGCAAGCAGAAAAGAGGGCGAGGGGGAGAGAGCTCACATAAAATAAAGAACACCACTTTTTAAAGATAAAACATAACTCTAGGTACAATAAAAGCCTTTAGAGAACAGAAGAGATCTTTGTCAGGAATGTATCTCATTTAGTCCCATTGTTTCACTTCGTGCTTTTCAGAAAGCTAGCCATTTATCTTGCCTTTTTTTCCCCCCAGGTTTTTTTTTTTCCTCCTTTCCTGATGCCAGTTTCCATTTCATTAGGAAATGAATCACTGATGAGGTGCTAGTCCTGTCTCCCTGCAAGCAGACCTCCAAAAACAAGGTAGTCAGGAAAAGGAAAATATACAGTCTTATGACCTAAAACCTGAATGTTTTTACAAGTACAGTTTTATTTATGTTGTGCTGTGTTATGGATAGCTGTCATTTAGGGTTTATGGCATGCAGGCTAGTAATTCCAAATCAGAGTACCTATGGTTAGATACCTGCAACACGTCTTGAGGCTTCAAAGGAAGAAATTTTCAAAGGAAAAAAGCAAAGTGCAAAAGAATTCCTAAATGTCCACAGGATTTCCCCTGTGGGTGCTGTGAGCCAAACTTTCCTGGTTCGCAGCACATTGCCTGACCGCTGTACCTGTGTCCCTGAAAGCCTCAGAGGGATCTCTCATTTTCACAGTTGGTGTACTGCGCACACATTTGTTCATGGAGTTATATGCCCAGACAAGGAGACAATCACATTTCTGTAGCTGGAGTACCCCTGTGATGAGGCATAATGCTCTCGTGGTTTTTGCACAGAGAAGCAAACTCCCAGAAAAGCCATGTCAGCTTGAGTTCGACCTTTCATTCAACAGTAATGAAGATCAGGATATTTTCTATGCAACATGGCTGTGTACTGAGCACACACACGTTGTCAGATACGATACAGTCTACACCCAAACCTCCTTAATCCCATGATCCCCGAAAAACAAAGTCCTGACCCACACAGCAGTTCATTTTGGCTACTTCAGGTATTCCACAGTGAGAGATGAAGGGAGCGGACACTGCTTTCCCATCCTCTGCAAGAACTCCTCCACCACTCTCACTGAATTGGTATGACACACAAACCGAACTGTTGCCAGAAATGCCCATCTTGGAGCTTGAAAAATGTGTTTGTTTTTGCCAGCAACACCAGTCTAATAAAATACATTTCTCCCTACCAACCTAGTCTCTTTTATATCCTCTGACAGTACTCCTACATGACTATCATGATGCTGTGTGAGTCTTCACAGCTTCCAGCTACATTTTTTTGTTAAATTTCAGCTGGAAAACCACAAAAGAAAAGAAATGCATTTAGCATTTGCAGAATCTTGTCCCTCAGCTTTATAAGGTTACGATATATAATACACACATTTATTTTACACAGCTTCTAAGTAACTAATCTAATGTGTCCTCCATTTAGAGAGCACGTAGCATTTTGCAAAAATATATTGGATCGACCCACTTGTAAGATGTGCACGAGTAGGACACACCACTTTCACTCACACCATCAAAAAGCTTTGAGAATTGTACTGGGAGGTTGATCAAACTCCTGCACAACCACAGTTTGCACAAGGACTTCTTATTTTGAAGATCCAGATTTCCTGAGCAGCAGCCCGATTGTCAAAAGAGCCAAAAATCCAGCAGCCTTCCGAGTCTCCCTTCCCCTTTTTTCCAAAAGCAATGCATGTGCTGGGTGGTTTGCATTGATTCCTGCATACATGGAACATGATGCCTAACTCCACCTGTCCCTATAAACCGCTTATAATCTTGACAGAGAATACATAAATAGATCAGGAGCTACATCCAGAACCCGATAATTTGATGGGCATGGGCTGAGCATCTCAGGTCCCTGCAATCAAAGACATGAATTCAGGGATGATGACACCAACAGTCAGGAGCTCGCTCAAGAACATGCAGTGTGGAAGCAGGAGCAATGGACAACCACCACCAAAGCCAGAGCAGGGTAGCCCAGGAGCAGTGAACTTAGACCTAAGACTTTGGCCAAATTGCTTCATTTCTCCCTGTGCCTTCTGTCAGATTTAGCTCATCATCCCTAGGAGAAAGACTTTTTCACATGACATAGGTAAAAAGCCTAACGTCATGGTGCAATCCTGATTATCTATAGCCCATCAGAGCACAAAAGAAAATCCACCAAGGTACCCTTAAAGCTAAATAATATCCCACCTTTCCCCTCTCTTGTAAAGTGCTTTAGCTTTGCAGATTGTGTTGCTTTCTTGCTTGTTCTACAGTGAATTGGTTTGTATCTCAAACCTACTTGCAACTAAGTAAACCTATTATATTGATTTTAATGTTGCATTGTTTCTTTGCGTTCCCTGTCTTCCTGCTGCTCCTTGTTTTCTGTTTATTAAGAACTAAAGCATTTCCAGGTCAGAGGCAGTCCTTTTTGTATTCTTTGTTGTGTTGGGTTTTTCCCCCCCCGCTCTGTGTTTTCTGTAATTCTGCATTTGTATAACTCGCAGTGCAGAGTTTTGAGTAATGGGTTTGAATGTTTTTCCTCATGGCCAGTTTTGTTTCCTCTGTTTCTGTTTTCTCTCCTTTACGCTGGAGCAAAGGAGGAAACCTCAAATGAGCTGTGCATCAGCCCATTGATTAAGCGGAGTACCTTTCCATGCAGTAATTACCATTGCCTAAGCTATACTCAAGCACAGCAAATCATTTTTATTTCTGTATGCTCTGCAACTCGGAGAAAGAAGCCCTAGTCATAGATAGGCAGCATATGAATTGCCTGAAAAATCCCAGGTTGTGTACAGACCATTTATAACCTAGCCAGCCCAGTGTTTGCAGAGGTTTTTGCCCACTAAACATCTCATAAATCATTGACTTCCTTTAAAAAGATAACAATAATTTCAAAGAGGTAAGTGGGATTGGTCTGGATCATTATGTACTCCCTCTAGGGCTGGGAGTTGAAAGTTTTAATTTTCTTTCATCAATCTAAGTCATCACCCAAGGCTGGAGTGTGATGTTTGACTTCCACTACTAGAAACCTTAGATAAAGTGAGATCTGAACATCCTCCGCGGAGGTCTCAAGTGATGCTACTGCACTTGTTCAGGAATTTGTATCTCAAGACAACTGTTTGTGAGCAGAGTGGTACAACCCTGCGCCAAGCCCACTGTGGGATCGAGACCTGAAGCCACCATCAGCAGAGCCCAACGCCTTTCTTCTTGTCGTGGGTTTACTTGTAAAGAGAGATGTCGTGTTTGTTACCAGGACTTCACAAACAGGTATGTACATGCAGGCACTACGCAGCACAGCCGTAATGAGTTCAGTGTGGTTTTGGTAGCCCTGAATTCACTGCATGTGTTCTGTAGAGTTGATCCGCATATCTGGGGAACGTATCTGGGGTTTCCGTATGCCTGGCAACCCAACCATTCCTCCAAACTAGCTCACTGACATTCAGGAGCCTAAATAATAATTCTAAATCCTTTGTATCTAGGTAGAAAAAGAAAATATGGCCACATAAACTCAGATATAAAGTACTCGTGGTTGGAGGGTTACTCCTCCATAACAGCAGCTGAAATCTAAACGTACTCTCCCGTCATATGACATGTTTGTGGCAGCGTATAGTTGTATCCCCCATCAATCCAGGGCTGTATCCCTCGCTGCAGCTGAATCCCACTTACTGCTTGCTGTTTCCATTGGCTCTGGGGCTTTTTGGTTACATTTGTGGAACAGAGGACCCTGGCATTCTTGTTTACAGTTTATAGTTGACGCTTTGATGTACCATCACTCCAGCCACAACAACTGTAACACAAACTAAGCTAAGCATTTTTTTCCAGCTAATCTAGTGTTTTTTCTTTTTGCAAAAACTGTACATCCATTTAATATTTTCCCAAAATGTGACAATTATTTAAAATAATTTGCTGAATAATTTATATGACTGATTTTCAGCATGTGCATTGTTTCACTTATTTTTTTATTGGAATTGACTTCTTTTTAGCCAGTTGTAATCATTCTTTGTATTCCTACCAAGAACAGAGGATCTTTCTGACCGGAGCTGTGCAGAAAATGAGATATTGGACATCCCCTACAGCCCATAACCTTATGGATAAAATTCAACAAAAGATTGAGACAAGCAGAAGGCAGCAAACAGGGAAGCTCGTAAGGCACAAGTGGGAAAGAAAAGTATTACGGAGCCACCAGTGACCACTGCTTGATCCTGGCTTACCTGGTGTTCCTGAGTGTTTTAGAGGAATCCTGGCAGGAAGATGTTCAGCACAGTCACACCTGTGGGATGCTCCAAGCCTGACGCACATCAGCTTTGAGTTTTCTCACGGTATGTTTCACATCTTCAACCTGGAAAAGAAGATGCCATATTAAGATATCAAAGGACAAAGCAACCAGGAGCAGACGATGTTAGAAACCTATTTACCCACAATTTGACATTCTGCCAACAGCTTGTTGACGGCACATTGTACCAGCTATGTGAAGAACCACTTCTGCAGGCAAGAGGAAAATCAGGGCGACAAGTTCATTGCTTTCTTAATCCATCTACTGACACTGCCAGCAAAGACAGCCCTGCTTTTAGTACCAGATTTAGTGCGGTTTTCCAAACAACTTATTTCCTATGTGCCACGGAAGGTAACTGGAGTGACAGACTGCAGATGAGTGCAAGCACTGAGCAAATCAGTCAGGTCCAAAGCACCTTTCCCAGCCTCAAAACAAGATCCACCTTTTCTGGATCCTTGCAGATACTCGACTCGACTCAACTGTGTCTGTGAATGCAACTGCAGGTGTGACAAAAGGAGACCTCTGCGCTGCAGAATTGTGACCACGCACCAGCTACTGCATGAGCGCAGGGCTTGGAGGAGGGACTGAACTGCAATGGACTAACTTCCCCAGCTACTGCTTGGTTAAAATTTTCAGCACCTTAGTCAGGATACGGAATTGAGTTATAGTTCAATAGGAGTATCAGAGTATTTAAATAAAATGTATTTCAATAAAGGGAAATTCAATCTAAAGAAGAGGTTTTAAAAGGCACGGACGTATTTCTCAGAACCGGTGTTTCTACCCTTACAAATTCATGATATGTGCTCTCTAAAATCTAATACCAACCTGTAATGTTTTAGAGGGGTATATTATATTTAGCTGCTTACCTAGATTTCTTTGTAAATTAAACCTAAGCCCTCAGCGATACTTATCTTCCTTTTGTTCTTTCCTTTCTAATTATACTGTGGCACTAATTATCTTATGGGCAGAAACAGTCTATAGATTGCTGCTGCTTCAAAGACTCAACCGCAGCTCCTGCTAGTCTCTCATACCTTATGAATATTTTCATTTGGTAAAAAAAAAACTCACCCCAAAATGCAACAAAGAGCAAGACTCTGCCCCAAGGTTTCTCCTTTTCTACGAGTTCTCCACTTCCCCAGTTCTCACATTCTCGCTATCACTACTGATTCTCAAAGTTTGATTCACTTTTATCCTTGATCTACAGCACTTCTCTAGACTATAAATGGTACCTGTCCTCTAAAAAGTACGACTGTTTCCTGAGTAACACAACTAAAATTGTTAGGATCTTTTCCTGTAGCCTTTATGTGGAAGAGCAGTCTACCTCTTGTGTAATCCCATCTGGAGCAATTTAACAGCAGCTGTCAATACTGTAACCATGAATTTTTTCATCTGAGAAAATGATTGTAAAATTGGATCATCACAGAGCACATTTCAGTGAAAACACCATCTTCTTTTTTTTAAAGTATAAGCTCAATAAATGATGTTTCTAATGTTAAATCATGCAATGTTAACTTACTGCTAATGGCACAAACGTATGCTCACTTCACAAAATCTACCACATTAAGACCCTCTAAAGAGAGACAAAAAAGGGATCTTAACAAATTTTTCAACTCATCAACTCACCATGGAGTCAACTTAAAGCATTGATTAATAGGACCCTTGCTATCCCAGCTGAACCCATAAGTAGCTTAATAAGACATAAAATATTCTGCTCAGGGTTTTTAGTTTAATACTTTTTATTGATTTTTTACAAGAAAATACAATAACATTGTGCATATAAAGCAGTCTGCGCAAGGCCTTAATTTTTCACAGGCACATCATTTTGCATGTATCACCAATCTGCATGACCTTTAAACTGTTATTCAGCAAGAAAATTAAATATCTAGCAGAAAGCTTTGAAAGAACAATTCATTAGAGAGTACCTAGTATGTGTTACTATTGCATCGTCGCACACATACACACATCTAATGGGAAACTGTTGACATATTTTAATGACAGCGCTGAGCACGACAGTCTTGCTTGCGGTGAGTGGGTTACCTTGCTGTACATGCAGAGGACGTAGTTGGGCATTTATGAGCCTCACGAGAAAACAAAGAAGTCAGGCGAGTTCACTAAGGTCATCTACCTCTACAGCATTCACAGCTGTAGCGTCTCCGCACTCTGCCTACATTTCATTCCTTGTTGCTCCGTGGCCCTCTGTAACACGGAAAAGCAATCACAGCTGTCACACTCCTCACTTGTTCCCCACTCCATCACCTTCCCACCACCAGCTCTCTCTTCACCCCGAGGCCGTCTGACAACCCTGCTCTCAAGCTCTGCTTTAACCATGAGGCTTTCCTTCTGCCCTGCCCGGACCAGCCTCCTCGGGGCTCCTTCTCCCAAACAGGGACAAGGAAATAGCTGTGTCTTTCCCCCAGCTGGAGTTGAAGTGTTCAAGTGCTTCTGTTTGCTTGATTCCTGCTGGCAAGGACAAACCACATCGCTCACCTCAAAGCCATCAACCGCTTCAGACTCCCTCACAGCAAGCGGCTAGAAGCGTTTCTACCTCCATTTGTCATGGTGCCCACACGACGTGGCTCTGAAGTCCTTACACAGGGCGAGAGAGGCAGCTGCCTAGAGCACAGGACCGCTTAATGGGCAGCCAGGTTATTTTTGTTCTCTATTTTACCTCACTTCGTTTTTAAATATCTTACCTAGAGGAAAAGGCCCAGAGTCACCACCATTGGAAAGTCCCATCATCACACAGGGATCTTCTCCACGAGCTAGAGCATAAGGGAGGTTTCAGATACGCTTATAACGTCCTGAACAAAACCGTCTTCCCCCTGTCCAACAGTGACCCCTTTGTGACATTGCTCAATAACAAGCATAGACTTTGAGGGGAGCAGGATTGTAATCATTAAATTGTAAATCCCTTTAAATGCAAAGATCAAAGGGAAAGTTTCAATCCAATGACACATAATTAAAAATGCAGACGTGAACGGCTTTGATTCATGAATGCTTATGCACTTTTAAATTGTTGCCAGGGAGATCAGGACATGAGAAAATTAAAAACCATTACGCTTCAAAAGGATAAATGATTTTCACAGCTTTCTAACATTATTTCCTGTTGCGCAGATTTTTGTGTGTTTTAACATTTCCCCCGCCCTGCCTGGGCAGATTAGTTCTGAAAAATGTTTTCCAGAAAACGTTCAGAACTCAATGAGATTAAAAGGAGATTAGTGAACTTATTGGATGGAGAGTTCCCATTGGTACTTAATGGCAAATGCTTGGGGCAGTTAAAGAGGAACCCCACCACACACATTCTACCCTTTTACCTGTGTTTTAATTTAAAGAGTTGTGACCTTTTAATTCATCATTCTTTTTCTAATTGAGCCAGGATAATACAATACGGTATAGGCCATAAGCCAAATCTCCCTGAAGTTCAAGGAAATATTCCCATGACCGTAGTGGTTTCAATCTGTTTGTTTAACATTTCTCACTTGTAAAAGTCAAAGCACTTAACTGAAAGGAAAAGGCTGCTTCCTATTTCGCAAATAAAAAATTGAGACATACTAAGTGGACACGATTCTCAATGGTGCTAACACGGACGTTGGGCTAAGTCTAGAGCTGTCAAGGTACAGCAAACACTCCCACTCCTGATCCTCCTCCATGTCTCAGGTCTGCCCTGCTTCAAGACGTGACTTTAACACTCCCAACTGGCACCGGAGGCATCCTTTGAAGGGCTTTAAAAATCATCCCAGTCTTACCAGAGACAAACAGTCTTGCTTCGTATTTGCAAGCATTTAGAAGTTAATTTCTTAGACAGAAATGCATTGCTGAAGTGCACCTGTGAGTTGATGGTTGCAATGAACTCATAGGCAGCATTTTCATTACTGGCCTGAAAGTACACGTGAATACAAGACGAAAAGCTTTAGTTCTGAACTCACATTGCTTCTTAACATGAAGGGTGAGGATCATCAGATGAAATCCTGAAACCTATACGGTACCCAGCTACAAATTACCTGGCCACCCTCCTTTCCCTGTACAGTTGATGGAATGCAGGATGATGTATCTCATCTGCAAATACCTGCAAATAATCTGCAAATATTTGAAGTTACATATGTAACTTCAAATGTCTCCATATCATGTAGATGGTTTTGGTTTCTATGTCTGAAGTTACATAGGATGAGTCCCACTATTCAAAAGGTGTACATTTGGGATGAAGGAATAGATACAGCCCCAGAGGCATAGCAGCCCTAAATACATCAGAAATCCCACTCTGTTTCAATGCTTTGGAATTTCACGACTCCACTTTTTTAATAAAGTAAGATGCAGCTGAAACACATCTGCATGAGGCTGACTTGCTCCTCACTCTACTGTGGCATTTTTCAGCTGCCAGTCAAGCCAACCTTCACAACATCTTCCCTGAGGGGGAAAAGCCAGAGACAAGTAGCAGCAGACTAACAGAGCACTGAACAGTTCAGCAGGCATTTGATGGTGAAAGGAAAAGCCTTTTGTATTTACTTTTGAACATATGAATCAGACATCGTTTCTGTTTGAGACCGGGCTACTTCTGAAAAGTGTCTCCACAGTGGCAGCCAGCTGAGATTCAGCATAAGGGGCCATCCCAAAAACACACTGTTGCCTGCCTTTGCCATCCATGGCATTTCACTGAGATAGCTCCAGGAAAGAGATGCCCCGCATTAAGACATCTAATACATTACCCCTTTCTGCTATTTATTGTTACTAATATTAGAGCAGCAAATAAAGTATGGTGAATTTATCTTTCAGTTGGTGGTTGTTCAAGAACATGTTAATATTATTCTTTGTTTACAGTTATTGGATCAATAATGCTGCTATATAATTCTTATTCTGCAGATTTGAGTCAAAAGGAGATTTTCTAGTCTCACTTTCTTTGTGACACAGACCATAACACTTAATCCATTTACAGCAAGGCTTAGATCAGTAACTTGCATTTGACTAAGGCAAAAGCATCTGGTGCTCACTTGAGGACTTCAAGAAGTGGAGAAGCAGTTTATTCTTATTTTTTATGTGAATTTGAGCCTTTCTCCACTAATGCTAATGTCCCCATGAGCATTTTCTATGTGAAAGAGCATGCTTCATGTTCAAGCACCTGGATCCTCTTGTAAGCCTGGCTGTTGAACGCTGTCTTCCACACACCCCTTGCAGAATGACTGTTCTGTTGTAAGGGAGCAAGAGACCAGGTTTAAACGAGCTTGTTACTGTCATCAAGTTTATCCTTAAACCTGGCAGTATTGTAAGAGCAGGCTGACAACTACCGGATAGTGAAGACTCTCTGAACTTAGAGATGCCCCTTGTTCATGTGAATACTTGGGCTTCTCCAGCTCCCCCAGGGAAGGGGCTGATCATACCCTTCCCCAGGAGGGTTGCCTGGCCCAGTTCAGGGCTCCTCTGAGGTTCCTGCAACCATATACACTCAGTCTTTGGCTTCAAAGAATTCACTTAGCCTAAGACGAGGTACCCAATTTCATCAATCTTTTCCTCAATATACTTTTTGTCAAGTATCCGTACTGTTCTGCTCGGCACTTGCCTTCAAAAGCAACATGGTCCTTGTAAAACAAGAGACAAAGGCATGTTAATTGTCCCCCAGAGGTGCCTCAGGCAACCCGAGAATCCCCTCTGTGGATCTGTATTGTGTTTCTGCAGCAGCATAAGGTTTGGTCTCCTCAAAGTCAACCATCACGGCACACAGGGCCCAACACTTCAGGGACTCACTACAACGATGTGCAATCTCATCTCTAGCTGGGACACTGCGTAAGTATCAAGACTTCCTCCCACTCTCTTTTCTCCTGCAAACCCTGCGATTTTTCTCTGGGCATGTTCGTCAGCCACTCTATTACGAGCTCAGGGCTGAGATTAGAGTTCCCTGCTATTCACTGCATTTCTTTATCCCACTTTGTCAGAACAGAACCAGTCTTTCAGCACTATGATGACACCTTACCACAGTGTGGATGAGGTTATGACTGACCTGCAGGCACAAGGAAGAGATGGAGTAGGAAGCTCTCTTCTGCAGCATTACGGCACTGTCCTGAGCTGCCCAGATGCTATTTGACTGTCCTTCCTCTTAGATGGGATGAACAGGAGGGAGAAGGTGAACAGCAAAGATGACTTTGTCCCTCAGTCCACATCTGAACTACACAGCTGAGGCCAGGAAAAGCGTGAAGGGAAGGAGAGCTGTCACAGCAATACCAATTCTCCATCCAGCGTGGTACTCCTGCAGTTCCAATTTCTGTGGATACCAGCTCTGAGCAGTGACGTACCAAAAGCACATCTGCTGTCTACATATTGGCTTGCAAAAATATGCAAGATGGGTTCTGATAAACAGATGCAAGGGCAGTTTCCTACGCAACTCTCTCTGCTCAGCCACCATGCCAACTAGTGAACTATTTGTTTCACCCCCATGGTCAGGATTTGACTCTTACCAGGACCAATAGCAGGGGCTTGCCAAGAACAGCTGTCCTGATTTCCAGCGTGCTTGAAAGCAGGGGCAACACAAAATCTCACAGCTGAACAAAATCCTTTGCTGTTTGTGTTTATTTATGTTCTTTCATTTCAGTCACAAAAGAGTGAACTGGTATTCAAACATTTAGGCCTGTTTCAGGGGCTGGTGGTGTGACCTTCTTGCTCAATTCACATTCATTTTGGTCCCAGGCTTACCCCAAGTCCAAGCTCACTGCAAGTCCAGGAAAAGGAAAAAACCCAAAGCTAATTAATCCAAATGCTGTTTATCAGTAATAAATTTTATAAACTCCTTGGCCGTTTGCAGCAGCTCAAATTTACTGTGGTCAATTTGCTTTGTAGGACGAAGACCACCGTAGTTTCTGACAATCTCCGTGGTTTCTCAGCATTCTGTGGAAGAGATTGTTTTAAGACAGATAGGTACCCAGGCGGTTAGTATTCTCTTTAAGACACCTGCATATTTGAAGCAATTCTCTTCCCTAACACTCTTAGCCTTGCCAGGGCTAGGACCACTAGGAAGGGGAAGATGAAGAGGAAATCCTCATCCAGAGATAAAAGAGCTGCCAACTACCTTTTCTGCCCTATTGGAAATTATATTAAGAGTTCACAATATCTCTTCTCACCTACTGGAGAGGCTGGCAACTGAGTGCTGTCTATGTCACGAAAGGCTCTCAATCCACATTTCTGTGCTGTTTTCAAAAGAAATCAT
This sequence comes from Chionis minor, assembly GCA_013398295.1. Classification (NCBI taxonomy): domain Eukaryota; kingdom Metazoa; phylum Chordata; class Aves; order Charadriiformes; family Chionidae; genus Chionis; species Chionis minor. The sequence goes on from VZSF01001512.1 coordinate 223,966, forward strand.
TGTTCTCCATGTTCTGCAGGTCTCCTTTACTGAACAGCTACTTAGCAACATGCTTTCTCTGCTCTGCTTGTCCTTGTGTTGAAGTGGTTGTTTTATACGAGGATAGAGAATACGTTATAGACGTGTTTTTCAGAAAGGCTGAGTTCCTAGAGGTACGACATCCCTGTACTGAAACTCAAGAGATTTGCATTCATCTTCTGACTCTGTCACCAGCTGACTGGCTGACCTCCATCCGTAAGGTAGTGATGAGAATCATCAAACAGCTACTTGCGTGTCAAACACACAAAAGCTGGGGGTGAGCAGTGCTGAAGAACAGCAAGGCATCATTCCTAATAGCTTGCGTGATTATTCCCAAACACATGCAATCTCATAATATTGCCTTCATTTGGCATAACACTGCCTGAAAACACCGAGAGGAAAACACTGTTTTGCTCTAGTGTTTTATTGATAACTGGAAGGGGAGATACAAGCAGAATATCTGCATTGCCCCGACAGACAAACAAAATCCCCATGTCCCGCAGGTAATTACCATCTCCTAATTGGGTTTGAAAACAGGAGGTTTGAGTCTGAATGCATGGAGTTTGCACCAAAATGAACAATTACTTGTCTGAGGGGTTCGGTGGTTTCAAAACACAACAGGAGGAGGCTGAAACTGAGGCTTTACCTGTGAGTTTGCAGATAGTCCTTCCAGACCTCCGCTGACAAGCTGGCTAGTCTTACTAGCTGGAATCAGAATCCATGCTCACCCCATTGTCATTTTTATCTGCCACTCTAGGCTCATTACATCAGTTTAACTAATGTCAATTAATATGAAAATTAAAATTGATAGCAAAATTAAGTACTTGGAAGACAGTCACTGTTCCTGCACAACTCTGGCATGTCTAATCACTGTTGTAACAAAACCGCAGTAACAACCTGCGCTTTCTAGGCCTGCCCTGACCCAGTCCCCATCCCGGCCCTTGCGGCGGTGTGACAATGCTCCCTATCCCTCCCCTCTGGGGTCGCCCATCACCCTCCTGTGCGGCACCCAAACTGGAGAACTTCTAAGATGCAGCGACCAGCTCATCCCCTATCTTGCTGTTGATGCACGCAAAGGTTTTATAGCACAGCTTACAATGCAGAGATCAAAAATAGACAAGGGCTTGCTCAATACCACTACAGACCTCTTCAAAAAGTCAGGTTTTCTGCCAACGGATTGTCAAAGTCCTATACCTGATACAGGAGGAAAGAAAAACTGCTAGACCTGCCCATGACCTTGGGGTTTCATTTCTTTGTGGCTTGGTTCAACAAAAATCTGCTTTGCCAATCCAGATGCCTAATTATTCAGAGTTTGTATAATACTCTGAAGGCACAAGCTGTATCCCGGAGTTAAAACACTATTACACACAGGGATTCTGATATCTTCCAGCCTTCACTCAGCAGCACTTTAAATGTTATTTGCATGAACATTATTGTGACAATAGCCTCTCACACCAGATCATCAGCAATGTCCAAACTTTCCAACCACAACACGCAGCTTAAAACTCATCTACTTGAAATGAACTGGCAGAATTAGAATCATCCTCTGTATTTCCCATTACCAAGGCACCAGACACACATTTTACAAACATCTTTTCAGCAAGGGACTGTGTCGGTTTACTGATACAATAATCAACATAAATCTGCAACACTCTTTTGCTGACATTGTTGATAGGGAACAAAACACAGTGTTAAACACACTCAGCCCTCATTCCCCCAGTGCAGCTTATCTGGAGTTGCTTTGTAGAGAGGATGTTGTGATTTTATGCTGGTGTATCCAATTTTATATTGATACCTGCTGTGTATGAGCGGAGCTATAACTGTGTTGTGCCCAAGAGCTATCCTTACTATGCACTGACTACGCTGTAACTACCTCCATCGTATACTTATAAATGGTTCCAAGCAGCGAAATAACATCTGTATTGATCTAAAGAACATTTTATTGATTAAACACTGCAGAAGAAACCATATGAAACGCAGGCCCATTATTTAACAATGTCTTTCCAGTACCTGTGTTGGAAATATAGGAACATGAGGCTGTTAAATTTTTTATCAAATGGCTCCCACTGAGATTGCTGTAATGATGCAAAGTCAAATCGCTAAGCTTTGGGTTTGCTTTGGGTTTACCCCCCCCTTCTATTCTGTTCTATAAGGGGAGGGAAAGATCTACAGATGAAGAATGCTTCTAGATATTGACACTAGAAGGATGACAGGATGAAAGTGCATCTCCGCACTTTCTACAGCAAGATGGCCCGCAGGTCTAGGACAGGAGATTGGTGTCCCTGAGCGACCTCCTGGGAAGACCTCCACTGGCCTGCACTTTCACAGCTTTCAATGTGTCAAATTAAAAATGTCATCAAATTAAAAAGCCACTGTGTCATGTCGAAGGGCCATCCATCTTCAGGGGTTTGTACTTATTCTCGTAGGTAGAGGAGCGGGATTTGGAAGACCACCACAGGAATGGCACACGAGGGGCAATTATCTGATTTTAAAGCAACCCCACTGGCAAGCGTAGCCAGGTGTTTTCAGGTGCATCATGGACCAGGAGAAACGTGGCGTACAGGCAACGGGGATCAGCACGAGGCTGCCTCCTGGCAGCAGCTGGCAATTTACCGTACCTTTTAGTTCACGTCATACATTCCTGTTTTGTTCTTGAAGAGAAATTCAGAAAACACCAACGGACATCTCTGCCAGGAAATAGGAAATGTACATAAAACCCAAGAGCCTCTTGGGAAATCCAAATTCAAAGGCTTTCAGACTCAATCTCCACCCAGCTCTGAACTCCCCCAGATTGCGGGAGTCTGTTCTTGTATGAGAAATCCAGTATCAATTGTTTTACCATTGATGTTGTGTTGTAAGGGGAAAGATACCGCAAGAAGGCGATGAAAACCTAAGTCAGGAAATAGGATGAAATCAATGCTTGGGGGACAGAAAGGAAACAGGATACTATCCAGGGTTCTGATGTTGTTCAATGAACATTTGGTAAGCTATTACAGTATGGACTCACTTTGAATGTTTCTAGTTATATTTATTTTAAGCAGAGAAAAATCTGATTTTGATATCACAGGAATGCTAATTCGATTTTTACATATATCAGTTGGGAGAGAAACCCAGTTATTGTATAGGAACTTGAGGCTTGGTAAAACTGGGAGAGTCAGCTCCAGGAAGATAACTTCCCTTTTTTGGTTTGTTTATTTGGTTTTTTTCCTATCTCCCTTCTACAGTCTTTAAATCTTTTCTCTGTTGAAGAAATTAAGATGAATTACGCCAGACTGAGTGAACCCAAGCTAGACAGTCAACTGAAGCAACTATTTTCTGTTCTGGCATTTTTCTACACCTGAAATCAATACCACCTGCCAAATGATATCTCCTAAAACACCTCTTGCCAGGTTGAGACAGTGGCAACCAGTGCCGGAGCACACAGCAGGTACCGGCCAGGACCTGAACTACAGCACTTCTACCTCCAAAGACTCATCATGGCCTTTGGTAACTCTTGTCACATCTCTTTCCGTAGATTTAATTCAGAATGGGAGACACTGACCTAAGTTTGTTAGGAGGCCTATTTTGAAGATTAAAGCTAGTACAGAAATATTATTACCAGGGCTGGAAAGGAATTTGTTCTCCCAGGCTGTACGTTGTCTTTTTAAATCTTATCCCAAAGCACAGAAAAACAGATGGGGTTTTTCTGGTGTTTTGTTTTGGCTTTTGTTTTGTGGGGGGTTTTTAATACACACACATATCTATTTATTTCTTGCACACACCATTACCAGTTTTGGTTTGCATTAATAACCATATTGAACATTAAAAAAAAGTTATGTAATTTAAATACTTTTTATAATAGTTTCACATTGGTATTTTCAGGAAAAAAAATCACTTTATAAAAATGACTTTCCAGAGAGTACGTACCCCCACTTCTTCTGGATAATAAATAGTAGAGAGCATTTTTAGAAGGGACTTTGTCCTTTAGAAATAATAGCGTACGAAACCAGAAATTTAAGAACACTTTGTTCTATGCGTGAAAAAATGTTTGGTGCTTTGTAAGAATAAGCACAGTTTGAGCATTCTCTCCAGTGATGGGTTGAGCGTACAGCCTGGATTCAATGTGGACTCCTCCTCGGGGGAAGATGGAGATCCTCTCCCGACTGAGGCACTGAATTAGAACCCAGTTGAGCTAGGTGTAGTTTCTAGCTAGACCTCAGATACCATAAGTCATTGTGAACAAATCATCTCCCACCTCCTTTATCTGCGATGGAGAGATAACAATGCATCTATCTCTACTTTATCTTCTGTAATGGAATTAGGTCCTTAGAGATTCTTGGTTTCTGGTGTACATTTGGGACTCAACATAAGAAGATATGCTTCGATTAAAGTTGGGGCAAGTCTGACAGGTAATACTGCAGGCTGAATGTGGGATCTGTAAACTCGGAAAGATGCCTGAAGGACAGGGAGTGTTTTAACCTTAGCAATTTTGCCCCCAAAAGTGCATTGCTCAACCCCAGGTACAGCTCGAGCTGCTTCTGCAACGGCAGAATCAACCCAGAGGACTCAGAGGGAAGAACCTGTAGATCAAAACCTCCTGGTGCCACACCGCCACTGAGGGACTGGCCAAGTCCGCTAGCAAGAATGCAGCAAAACTGCAGAGATTCACCTAAGTAAAATAGAGCACAGGTGTATTTACAGCCAGACGTGAGGTCTTCCCCCTTGTGGCTCTCCTTGTAATGTTTCAAGGACCTGGAAATCCACATCCGAGCCAAGGACAGTGCTGAAATGCATTCTGGCTATGCAGCTTGGTAAAGACGCAGGCAAGCCCCTTAGGGATGTTTAGACAATTTAATGGTGGAGGGTAATGCAAATGGTGTGTTCAGAGCATTTACAAAACAAACTGATTCTCTCTTACTGTTTTGCTACTAGAAGGAGACTTTTTTCAGTTAGTTGCAGTTCATTAACTGCTACCACTGAATGGTTCTTATTTTAATTTCTTTGATCTAATTCAGACAGGTTTTTTCTTTTTCAGCATTCAGCCAGAGCGTAAGTTTTGGCTTAGTTAATTAAATATATAGCTAATTTACATTAATGACTATTACAGGACACCTAAACATTCACACAGTTCAATCACTCAACAGGATAACATTTTAATCTCATTTCTTCGAAGGGAAATAGAAATGCTGTCTCACACAATGGGAAAGCTAATGGCCCACTTCTTTGGAAAAAGCTTTGAAACACCCGAATCAAAACCCACAAATGCGTGGGTTTGGAAGAGGAACTACAGGGACACTTAACGAGCATGAAGTGGTTCAGGAGAGCCATGTAAAGGGAGACTGTGGTGGTCTAAGATAGGAAAGGCAATTTCCAGTCTGGCCTCAGGTCCTGTGAGAGCTTCCAGTAATCAAGACCTAAAGGCCCACATCTGGAAATCTCCACCAAGGGACCCAAGTGTTTCCAAGTCTGAGACCGGTGGTACTCAAATCTAATAGGCTGAAGTGAAGACAACTTTGGAAAGAGACCCAAGTCCTTCCCTAACTTTAATTTAATTTAGTGTTTTATCACAAACATTATCTATGTAGTATATGTTCTCACAGAATCCAGAGAGATCTTGAGTCATTTTCCTGTCTTCTTCAGATTTGAACAGACTGCGGGAAAAATTAGCTACGTTACCGGAGAAAGACGACTCCAGAGTGGAATAAAATGTTCACACATTTGAGGAACAAATGCATTGGTGATATCCACTCTCATACCACACTCCATGCTCAGCATGGCCCTACGCAGAGCTGAATGATGGATGGAAGTCCTCTGACTGTGACACCGATTCCCATGAATCACACCCATGCCCACATTTTTCTTCTTTTTCCCTTGAAGGTTCATTCTGAACCAAACTTAGACCAGTGGTGCCATGAGTCAGCTGTAATAAACTGAGGAATAAACTGAGGGCTTCTATTAACTAAACAGAAGTTAGCTCCACAAGAAGGTGGGGGGTTTTTAATCTCTTTTTAACTTTAGTACCTCCTGATGCTTCCTCATGACTAGGAGACAACTTTAAAAACTGCATATTAGAAAACATGGACAATGTAGTACCCTTAGTTCTCCTGATTCAGGAGAAGGACTCAGGTTAGTACAAGGAAATGAATACAGAGAAAACCCCAGGAATCCCAAGGCAAACTTGTTGCTTTCCCACCGTTCATCACAGGAGGGTCACAGTTAACAACAGAACAAAGCTGAAATAAGCAATACTGTCCAGGGAAAAACATGTGCCATTGCAAAGTTTATGGCACAAGCCTGATATTACTTTGGTTCCATTTTGGATAATAGAGGCAGATGGTCTCTGAAAGGGCAACAGTAATAAATATTGACAGACAAAATCTGTCTGTTGAAACTTTTCCCTAACAAGATCTCAGATCTTGGCAACAGGCACAGTTCCAGGGTGCGGGATCAAGCTGCAGCGTAGAGCATTGTACCACATGCTGACACAGCCAGAATAAAGAAAAAACATCAAGAGTACAAGAAGCCTTTAGAGTCCAAATTTTTAGGGGGACAGTTTATTTATAAAGCCACAAATGCTTCCAGTCAAATTCCTGTTGGTTTATACATGAATAGGGGAAGTGAAATAATTGTGGGAAAGGTGGAGACTAAGGCAGAACAATTGTTGATTATTTCAACTGCAACCACCCCAAACTAGTTTCCAGCTAACTTCATTGCAACTAAGCATCTGGGATTTTATTGTCATCATTTTTAGTAGTCAAAAAACTCTTTTTCTATCCCACTGAAGTTTCTCCTCTGCCTCTTGATCTCCCAGAGCATTGTAAATAAGGGACAATGTAACATAAGCCTCAAAATAGGCCATTACTTAAACAAACGCATGGGGTCATTTTCACTTATTTCATGGCAGCCGTCCTCCACCCTTTGCTTTCCTTTGAGGTGGCTTTTTGATTGTCTTGTTTTGAAGCCAGGCAATTTGTCCCACACTCACTGCTGTTCATGGGCTAATTAGAATTTTAGAAGTAATTTAAACACCCTTTGCAGTGTGTTGTTAATTCCCTCCAGATTGCTGGGAACATTAGCTTCAGTGTTTGTTTATTTTAACTGACTCTAAAATATCAAACACATTAGAGGTTGTACCGGATTTGGGGTAATTCACCTTTAACAATAAATTCATTACAAAAGTAAGCATCCTACTTAATTAACATTGGCTTGTGCACATGGAAAGCTCCACACTCCAAGACTGTGAGGCTGAATGACAAGGTGGCAGATCTCGGTGCAGCAGGAGGACAAGCTGGGGAGTCACGGCCTCAGCACCCTGTAGTGCCGACACAGGGTGGCACAGAGCACCTGCAGAGTTCAGCTCTTCACCTCCAGCTTTCGGGACACCCCTGCTGCTGTCATCTGTGCTGGCTGGACTGTCACCGGCACGTGTGGGCTACCTCAGACACCAGGCACACCTTGGTCTTTCTTCTTACTGCTTCAGGCCCAAAAAGCTGGAACCAGGTGCTGGTTTTGCATGAAAACCTTCTCTGGCAGAAATCAAACCCCGACGTGAACCCACAGACAAGTCCAGAATAACAACGGCCCCCAGCACATCAAGCCCAAGCTACACCTGCTCTCCTGCAACTCAGCAGGGATCCCAGAAGGGCTGTCCCCCTCCCTGTGCCATCTCTCTGGGCTGCTGTGGTGCCAGCAGGCGCGGGGAGCTCCGAGCGCTCCTCCAGGCTCCAGCGAGGAATTGCTGTCACAGCAGCACTAACAGGGGCAGGGCAACATTGTAGAAGAAACCCTGAGTTGCATCAAACATGGAACTGTTCTAACCCCCTTTATATTGATACCTTTAACTGAAAATTACTACGTGCACATTGTGTAAACAGAATTAATTGTATAAGAAATAATTATGATATAGCAGGAATCAGCGCCAGGAATTTGGGAAAGAATTAAGTGGGACAAAGCAGCAGTTTACAGAAAAGAGTTAATACTATAATACATTCACAGTCTGCAGAATAATTCCATTTATCTTCTACATATCTCTCTGAAAAGAGAAACAATTTTATGGGGAAAAAAACGCACGCTACTACTCAGTCCTGCGCTTTGCAAATACCCTATTGTTTGTGCAAGCAAAAAGTTAGTGTCTAATTCTCAGTAAAGACTTGACATCACTTTCCACAATGAGCGTTATTATAAGCAATTAGAACTGAACTATACTTGTCAGAGAAGTGCCTATAGCATAGATCAGAGAGCACGAACAACCACTTCTATCCGGCATGTTTGCTTATGCATTAAGCCAGCTAAGAACACGGGAGCAGCTGTACCTGGGATCGTCTAGCCAAGTACCCTCTCCCCAACAAGGGCCCTAAGTGGGCAGCTGGAGAGGAGTAAGAACTGTGCAAACGTGTACGGCAATTCCGAAGTACTCTCACGCCTCTGACCATTGTCAACTCAAGGAATTTCTTGACTCTAACATCATTTGTCTATCTAGTAACACTCATAGATGACTTCTCCAAATGCTGTGCAGGCTCTCTGGGTCCCACATACTCTTTTTGCAAATATGACAGTCTTTGCCAAGGGGTTTCACAGACCTGCTAACACTTCCTTTGTTTGCCTTGAACACAGTTGCTTCCATTTTTAATGACCTAATTTTATTTTCCATCTATTCCTTTCCTAAAAGCTCTTAATTTGTTTTGTTATTATTTGCTTTTCCAGTAGCTACAGAGTATTGAGCTGATGTTTTCATGGAACTCGAGTGTGCTCTGAATTGTGGCACACGATTTTTGTACAGCTATACCACTTCAGAACAGTCTGACTTCCTAACGTGGTTACCAGCACCTCATTGTAGCTTTGAAAGAGACCAAACACTTTTATACCTGTGTATCCGTATCTGTATTTGGCTGTTCTAACTGAATTGCATTTTAGTGTAACAGTATACCTTGCTCACTGAAATACTTAGCAAGGCACAAGCCAGTACCAGCCAAAACCAAACTATAATTTTACTATAATTTACTAAGAAACACCGACTTGGAGCAGCAGCACTAGTCAATCAGCACCGCTTCAGAGCCAGCGCGCCCTGCTCTGCTGATGTAAAAACCACTCCCTTACGTCTCCTCTATTATTAATACTCTGTACTTTTGTTTACCTCCAAAAGAGCTTGTATACAGCGCTCAGACTCTAACACATCAAAGTATTAATGAAGAGTTTTTAAACCATCAGGCTGGCATTGAAAGTTGAGAAACAGTTTCTCCTTTAGGTTTCCATGGTTACTGCATCTCCAAAGTGCAATGCAAGTCACTTATGTCATAATTTGCTCCAGGTAGCTTCCCGAGCTGTCGCCAAGGTATCATCCCCCTTTGGATTATTAAGTGTATAGCGGGGACAGACACTGTAACCCTAACTCTTCTCACTGGTGTTCCCGGGGGGCTGAAATGTGGACTGAGTGTGTCTTGCAGTGGGGTGAGCTGCCTTCTTCTGGGGTACGGCCAGCGATGGCTCTTGCTCTTGAGTTCAACGGGACCCACGTGGGCTTTTGCAGATTTTAGGTCAGGTGTTCAAGGCTCAAAGCTGGCGTGGCAGGAGGCAATGAGATTTTTGTCTGTGGCTGAGTGAGCTTTCCACTAAGCCGTGTTTACTGACGGCTTTTATATATTGGGCACTTTCCAAGAGACAGCACAAGTCAGTGGACAGCACTGCAGGCCCAGGTTGGTGACCTCCCAGGGCTGTATTCGACAAGCTCAAAGGCTTTCAGGGCATGACCGTACTTCTGCAAAGCCAGTGCTAAAGCTCCAGAGAGCCTGACAAACTAAAGCCAATGAGAACCCACTTAAAAAGCAGCATAAAGAAACACGAGAAACACACAGCAGCTTGTAAAAAGCACGTTTGTAAGAGTAGCTGGCAGATAACAGAATAATTAGTCAAGTCAACAATAACTATGTATAAAAAAGTCCTCAGAATGGCTGAGATAGCAGGTCTAACATTTTCCAGCTACCCAGTCCCGCGGATAATCCTGCAGTAATAGAAATCACCAAGGAGACAATTCAGGCCCACGGGATAGGAGCCTGCATAGCCAGGATGCAGAAGGCAGTGCATTGAGGACTAAAGCTTATAGGAACCAGTTAATTCAAATAACGTGCAGGCAGCAAGGCACCACGGTTCCATGTGTGCACCACGTTTGGGGTTCAATCATGAGATGGAAAGCAAGAGTGTCAGTGGGTGAGTCTACAAGAAACGGATGTAAACACTGATGCTCAAGAACACGGAAATTCCATTACATATCCTGGGCTAGAGTCTGCCATCCCATTCCTCCCAGAATAGGGTGCCCTGTCCCAGGAACAGAAGGGCGCTATCCAAAGCAGATGATCTCATGAAGAACAATCATGCACAATCAAGCCAGACATTCCTTAAGTGAGATGTAACTTCAAGTTTCCTGGATTCAGGTATCTTGCAATGCCAACTGCTCAGCTGCTGCCAGCTGAAAACAAGCCCTGCTCAAACATCTGAAAATCCAGGGGCAGAGGCAGTCTTTAGTCATTTTTAAGGATCGTGTCTTAAGGAGTTAATTCAGACTGAAGGGAAGTACACTACCAAAGCAGAAACACAGGGAGGTGAAAACCGCCATGATTAACAAACAGAGAAAATAATGTGAAATTTACTTCTTCCAAGCACTTTACTACACTCAGTTAAAAATATTTTAATTTCGATCAGTCTATCTATGTTTATCTACAAACATATAAAATGACATTATATGTCCCTTCTGGTGGATAAAATGGCAAGTAGTTAACAGCATGCAAAAATAATCAGGGCAGCAGGCGGAAAAAAAAAAAGCTCTTTTCTACTAGAATTTACACAGGGAACCTAGAAAGAGAGACTAATTGCTCCCTGGGACCCTCCGATTAGCTAAATCTGACTTGTAAACAGCTGCAAGATCATGATATCAAGGAGTGGATACCTCTGTTTTCTGTCTCACTGGCTGCATGTGACACATTTTTCCCCTGATTTGAGCCGATTGGGCCTCTCATTTACCAATTAGGGGATGAGACTGAACAGGGAGGAACGAGGGATGATTAAAAATCTGCTCTTTGCTATTTCTGCAACAACTGTGGACTATTCTCTTCCAAATTAAATCTGGCTTCTGGCTGGTAAGCTAACTGGCAAATGCAATCTCATTCCCCAAGTGCCAGAGTGCATCAGCTGTACATGTGCCATTTGTGGTCCATCTGCAGGAAACATGACATGCCAATTGCTTTCGGGTGGGCTGGGAGGGGGATGCAGCACGTCGCTGAGCTTTCCTCTTCTTCCCACCCAAGTGGGTAAGGTTTTAGTACCTTGGGAGACTGCTTTAAAACAACTTTGGCAATTCACACCATTTCCAAATGCCTGCTTTCATCATCAGGTCTGGTTACTAAAGTATCATTCTTTAAATGGGAAGACAGCAACAATGAAATCTTTTAATTTTTTAAAAATAATTGTAATGCTGTCTAGGAGTTCTGGCAGGTGATGGGAAGTGTTTCCTGTTTGTCCACTCTAGCTCTCGAGCTAGGGTAGGGTGCAAATGAGCTGAACCCACACTCAGGAAAAAAGTTCAAACAAGGCTATTTAAAATTCACTCTGAGCCAGATGAGAAGTAAAACACACATCCATATGAAATCCATATTCTCCATAGGATAATTCCTGGGCACATGCCTCCCACAGGAAGGCTTTAGGCCAGTTTCATAACCTTTTTAATTTTATAATCTCTATCATGGGAAGGAAGTAGGACTCTGAGTAGAGCACTCTTCAGAATATCACAGGGGGAGGGGTTCTGAATAATTGTCATATTCCTTTTTTTTTAACCTCGTTTTCCACAGAGAGAAGTGTCATATTGTATTTTGTGATGTCACAGACTTTTTTCGGCATGAGAGAATACTTTACATGAGCAGCAGCGCAGAGGTAGCAATGCCAACCAGAATTACAGCTCACTTCTCTAGCTCTGATTCAGTGACTAGGTGAAGCGAGTTGAACAGCCTTACTGCAGTAACTGAGGCCCATTTGTCCCGCTCTAATTTGTCCTAACTAATTTGTCCCAATAATTGTCATAACAGGCAAATTCAGTTCAGGAGAGATTCAGGAGGAAAACTGTTCATAGTTACCAGTTCAGATTAAAGCGCGTGCCGGAGCTGTGAGGGGAAGCTAACAAGGCACCTGGCTGTATTACGCTTGCAGCAAGCCGGAGCTGTCAGTCTTCCACTCTGGAGTACTCTCATTTGAGCGAAGCACAAGATCTTGAGTGCCTCTTGTCCTCTGTGATTGCGTCTGCACTGTGATGCTGCCATCCTCTCGGAGTTTGACTAAGCCCCATGATCACTGAGAGCTTGTTTGCTGTTCCTCAGCATACATGGGGCTGGTCCATTTCTTTTTTCCTTTTTTTTTCTTTCCCCAAGCCCTTGTTTGTCTTGCCACAGCTGAAAGCAGACGCACACAGAAATGGCCTGACATTGTCAGCCGGGAAATTATGTCAAACACTGGTACTCATAATGTTGACTGCAGCTTAAGCCAAAAACTGCAGCAAGTGGCCTAACTGCACAGCACTGAATTAAAATGTTGCGCTTATTCATAAGCTTCCTTGACATTAATATGAATAAAATGGCAATAAGCCTATACTTTATATTCTGTCATTTCACTCTGCATGACTAGTACTGTAACTTTGCATGCTCCCACTACACTCATAGAGATTACACTTACAAATTGCCCCTCTGAATAAAGAGCACTGCGCGGGGATGACAAGTATTGATTTTCAATCTCCTTCCAAAATGACTCTATCATTGCAAGTAAGTCAGGCAATTTGCCTCACTTTACACTTCAGGCTGTAGGCCTCAGATCACATTGACAGGCCTGATCCTTCAGGAGATGTTTAATTAGAAAAGAAATGAAAGGAATTACTGTAAATCAGCACTTAGTCAGCAGAGCTACAGAATTTGTAAAGCTCCTTCCTCCCCGCCCCCCCCCCATAAAAACTGTCTAATTTATTCTCTTATCCTCGCCAGGAAGTTTGAGGTGGTTGCTTCACATAACTGGAACTGCTGCCTTTTCTCTAGGAAATGGCTTGGCAAGGGCTGAGCTTCCTTGGCGGCTGCTGCCGCGCGGGTGCTGTCATGGAGCGGGGCACCCAAGGGCCCGCCATGGGCTCCCCCTTCCCGCCAGCGACACAGACACACGGTGCCACACAGCCGCCCGGCACTTTTGCTTTTGGAGCTACCTTTGAACCTAACTGTGACAAACATGCAGTAAAAATACACCTTACCAGAGGGGAATTCTAACGCGGTGAAGCGCTGTGCCGCTGCGCACTCCCCCTGCCAAAGACACCCCACAGCTCTGGGCCGAAGGCTGCCTCCAGCCCCAGCACCCAGACGAAGCCCTCGGTTAAGATAAATTTCTCCCACAAACAACTGGAGTTTTTAACACCGTATCATGGTGCTTTTGAGTCGCTGTGAAGCGGGGGCTTTTTTTTTTTTTTTTTTT
>VZSF01001513.1:0-29981 GCA_013398295.1 Chionis minor
GGAGTTGTGGCGTTTGTCTTCCCCAAGTAACCGCTACGCATGATGGAGCCCTGCTTTCCTGGACTTGGCTGAACGCCTGCCTGCCAATGGGAAGCAGTGAATGAAGGCCTTGTTTTGCTTTGCTTGCATGCCTGGCTTTTCTTTTACGTATTAATTTTCTTTGTCTCAGCTCATGACAGAAGATGATTTGTGATTCATCATGTCAGTGCAGCATATGAAGCAGAGGAGCCAGGACCAGAGGAGCCAGGACCAGAGTGGCATGCCTGTGGAGTTCTGCTCTTCACTGCCTTGCAGCAGTGGCAGATCTGGGACTTTCCTCTTCACCTCATCCCGTTCTTTGGGCTTTACTGTCAACTTTAAAAAAGGTGCTGCTGGGATCTCAGCAGTAGCGGAGAGCTCCAGCAGCAACATGGAGCAGGAGGAGGAAGAGGAGGAGGGGGTGAGGGGCAGGATGAGGAAGAAAGTGAAGAAGATCCCTCTGATGATAACAATTTGGGAATCGTTTTTGAAAAGCACATTCAGTGTTCAGTGCAGAACCTGGCCAACATGCGCCAGATAGCAGAAGAACTGGTAGCAACTTCTTCCATCTTTTCAGATTGCTCTTCATATAATCATTGAATGCTTAGAGTTAGAGGGGATCATCTAGTTCCAACCCTTCTGCCATGGGCAAGGGACACCTTCCGATAGACTAGGTTGCCCAAAGCCCCATCCAACCTGGCCTTAAACACTTCCAGGGATGGGACATCCACAACTTCTCTGGGCAACCTGCTCCAGTGTCTCACCGTTCTCATAGTAAAGAATTTATTCCTAATAGCTAATGTAAATCTACCCTCTTTCAGTTTAAAACTTTTACACCTTGTCCTATCACTACACTCTCTGATAAAAGAGCCCTCTCCATCTTTTCTGTAGGCCCCCTTTAAGTACTGGAAGGATGGTATAAGGTCTCCCCAGAGCCTTCCCTTCTCCAGGCTGAACAAGCCCAACTCGCTCAGGCTGTCTTCATAGGAGAGGTGCTCCAGCCATCTAATTACCTTTGTGGCCCTCCTCTGGACTCACTCCAATAGGTACATGTCCTTCTTATGTTGGAGGCTCCAGAGCTGAAAGCAGTACTCCAGATGGGGTCTCACCAGAGTAGAATAGAGGGGCAGAATCTCCTTCCTCAGCCTGCTGGTTCTTTCGATGCAGCCGGGATATGGTTGGCTTTCCGGGCTGCAAGCACATATTGCCAGGTCATGCTGAGCTTCTCATCAGCCAATACCCCTTGGTATCCTTCTCAGGGCTGCTCTCAATCTATTCACCACCCAGCCTGTAATTGTGCTTGGGATTTTCCCAATCCATATGCAAGACCTTGCCCTTGGCCATGTTGAACTTCATGAGGTTGGCACAGGCCCACCTCTCAAGCCTGTCCAGGCCCCTTTGAATGGCATCCCTTCTCTCCAGCACGTCAACCACACCACACAGCTTGGTGTCACTGGCAGACTTGCTGAGGGTCCCACTATCCATGTAAATAATAAATATGTTAAACAGCACCAGTCCCAGTACCAACCTCTGAGGAACACCACTTGTCACTGGTCTCCACTTGGACATCAAGCTGTTGACCACAAATCTTTGAGTGCAACCATCCAGCCAATTCCTTATCCACTGAGTGGTCCATCCATCAAATCCACGTCTTTCCAACTTTGAGACAAGGATGTTGTGCAGGACAGTGTCAAATGCTTTGCACAAGTCCAGGTAGATGTCTTCTCAAATAGTTTGTATCTGTTGCTGCAGCGAGCCATCGGGCTGGGCAGTGCCTTTGAAGGCTAGAGTCTTCATGAGGATGGTGCTATCTACTGCCTGTTTGTACCCCTCCAACCTCTCCTTGGGCATGCCTTCCACTTTAATCTGGGCACCGTGAAGGAGATGATGGTGAAAGACTCCTACATCTGCATGGAGCTGGAGTGTACCTGCATGAGGGAGTGGCTAGTGGAGAACATGCTGTGCTTCCTCCACCACCCTAAGGATAAGTTGAGTAAATACCTGTATCCCCCCCTACCCGGTAATGGTGCTGTCCTCCTCCCACTCCTGCAAACTGCAGCTAGCTGACACCTTCAAAAGGATTGTTTTCATTGTGTTGACATTTGGCAAGGACAAAGGCAACTCAGACATCTTCCTAAGTGTTTGGTGAGTCACAAGGGCAGCTGCTCCAGAGCGCAACCTGAAGCAAAGCAGCAGATCTCAGCATGGGGGGGGAGTCCTGAGGCAGGGAAATGCCAGGGCAGTGAGCAGACCCACCAGGAGCCAGCAGCTGTCACAGGGAGACACTGACATGGCCTGGGCCTTGTCAGAGCCACCACAACCAGCCCCACCCCCATAAAAAGCAGCCTGGAGAGTGCTAGTGACCAGGACTGATGCGTCCAGAGTGGGCAAACAGAGTGTGGCGCATCAGTTTGCATGGCAGTTTGTGTGGAAGGGTGCACAGGAAGGGCGTAGTCACCCTACCAGCTCAAGAGGTCTCTTCCACAATGGTGAGCACTCGCCTCAGTTAAAAACAGTGTTTCTACAGACAAAGCCCCTGAGATGCCTGATGCTTCCACCCAGATAGAGCTGGTAAGAGAGGAGACTTCAGTACAGAAGATAGACTGCAACAAGCACCCAGACCCTTCTCCTGGAGAAAAGGTAAGTACCTGTAAAAGGTGTGCACAGGTTCACGATCTGTTGCATCAGATGGCTGAGCTGCAGGAAACAGTTAAACAGCTGCCTAGTATTAGAGGGGCCAAGACGGAGATAGATAAGTGGTTTCAGAACCATGCTCCTGTGGCAAACACTACAGAGAATGAGGCACCTTGGACCCTGGTGACCCACAAAAGCAGGACTGCTTCAGTCCCCACCCTCCGGCATTGCAACCAAAAACAGATACAAAGCTTTAACAGCTGTAGGCACCCACGAGCAAGATCTGCAGAGAGAAATTGTACCAGCAGCACACAGTGGATACTGCAGAAAGAAATAATGAATGCTCATAGTGGGTGACTCTCTGCTAAGGGGCACTGAGGTGCGCATCTGCCAGCCTGACAGGGAGTCATGACAGCTATGCTGCCTTCTAGGAGCTACGGTCCAAGATGTCGCCGAGAGGGTGCCAGAACTTGTCAAGAGCACAGACTATTACCTATTGCTACTCTTTCATGTGGGCACAAGTGACACCGCAAGCCAGAACCTGGGCAAAATCAAGGAAGACTACAAAGCCCTGGGGGTGCAAGCAAAAAGTATTGGTGCCCCAGTTATTTTTTCCTCCATGTTACCAAATAGAGGAAAGGGTGCAGCCAAAAACAGACATATAACACAAATCAACTTACGGCTTCATGGCTGGTGCCATGGTGAGGGTTTGGGCTTTTATGACAATGGGACATTCTTCAATGACTATAGCCTGCTAGGGAGGGATGGGATCCACCTGTCCAGGAGAGGCAAGGGAACATTTGGCGGCAGGCTGGCCAACTTGGTGAGGTGGGCTCGGGGGAGCAGGGTCCAAAGTGGCAATGCCCACACCATTGCAACCAACTGGGCACTAAGCCAAGCCAACCAGATCAGTGACAAATGATCCTTAGCTGTCTCCCAGGATGTGAACCAGATGATCAAAGACCTCAGGTGTATGCATACCAATGCACATAGCCTGGGGAACAAACAGGAGGAACTGGAGCTCCACCCCCTGTCACCAGGTGATTGCATCACACTGTCTGGGGTGAGGTTCATAGGTACTGCCCTGAGGTCCCAGTCCTCCAAATATGTTGAATCACCTCCCTTGCACTCAAGGAGTTGACTCAGCTCTCAGCACTGACATGGACAACTTGTTCTCCCTCTGTTCTCTCTGTCAGCTCCCGAGAATAAGTAGCCTCCTTTGGTGTCTGAGCATACCGTGCGTATCCTGGCTGGGCTGGTTTCTAGCTGTGGTAACACCCCATGGGGGTGAGTTTCAACCCAACAGGCTCACTGGTGCATCCCCTTGTACTGCTACCACTCCCCACAGTGTGACTTTGTGTACCAGCATCCCTCAGCGCATCCTCTTGGACAGACGCTTGCTTCACTCACCAGAGAACAGAAACAGGGCTGAACTGTCTGGCCATCAGCACTCTTTAATGATGCTGGTGTTTGGCTGGGGCACCCTGCTCGCTATGTGCTGTGAGGCTTGAGCAGTAACACAAGTCATGACCAAGAATCAAGTCCTACCTGATTCCTGCCCAGATGGGGAAGGCAGGCACTGCAGTTGCAGGGCTTCACCTGTAACAGAGCAACCAGACTTTGTGCTTAACTACCAGGGCAATAGTTCAGTCAAAGAGAGGTCTTGTTTCACAATGTCAAGTAGGGTTAATACATTACAAGGCTCATTGACTTGGTAACATAGATTGAGGGAAGGGCACAACATCGCATCTCGCTGCTTAATAGACAAGGACGAAAGTCCTGCTGTCCGGGTGGACAGCATGGACACAGAAAGTCTCTGTGGCCTCTGCTCTTCTCAATCTCTTTGGTATATTTGATATATTGCACCATGGACCTTAATACAGCATAGCAATACTTTATAATGAGAGCTCCTTTCGGGTTAGAAACCTATCCGTGAATGGCCGCTAGCTGGAGCCAGAGATTTATGTATTCCAGTATGGTCCTGAAGAAGCTAACAAGTTAATGGCTAAAAACATTCTTCCCCTGTCCAAAACATCAATCTTCCATTGTCTGTAGTTGGTCTTTAGTCTTGTTAAAGCAACACGAGCTGGGGAAGAGAGAGAAACAGACATTTCCAAATGTTTGGCTATCCCAGTTCACACCTGCTGTGGAACAAAGGATGGGAATTGCGTATAAAATACTTGCTGCATTTCTTTCCTCCTCTCTAGCAGCTGTTTCTTTTGTATGGTGATCCCTTCTCTTGTGTTGGTGATGCAAAATTCAAGAAAACAAGTAGAGCCATCAATCAGACTACAAGTTTGGTCACTGCAAAGATCAGGGGTTAATCCATTAATCTGTTGCAGAGGACAGGGTGGAGTGAGACACGCCTGTGTCAAGCACAGAGTGCTGTAACAGGCTACAGCAGCAGCGGCGTAAAAGAACTGACTGCACCAGCAAAAGGAAGGAGTAAAGCATACACATGCGCTGCCAGGAGCTTTTGGTCACCACTTAGCCTGTCCCACTGCAGGTGCAATTGGCAGCTCCCAAGGACAAACGTGAACCAGACCAAGGTCTGCAGACTTTGGCAGGATGGCAAAGCTGAATCCTGGCCTGAGTGCAACCACTGTGGCTCAAATTCCCCTCTATGCAAGCACAATACGGTAATACACCTCATGGTGCCATACTGAGTTGTCCACAGCACCTGCTGCCTGTGGTCACTGGCATCTCCTCATGGTTAAGTTCTGACCAAAGCATCACCCCAGTGGAGAATATGTGTTTGTATTTCTGCATGAGACTATTGAAACCAGTGGCTTATTACAGTGACGAAGCTTTCCCAATGAGTTTGGCAAGCTGTGGGTGAGAGCTCAGGGCATGATAGGGAGCAGGTTTTGATTGAAGTAGTGTTTTGTAGAGTTATTTCCTAAAGTCATTAGTAGTAACTTCACTCTGATGCTAGAGCTTATGCAGCTCCTTTTCCATGCACTCTCTTCATCTTGATATCTACCCCTCAACCTTGGGACAGTAGAATAGGATTTGGTGAGGTAAGAGATAGTGGTGAAGTCTTATGCCAGGGGTCAGTGGGTTGGTTTATTTTTGCCAGGGCTAGACCTGCCTCCAGAAAAGGCTGTGATCCCTGTAGTCCCTGTTCACATGCTTTGACTTCTCTGAGTTGAGTTACAAGCTGCAAGAGATGTTTGTCAAGCTGAAGGCACATCACAGAAAGCACAGATCTAAAAACAGGGTAAGCGATTGAATGGATATAGTCTCTTAGCCACATCAATCTCAGCCTGTGTTTGCCAAGCAGATTAAAATGACATGTACACAAAACGCTGGTAGGGAATGGTGGAAAAGTTGCTATTTCCAAACAACATGCTTCCTGGAATCATGCATGTTTCATGTAACAATTAATGGAAACTGCTGTGAAAGTGTTATGACCTTGTATTGTTTCAATATTGTTTCTCATACAATAGAGTTATTGCAATATTATTATTGTGTATTATTATGTATTATTAAAATAATTAAAATATTAATTCAATATTTCTTAAATAGGGTAAGGATTTGACAAGCTGGCCATGGGAGCAGAGGAAGATAGAGACAGCCCAGGCAGGAAGGAGACTTGATTTGCTGAAGTCTCTTTTGATTTTCACCCTGCCATCCTGCTGCAGTCCTCCTCATTGTTGGCAGGATGAATGCGGAGCAGGTTATAGCCCAGATGCTGGCAGCTGTGAGTTGACTCCAGCCATACAGATGGGTCTTCCAGATAGGCTAGGACATGGCTTTGGGAATGATGCTGGCAGTGAATCCTCTGGCAATACATCACAGCTTGGCTACCCTATCACACAACCCTACCTGCTTTCAGGTCAAAGCTGGGAGCATCAGCTGCTCTTCCAGATCCTGAGCACAAGCTAGAGAGAGAATGGACGTTACTCACTAAAACCTTTAAAATCACACACCATAACAGAGGAAAGAGAGGGGTGGAGGCACCTTTTTGAGACTTATCTAGGCAGGACTGAGTGCGGAAAAGTCAAATCCAGGTCTCCAACACTGAAAATGTCACAGGTCTTATTGTCAAAAAAAAACAAACCCAAAACCAAAACCCAACAAACATTAATAAATGTTTTTATTTACATGGCTACATAGTATGCATTTTGTTGAGTTGTTCATCCTGTCATTAGCAGCGGCTTCTCTTTAGCAGTGGAACAAATGAAATAGCTGGGCCTCAAGGATGTGTTTTTTTGGCTCAGTGCCTAATGAATGATGTCCCAGTCATTTCTTCTGCTTCCCCAGCTATAGGTCTGAGCTCGTCCTGCCACACATGGTGCACTTTGCTATTTCTCTGATGCATCTAAATGCTCACAGTTGCTAATATGGAGGGATGTTCACTGCTGAATGATTTCAGAGCTGTCCACTGATGCCTGAGTGCAAGATTTGGGTGAGAGTCCCCAGTTAGCTCGGCCATGGGCCTTCTTGGATCACCTAGGTTAGGACCCATCCCCAAGATGACCCTCAGATGGAGAAAACGGACATGTTGAGAGCGGAGTGAAGATGTAAAGGGTACATCTATATAGCAGGGTGGGTGTGAGGATCTTGTACAGCCACTTCTCACAGGCACTGTGGTTAATTTTGGCAGTGGTGCCCAGCATCTGCTGTGGGCTGCTGCTGCTGCTGGCACTGCTCTGGTCCATGCTCCCACTGCTGCAAATGGGAAAGCCCCTGTGGGTTTATTTAGGCTCTTGTCTGTGCTGAGAGACCAGGTGAGTCCAAACACCTTTAGGGTGCCCTGTGCTGTTAGCAGGAGAGCTGGTGGAAGTCAGCCTACCCCATGTATGAGCCAACCTTTCCCTGTAAGATACGAAGGCAGAAAGCTGTACCCTAACTTGTATGCATTAGCAGCCTGTTGAGCTTGCCTGTTCTCTGTTGTCCTTCATGCCAGTGCAAATCTGACATGCTTTGATAGGGAATTCTGGGTTTCCCGAAACTGGGGCCTTGCTGAAGGCAAAGACCAAGGAAGGGCTCTCTCTTGTGCTGGCAGTTGGCAGCCCCATGGAGGCGACAGGGCAAGTGGGGATTTCTGGGGTGCAGACCCCATCTGCAAAGTCTGGCCTTGCAGGCTAGCAAAATTCATACTGACATCCTGGGACATTCCAGCACTTCCTTCCACTCCAAACCCTAAGATTTTGTACAAGGAAAAGTCAGATTTTTCCTTCTGCTTTTATAGTGATGAATTCCCTTGTTTCATATATTTAGTAGAAAGGTTCTTCTCACATGGAAACACTTTACGGCAGCCTGAATCTCTTCCCCTCCCCCACCCCATTTCACACTGGATGATGGGAACTGTAGTCCAAGAGCATCACTTTTCCCTTCTCTGTGATGAGCTGGCTTCCCAGTCCAAAATTCCCCTCCGACCATACTCTAAGAGTCAGGCAGTTCCCCTACTGCATCACACAACTTTAGCAGTGGGATATTTACAGGATGTGTAGCCTTTCAAAGTGTTCTGCCCCTAAAAAGGGGCTTGAGCTCTGGAAAGTGGCTCGTGTAGGTCAGATGCATCATGGAGAAATATTGTCAGATGATCTTAAGCTCTTTTAAAACTGAAATGTGTCATGTTCCATGGCACATTCTAATTTACAACTAAGTGACTGAAATGAAACAGCTAAATGTGTCATTCCCTAATGCAAAAAGAAAATTTACTAATATTTTTTGAGAGCTACATCTTCCAGAGAGAACCCAAATGCCTGAATCTTGTTCCCAGCCAGCCTGGGCTGGTGGCTTCAGAGGGTGGCTGCCCAGCTATGCCAGCCAGGAATTTGCTTCTCTGATTGCCACATGTTTCTTCATGCCTCAGAGGCACTAGTCTTTCTAGACACATCCTTAAACCAGCTGTGGGTCAGACACAGGCGCTGCAGTATATGCCACTAATCAAACACTAAGTGCAGGGTTGCAAGGTATTTAAGTTCCAGTCAGACATAAATTAGCTTTATTAAATCCGTGCTGTAAAAACACTAGTTGTTTTCTAACCAAATGTAATGTTCATTCCCCCAGACTCCACCCTTTAAATCAGGAGCTCTGTAGACTCAGTCCTGACTTTCCCATTGCCTCCACACGCAGCAGCTTTGGCTGAACAAATGCAGCACTTTTCCCCAGGGTGGAGAGACAGGAGCCCCCCTCCTCATTTCAGCTAAGTTCTCACTGCCAGACAGATTTTCAGCTCCCTCCTTTGGCCCAAAGCATCTGCGTGTGTTTACGTTTTGTGACTTTGAAGAGAATGTAAAAGGGCTTATTTTATTAACGGCTAATAGACACTTCAAAGCAAAAATGTGGTTGAGAAATTAATCATTCTACACCTCCAAAGTGAGATTTATTGTAGATCTGGAACTAATACAGAAATGAACCAAAAGCTAAATGCATGAATCACTATTTTAAAATAAAGTCAGGACTTCAATGACTATGGTACATGTACTAGTAAAATTAAATGCCAGGCCATCTAATTTTCTCATTCAAAGATAATGTTAAAGTGGCATGTTGGTCCTTAGCTTCTCAATGGCCCAGGGAAAGTGTTTCCCTTTAGCAAAAAAGGTCTTGTCTAATGATACTTTCCCAGATTACTGAAAATATCTTGTTTCCCACTCTTCCTATTTTTTTTGTCTAAAAATCCAAATTAACTTCCTCTGAGGAAATGCCTACTTTCTGTGTTTACCAGGGCAAAGGAGGCCATTGTCTAGAGAAAATGGCTCTGATGGGAATGCAAATGCAGGAACAGGGCATTAACATTTGCTGAGTTGGGTTGCAAGTGCAATGGAGTTTTCACCTGAGGGGTTACATTCATAGATTCTTGGTGGCATTTTTTTCCCACAGTTCCTCCCAATGCACAATCTGCCACCAGGAAAATGTTGCCAGATCCAGCTGCAGCACTGAAGGTGCATTCTTAAACAACCGCCACCAGCTGCTGCTCTGGGAGCTGGCTCCCAGCACCTCTTGGGAAGAGGACGAGATGCTCTCTGCCTGCTCCCGTGCCTGCAGCCTCCGTGATCACAAGCTGCTGGCAACGGTGCCCATTCCAGGGGTGAGACTGTCACCAGAGGAGCCCCACAATAACCCTACTGCATTTCCTCAGCCCATTTGCTTGCTTCAGGTTGCCTGGGTGAGCAAGGATGCCCCCTTCCCAGCTGTGTGGCCATGCAGTCTGCATTGTCCTCGGTCCCCTTCAGCTCCTTCTAGGTTATTGTCAGTATGTTGTAACTCTCTTTCTACTGATGAGTACGTTCTGTTTTCTTCCTCAAACCGTATAGCACTGAAAATCTCAGTAGGCAGAACTTTTTGCTCTTTTTGTCTTTTTGGTACATTATTTGTACACAAGTTACGCTTTTCCCCAAGGGTTGGAAAGGCTCAGCTTCCCATAATAAACACTTGTCTAATGCACTGAAGTGTCTTGGAGTACTTCTATTTTCTGTCCTCCTTGGTTTTATTTTCAAAAGCACAAAATCTCTGACTAGAAATAAATGACAGCTTCGCAGTGCAGGGATAAAGCCCCTGGACAAAAATGTTGCAGTGATATGAAAGGGAAATTCAAACGTCAACATCAAATCCTTAGACACCTTTGAAAGAGTTTCCTGTTTTTCCAATCCTTTAGGGCCAGGCAGTGAGTTCATGCAGAGCTTGCTCAGTGCTTACTTACATGAGTAGGCCAGCTCGCGGTGGGGACAGCACGTTTGCTAGAGGCGCCTCACTGCTGTGGACAACCAGCAGAATTTGCAGCAGAAACCCACCCAAAAGCAGGCTTCTTGCTTCAAATCACATGCCAAAAATTTGCAAGAGCTTCAAATGCATGTCAGCCTCCAGAAGATGGGGCTGCCCTTCCTCTCAGCATCACCCTGCCTGTTTCGGGGGACATTGGAAGCACACAGGGCTGCTCACTCAGCAAAAGACTTTGGTACAGAGCTTGTTTTCACAGGATGGTCCTTCCCTAGCCCACAAAGCACCGTGGTGTGTTTGCATGTGTTGCTGCTTTGGGGCTGGGCTGAGCAAAGATGATGGTGTCAGCCCAAAGAGAGATTAAGTGATTGTTAAGGAATTTCTTTATCACCTTCCTGTGTAAACAGAGATTAGAGACAGAAGTTTTTCTTACAGCTGCGAGACACTTTTGCAAACAGGAGGGAATACAGTGCTAGGCAGTATTACACATAGCCACCTTCCAGAGCGTTGTTGCAAAATGGGAGGATGCGGACTCATCACAGGTAAAGTGAGAATGGCTGTGCTGCTCCGCCTGCAGTGCGTTCCTTGGTTGGCAATGCCTTGTGGACCAGCAAGGCACCAAGCCCCCATAGCTGGGTTTGTGTTTGTCCCAGCTAAGCCTCACCCCAGCAGCGATGTGCTCCTTGCAGGGCAGTGTTTGTCCCCTAGGTGAAGGTCTCCGTAGGCAGTGGAGATGCAGGAGCCCTGATGTACAGATCACATCAAGCAGGAGCTCAAGTTGTGCTAGAAGTGTATATTTGATGTGTTGGTTCTGATTTCTTTCTGCAATAAATTGCTTTTATTTGAGGGATTACTAATTCTGTGCAGCAGGCCTTGAATTCTGCTCAGAAGAGGTGAGTTGTGTGTGATGCAGGAGAGTATATAGTATAAGTATATAGTGCAGCTTCTTATATTTCAGTGGCTGCCTCCTTCCTTGCAAGCAGACCTTGAAAAGTATACAGAGCAGAGTAAAAATAAAATAGCATTCATCACTGGTAATGAAAAACTACTCCTATCCCAAAAGAGAGAAGAGTAACATTTTCCACAGTTTGAGGTGCAGGCATTCGACAGAGCAGGTCCTGCTACGTGCTTGGATGGCACCCAGCCCACGTCTCATCTGTTTACTCTGTAAATACTGATTTCCCAATGGGAACAACTGTTGTACAGTACAGTCAGAGTTAAAGAACTGCTCTGAAAAAAAAACCAACCAAACCACACGCATGCCTCACTTCTGCAGCATTCCTGAGACAAGGCTGTATTTTTATCATCTGCAAAACCAGCTACATCTGCTGTGCCGAGCTATAACTGGAATCCCTCATTACGACCTCCGTCAGAGAAGCGAGCCAACCTCTCTGGGGTATAATTTAAATTCTACCCAGTTCCATGGTTTTCCAGAGAAAGAGATAACACCCTGGTGCATGAGGTTGGATAAGAGACTAGCCTGGCTCAGCTGCTGCAAGAGGACGTGCTGTATGCAGAACTTAATCTTTCCTAAAAGTCACTCCGAGCCACAGGCATCCATTGCTGCTATGGAGGAACCCTGTTAAAAATCATCTCCCACATTTTAGCCTCTTCCTGCGCACAACAGCTTTGAAGTAATGAACTTTGTCCTTCCACCTGCCTCCGGTGGCCTTGGGTTTGCTGCTCTCTCGGGTGCTGAGCAAAAGCTGCCCTACTGCAGCGCTCAGGCCACCCAAAGGGAATGGGAACTCCTGCACAGATCCCAGCTACCTGCAAGTCTGCCAGAAATGCCTGGCTTTCTCCATCCCAGCAGCCAGAGCTCTTGTGTTACAGAGCTGCTCCCAAACTGCTTCACAGGCCAGGGCTGGATGCCCTTGCTGTCACAGTTAGCTGGGTTTTTGCTCAGCCGGTCCGAGAAGCTTCAAAATCCCCAAGAGGAAGACAAGGCTCCGAGTCTGACTTAAGCCCAAGTCCTCTGCGTACTGAATAAGGGACACAGAAATCCATGGTGGAAAACTGCAGCTAACTCTCCGATGGTCCCCTCTTACCACTCATCACAGGAGGTTGCTCTCCTGCCAGGGTGTCCTAACATCAAATACGGGAATAACATGCTCCTTTTGTAGCACATTTCTGTTAGGACGATAATTTCTGCACCCTCTGACTTCAATGGGAAATCCCTGACAACAGGGAAATAAGGCCAATGCCGGGCTTTGCTGGTCCAATGGGGACTGCTAGCTGGAGAAACGTCTCTCAGTTTCGTTGTATCTGTTAACAGGATTCAATTAAGCTGCCAGAAATGATAAGCATTTAGAGGGACATCAGCCATCACTCCTCACTACGAGACAAAATCTTTGTTATGTCAGCAGTCATAAATCACAGTGATTGTATTTGGGAAGTGTTATGCACTGTAACTCATCACCAGGGCTTAATTCAGCTTCCCTCAGGGCCCCGTTGTACCTGGTAGGCTGAGGTAAATGTCTTGCATTCTTGGTACACAAGAAAGAAGTATTGGGGGGGGCATATTAATTATGTCTGTTTTCACTGAATTAAAAAAGAAAAAAAAAGGTTCCTTCAAAAACAGATAGAAGGTTGCAAGTCGGAGGTTGGTCAAAAATAAAATTTTCCATTCCTAGGGAAAAGTCAAGTTTTTAAACACTTGGTGTGATACCAAATGAGGGCAAGAAAAGGGAAAATACTCCTTTTTTTCACAGAACAGTATTTGTCACAAAGTTCTGGGCACATTTAAACCTTCTAGCCCTGCTCAGTTTGCAGCATACAGGCTGTTCATTGCCATGCTGGTCCCAAGGGGCTTTTGCCCCTGTTTTTTGCCCAGGCTTAGGCAATATCTCTCACAATGCACCCACATAAAAAGCAACTCAGATGTACACAGATTAACATCTGACTCACAGCAGCTAAAAGCAACTGCCCAAACTGAAATGGTGAAGCCTGGAATGACCAAGTGAGAGGAAAAAAATGTTCAATTTTCAGGTTAAGATAAGGAATGGGAAAATGTCAGCAAAACTGGCACTATCCCATAGGAGGTATCTGTTTGCAGCAACAGGCATTCCCCTCACAGACGCCTTTCAGCAGGAAGTCCTTGACCAACTGTAGGAGAAAGCGAGCTCCAGCTAATGCCCAGCACAAACGTGTGAGCCTGGCGCTCCACCATTTCGAGTTATCCTTGAGGTCTATACTGCACAGAACCCTACAGATTCCATTTGAGACCCAGGAGAGCATCGTTGTCCATTGTTGATGGATACATACAGGCCAAAGGGGCATCTCCTTCCACCCTATGATGCCTAGGGATGTAAGAGCAGAGATGAGTGGTAGATGGAGATGGACAGACAGAAAAGCACAAGGACACAGAAGAGTCTAGTCTCCATGAGGGTACAGCCACAAAGCCTTGGGTGCTGCTACCCAGCTGTGATCTCTGCAGCCACCACTTGCACGCGCAGGTCTCAAAGAGGAGGATGAGATCTAAATGGGAATTGTAAAGGGCAGCACAGGAGAAAACACGAAGGTGGTGGGATGAAAGTGGAGCAAGATGGTTACCATTGACCAAATCCGTGCTTGGCCAGGACAGCATCTACTGGGCCATGGAGATGAGGCAAGAAGCTATGATGTGCTGGAGAGAGCTGAGACAGCAGACAGCTGCAGAGAGATGAGGGGGTGGGTAAAGCAGTGGGGTGGGAAGCATCATCTCTTCATGCAGCATTTGAGAAGATGCTGTTGTGCTGAGGACGACACAGGCTTGGGTGGAGGCTTTGCAGCATGGATGGATTGGCAAACAGATGCTGTGAGGCGGGAAGCGGGTGCCTTGAGCCCAGCTGGGAAACTCTCGCCAAGCACTTTTCTGGTGTAGCAAGCCTCAGATTTCTTCCATATCTTCCTGCTGGGGGTTGTGCACCACCTCTTGAATTTCAAAATTACCAGACACTTTTCAAACCTCTGTCTGGGGAGGCCAAACTATGACCCACTCACAGGTGATTTTTTTCCCCTTAGCCTCCTAAGGGCCTGGTTGCAAATTGCTTCCTGAAATCAGGCTCCTTCCTTGCACACTGGCAAGCCGAAGCGGTCACCCCAAGCTGATAGAGGCTCTGGAAAGTGTTGGTTCACGCTTGGCTCTTTCAGCACCCTGCACCAGGCGCAGAAGGCGTTTCGGTCCTTGTGCTTCATTTCAACACCATCAATATTGACCTTTTCTTTCCTTAATGAGAAGGGATTTGGGGAGGCAGGAGGGATAGGAAAGAAAGTTTGTTCTTCGCTCTTGTGTTGTGAGCTGAGCAGAAGAAAGAGACACTTGGGGCGCGGCTGGCTGGTGGTTATTTGGTCCTTCGTCCCTCTGCCAAGGTGTTTCACTCACCTCAGTGCTCCCATTCCAGCAACCACTTTGAGGAATGCAGCACCAGCTTTTCTTTACCAGCAGGCAAGCGCGTGAAAAACTGGGTGGCCAACACGCAACTCACGTTACCTCAGGGGACAGTTCACCTTGACATTGCTTGAAAACAGAATTGCCGGGTTGGGAATGTTTCGCTGCTTTCTGCACTGGGCTTTGCCACCAGGCAGAGGAGAAGCCTTGTTGAAAATCAACTGCTCTTCAGGGGTTTTTTTCCTCCTCAGCCTGCAGATCAAATAACGGGTGCCAAGCAATGGCAGTCTCAAAAGTCCTCTGCTAAGAAGATTGAGAACAGGTCAGAAAGAACTTCGCCCTTAGGCACCAGAATGACTGCTCCTACCTATACTTGCCCATGTCCAAAGGCTTAATTTGGGTCTTCAGGAGGTGGATGTTTTTCTAAATTCCTGTTTCTGGAGTTGGGCAATCATGTTAGAGGTTTTAACTTTTGCTGAAGGGGTTATTTCTGCTGCTACGTGTGCAGAGAAAAAAGCCAGGGCATGTCCTAAAAGCTCAAAACCCCAATGAAGATAGCCAACTTCTGTTAGTTAAAAAACCCAACCAAACAAACAAAACAGAAACAACTCGTGATTTGAGGAAGTTTAATTTACAGTTTGTGAAGTCTGAGATGAACAGCACTGCATATCTGTGAGACCTGAACAGCAGTGTTTTCCCCTGCTTAATTCAGTACAAAAAAGTAGCAACACCCAAGGAAAAAAGATAAAGAAAGCAAGAAAGAAAGAAAGAAAGAAATCTTCAGCCTCCAGCCCACACAAGCTCAGTCTGAATAGCAATTCCCAGCCAGGCAGGTGGGAAAGCCGAAGCAGGCATCCAGCCTTGTTAGCCAGCGATTTCCAGCCAGTCTCCCAGTTGTGCGGCCACAGCCAGCACGTTGCGAAGTGCAGGATCAGGGCTTTCAGCAGGCGCTGGGGGCTGCCAGCAGCCCCGTGGCAGCGAGCAGCTCCGGTGCATGCGCAGCCTTCCTGCACAATCCCTCGGACCTGCTCCGGATGGAAGTGATGACTCAGGCTTAATGAAGGAGCACACCTTCCTCTGTGTGGGAGCAAGCTCTGCGTCATCTTTGTTTTACCACCGCCGGTGATGCATTGCGCCCCAAGGCCTAACCAATAATCTTGTTCTCTGATTTTGTAAACAGAAAATAAAAATAATTTGCTTGGAAGTCACCAACAGATTAACAAGCTCCAGCTGTAACTTTGATGACTAATTCAGCCTACTCTAACCCAGCTGTGCCAAAGTTCTCATTTGTATAATTTGACATCTTCCTACAGGTTCTCTGTGAGGAGGATTAAGAGAAGATGGGGTTTTAGAGGGAGCTGAGGTTTGTTTGAGGTTTGTTTTGAAACTGCACACTCAACAGGGTGTAAAGATTGTACAGATTGTGTTAGGATAAGCTGCTGCACACCTGTCTGAAATGAGAAGTGGAAAGGGCTGATCTGGAAATCAGAGAGGCTTTTTTTGCAAAGCTGGAGGCCTGGTTTCGAAAAGCACTGAATTTGGTTCCATGCTCACAAAAAAAGTCTCTAAGTGAAATGCTTTTAAAGCCTAAGTTGATTCCAGCCTGTTTTCTGCATGAAGGCATGTAAAAGCTTTTGTATCAGAAAAAGCAGGAAGAAAAATTTGAAATGTAGAGCTGTATTTCTCACGTCCCTCAGATTCTTTGTTTCTCTTCCAAGCTGATTTACTGTGTTATTGTGGATTTATTCAAACAAAAAGCGTCAGCGCTTCAAGAGGAACAGATAGATCAGCCAAAATGCCCAATCCAATGCCATCTATTTTCAGCATTGGGTCGGAGTAGCTTGCAGTGGGCGTGGGTGAGTACATCCTGGTTGAAGTTAAATGCAGCTAATTCACCATGCGAGCTCGGGGAACCTTTCACCACGGTCCCCTCTGGATCACAGAAAGCTGTCATATTCAGGGAAAGATGCCCTCTGCCTTTTCCATGGCTAAGCTCATGTTTAAGATCAAGCTGTAAAGACACTTTTTGACCACGCAGTTTGTCTTTTTGCAGGAAGGGAGAGAGGAGGCTGAGGAACAGCCCAGACACATGAACAAAGGGAACAATAGGAGCCATTCTGCAGGCAGAGACTGCTGTGTTCTTGGACACTTTCACATGGATAATGGAGATCAAATAAGAGCCTCCAAAGCTGCACAATGATAAGAGAAAAATATTACAATGCTGTTCTGCAGGCTGGATTGTGCAGTGATTATACAGCAGTTTGTCCAACACAGCTGCCCAGGGCCAAAATGCAATCAGTAACCCTTCCCTTAGAATCCTGGCTTCTCTGCAGAGCCACAAGAGCATCTGATAATTCCCTGGCAGCCCCAGCCATGGACAGCTTTGTGCAAAGACGTGGTGAGTTGAATGTCCGGTTTGTGTGCTTTTCACATAGAAAAAGGCTGGGTCGGAGGCACAGCACAGGGAGGGATGGCCACGTCCCTCCTCTGATACTGATCCACTCTTTGGTCTTGGGCAAGTCCTCTAGTGGCAGTCTGAGTCCCAGGAGCCATGGCTGCGGGAGCCATAAGGGGGACCAGGACTTTATTCATGCTGCTGTGCAGCCTCCCTGAACATCTGCACCCAGGGAAGGTGTGTCCCGACGGCAAAGGGACAGGTACGGTAGAGAGCAGCAGATGGAGCTGGGCTGGGTGGTGGCAGACTGCTGTTGGGTAGCAGAGTCCAAGGTGGGATACAGGTGGGCAGGCCACAGGTGGGGAGAGGAATGGAGACTCCGCTCCTGTGGTTCAAAAGGAGGTACCAGTCAACTCGTCCCTTCTTGGCTGACTAGAGCTTCAGTTAGAGGCAGTGCTAGGGCAGTACGTTGCTGGCAGCTCCAGAAAGCTGGAACTGGGCTTTTAAAGAGGAACCGTCCAGGAAATATTATCCAGAGCTTGCTTCCAGACAGCTCTGGCTGATATGGAGTACAGACAGCAAGCAAAGACAAATGAGCACAGTCTCTACTGTAGCTCCATTAGAGCTTCATCCCTGTGCTCCCGGAGCGGCAGGCAATGCTACTGCACCAGCTCTGGGCCTGGCAGGCTGCCTCTGGGCTGGGCCGGGAACAGAGAGGTGCATCTCCCAGATCCCCTGTTTCTCTGCTGGGGTGTTTCCACACAGCTACAAATTGCACCACTTCTGCCGCAGGACGTCTCATAACTGTGCCGCCTGTCCCGCTCTCTCTTGCCGCCTCTGAAGCTCAGTGTTTATACCAAACCCCAGAGACGCAGCAGTGGTTTGAGAGGCTTGAAAGATGGATGATGTTAAACATCTCTAAAAGGAGTCCTGGATGCAGAGACGATTTCTGAGCACATCCAAAGGAGCCTCTTCACCTCCGCTTCCCGCCAGCAGAATCACTCAGGGCGTCTGTGTTTTAAACAGATGGATGGTAGCCTAATAAAAACAACAGCAGCTTTTATATACAGCCTCCAGTCCAAGACCTTCCTGGAGAAACTGTTTTGAATAGCAAAGAAATGCATATCAAAGCTAGCCCACAGCATCTGCCAGCTTTGTAGGGGGAGCCACAGTGCCTGTGTCGTGGGTATGTCGCAAACATTCACTCCCTGAGTGGGGGTCCCTCTTCCAGAAGTGAACGGGGGAGAACGGGGCTATTTGAGGCTACAAAGAACGTGCGTGAAGTGTGTATCTCCAATTCTGCTTTTGCAGTTACCGAAGTCAGGTGGGTAGTAGGACATTCCTGGAGCATCCTCCCCAGGGAGCACGTTGAGTGTCATGTGGGGCAGTGGTCAGTGCCAGAAGCAAGCGATACAAAGAGCCGATAGGGAAAGTGTGAGCCAAAAAGCCAGCCAGTCTCATGCTGGTCCCTTTAATCCAGGCTTGGAGGTGTGCTAGTAGTGCGGCTGGCATCTCTGATTGTAACGAGAAAAGAATGGAGGGAGTTGAGTACCCTGTGCCAGAAAAAGACACTTGCATCCCAGAGAGGAGCTGGTTGTCCAGAGGGTCGGGTTGTCAGCTCCTGGTTTTCATGCTGAGGTCATCAAGCACAGGGCAAAAGTGAAAGGAAACTCATCTGCTGTCACCCTCCCCCCCCGCCCCCTGTCATCCTCTGCCACGATGCCAAGTCAGAGGAAAATCTGGTAACTTCACCAGCATATACATCAGGACCTACTGGGCAGCCCTTCCCGAGGCCAACTCAAACCAGTCCTCGTACCCAGGATCGGTATACTGGGATGCCATGAGTTTGCAATGGCCTGCACCATCTTTTCTGATCAGCAAGGCCAAAGCCAGAAGCCTATGCAATTATCATTAAATCAGCAATTAGGGGAGTCTAATTTTTTTTTCCAGGCCTTACTTCAGGAGAGGTAGGGGAGAATGCAAGCTTATCCCAGCCAAAAGAGGGTTAGTTGGTGCCAGCCGGTGCCAGAGCAGGATGGATGGCTGGAGGCAGATGTGGGAGCACGACAAACAGCCCTAACAGGTGTTGGTTGTCCCTTGGCCAGGAGCAGCCCTGTCAGAGCCATCTGCTCACCCCAGCAGGTAAAAGGACACAACAGCCCATTGCCTATGCCTTAGGAAATGACCTTTCCTCACTATAAGCATCTGGTGAAACATCCATAACACATACAGCTTCCTTGAGCCAAAAAGACCTCATTGGCAAGAGCACGTTTCGACTGGGATAGCAGAGATACACAGCATCTCTGCTAGAGTAAAATACACAGTGTAAAATGTCATCCGCTGAACTGATCTTACTGTCCCAGTGAAAGCTTTGAGTGTTCTGGACTTAGTGTAAATAAATAATGTAGGAAGAATAATACAGAGCTAATAAAGCTATTATCTGGAAAGATTGCAGCCTAATCTCCAGCACAATGAAGATAATGAGTGCTGAATCATGCCTGGAGCATCCTAAATAAGTGGCAGTGGTTTGAATAAAGGATAGGAGTAGATTTTTGATTTCAACCTGCTTCTTGGCTACAGATTTCTAGGGGAGCTGTGTTGGTCCCTAAGCTGTGGGTCCACGTTTCTCCTGGTAGCAGAGCTGGCTCAGCCTCCTGCGCTCCCATCACCTTCATCTTGGGCTGGCCTAGGGAACTGGCTGTCTTGGCCACACCAGCATGACCAAGTGAGTTGCACATGGCCCGGGTGGATGTACAGAGACAAGACGAGGACAGGGAGGAGGAGGAGACACCACATCATTTCAGCCCCCTTTTCAGCCTCTGCTAGACCCACATAGCAATAGCTCTGTGTCACCAGAGGGGATCAGCCTTCCCCACACAATTAATTTCCATGAGGAATAAATTCCATCTGTGTTCTGGGGCCATGAGGGCTGCGACTGCAGCTTGGGAAGGACACTGGCCTTGGCTGGTTTGCCGGCGCGAAGCATGCTTTTCCCTGGGGCTCCTGTGATGGCAAAGGGAGGGTGATCCTGTGGCCAGAACAAATTCCTGCTTGCAAAATCCTTTGCCCTTGCAGAAAGGCAGGCACAGTGCAAGGGAGGTGCAGGGACCGGATTCAGCAGTGCTGCAAGCTTACACCATCGCTGGCAGGCAGGAGAATGTGGCAGGAGGGGGCTGCTAAATGCACAGCTTTGCAGCAAGCCCCAGAAGCAAGCAGCCATCCCAAAATAAAACAAAACACCCCCGGACAAGTTGAGGATACACAAAGGAACTGACAGCCTCTGAATCTGGCCTCACATCAATGAGTCGTAACTTGAAAGCTTTATTTAGACTGCTAAGAAAAACAGCTGCCAAAAAATACTGATGACCTGCTTTAAAGGGGGATTTCGACAACAAGAGAAGCACTGGGCTCCTTCTAGAAGTAGAGCACCAAACTCTCCTAAATCCTCTTCAAAAATCCCAGCCTTAGATTGGAGAGCACTGTGGAAGGGCAGGATTTGTATAATCTGAAGAAAATAAAAATACTTCTGAAAAAAACATGCCAGCAATTTAAAAGTAATAAAAACCTACCTTGAGGAGATGGGGAGAGCTTAAGGGAGTCGTAAGCAGGGGATAGGAGCCAGGGAGTTGGTGCTGTCCTTGGCAAGCTTTTGTTTTGGGCTCCCCCAGGTCAAGCTGAGCTTCTCAGTGCTGGGTGGTGGCGACGCTGGTGAGAGAAGCCTGTGCACATGGACCTGTGCAGTGTTGGAGAAAAATATTTGCAACTGTCAAACAGACCGAGCTTGTTATGGTACCCAGAAGAGCTCTATTGCCGAATCCCTATCTGCGCAGCGATAAAACGTGGGGAGGGGGAGATAACTCCACGGCAAGATTCTTGCGAGCTCATAAATCACCACAAGCCCCGGTCTTGCGACTGATGAAATCACCGGGAACCCCGGTGGCCTGGTTTCCGCAGCCCTGCCTGCCCTGCCTCCACTAGTGATGGTATCACTGGAAGAAAAATGGAGCCAAGCTGTTGGGAGAGGGGTGGCTTTTTCCGAGCAACAGCGAAGTTGTTACAGCCCAAGGCTTTCTTAGAATGAAATGATTTAAGCACCTCTCCAGCATCCTGCTGATCTTTCAAAGGGGGGGAGACTGAGACTCCTCGGGATGATAATTGTGGCGTATTTGCAGAATCAAAGGTTTCCCCTTGGAGCTGAGCCAGCAAGCTTTGGGAAGAAGAATGGATCCGATACAAAGGAGTTTTTTTAAAAGCCCATTAAGTTGCCTAGGGGCTGAGCTCACGTTCCCACTGCCTTGACAGTTGGTGCCAGGGGAGTGAGGTTTCGTTCCCATCGTCTCAGCCCAAGTGGGAAAGTTCTTCTTCCCCCTTCCTCCCCTTCCCAGGTCTGCACAGGGAAGGGAATCGTCCTGGGGTCTGGGGGCAGACCCTAACTGCAGCCCCAGAGGGAGCTGGGGATGCCATCACCTCCCACCTCCTGCACTGCAAACCCCCAGCCAGCTGCGGGGAGGCTGGAGCCGGGATCCCATGGCTGCTGCGATACCCACGGCTGGGAGCTGCGGGAGACGTGCAAGACTCGGTGTGTGTTTGAGCCTTGAAACCTCTAACCTAGACTCATCATTTGTGTTGTACCTTATACATAAACCAGGCATCTGACAGGTGTAAAAATGCTTCCACCAAATGATCTCACCCCTGACTTGCCATGGATCAAAAAGGGGAGAGCGGTGAACAGACCAGGCTTGCTGCAGGAGCTGGGGGCTCTTCTCCAAGACAAGTCCGTGTCTTAAGTATAATTTCTGGAGGGACTGAGGTGTTTCAGAGATGGTGGAAAATGCTGAGCTATACATGCCCATACCCTCCTAGTGAAACTGCCTTGGAGGATGCTTGGGGCAGCCCTCTCCATTCCGGCCCCTCTGGGCTGGCTCTGTCCTGTGCCTGAGCCAGCATCCCGCTCCTAACGCAACCATTTGGCTCCATGGATTTGGCCTGAAAATTAAGCAGCCTGATAGTCCCGTCAGCATTTCTCTCCTTAAGGGTTTCTGGAGACAACAACCAGCCCTAGGAGTCAGCTCTTACTCATGCCACCCCCGTGGAAATATAAGAGTGGGGTTAGTAATCTAGCTGTGACTAAGAAGGTTGCAACTGGGGAGATCCCCCTTGCTGTTGGTGTGACCATGATTTCCCTCTGTGCCAGCTTGGCAACACCCTTGTGTCATCAGCAATTCGGGGTAGGAAGGGCATGGCTGGGGTCCATCCAGCTCACCAGGGCAGGTGATGCAGGGAAGCTGCTGTCACTACCTCGTCTTCTACTGCCCCCAGCCCTCCCCTGCATGGCACAGCTCTCCCAGGGGCTCCTTCTGTGCTGGGGAAGTGGTGCTCTCCCGAGGCTGCAATCTGAATTTGAGACCTCCGGGCAGCACCAGCCATGGACAGCTTTTAGGTACTGAAGACATAGTTCTGCCAGGATATCAGCCAGGGCATTGTGCATGTACGTAAAATTACTGCAAGGTGGATGGAGGAGGAGAGGTTTGTGTGCTTGGGCAATCAGGAAAAAGGCTGAGCAGAGGAAAGAGAAAAGCTTTCTTGTGGAGTCCGACCCCATGTCCAGTCAGGAAAACTTTCCAGCAGGGCTATTGCTGTGGGTCCAGCCCAGAGCAGCCAGAGGTAGCTGCAATACCTCTCCTTCCCCATCGCAAACACTGCTCCCAGCGCAGTGGCTCTGATGAGCTGATGAAGGCATGGCAGTGCAGAGACCCTGGCGTGATGCAGCATCTGAGTACCATGGAAAAGGGCGTGCAAGCCTGCAAAAGTCCTCCCAGCAGAGAAACTGCAACCGGAAAGCAACCACAAGCCCTCCAGGGAAAACCCAGAAGCAAATATACCCAGCCAAGAGAGGTGATCTCAGGGCACTGATGTCACCCCAGGAGTGCCCAGGGATGGAGCAGGGAGGCTGGAGAAGTCCTGTGCTAACTGCATCCACACAGGATGTCTGTCCTACAATCTCTCAACAGGATGCAACATGACCTGCTGCTCTGCTGACTGTAACATCATTGCCTAAGTCTTGTATCAGATCTGTCCTGAATCCTTCTTAGAAAGAAATTCACTATATGGACCTAAAAAAGTCACACTGATGGCTTGAAAAATACTGGGAGCACGTACATCCAGTAACGCAGCTGTCGGGGATGGGAGAAATTTTCCTGCCTGTGCTGGTCGCTGAGTCTTCACATTCCAGCCCCTGTGCTGGAAGGAACAAAACCTCTTAGCTCTGCACTTACTGGAGACAGGAGGCACAAACTTGAAGTCATCTGGAGTCAGGCGCTGTAAAAATTTAATGATGCAGGACAAATCAGGGTGACCAAAATAGTGAGCAAGACAGAGATGGTCTTGTGATTTAATGCACTCGGTCAGGACTCGGGGTATCTGGGAGCAGTTCCCAGGTCAACCACAGGCTCCATGTGTCACCTTGGCTGAATCAGTAGGAACAAACACTGCCAAAAATTGTCTTAGGCCTCTTGCAAAAGATAGGTGCTTAGAAGACTGAATCGTATCAAAAATCAAGAGCATTAAGATATTTCAAACGCAATAGGCCCTTGTTGAGGGCTCCTAATTCCTGATGGATAAGCTCCTCTCTCTATTGGATGGTGGACCTGGGCAGGGATCCACCTGGTGACCTGGTGGCTAACTGTTTTATGCGTCATTAAGAGGATGGAGGCTCAGCATGAGCCTAAGGCGACTTGGCACTTCCTCACTCTGTCTCTGCTACAGCTCTGGAGCAAAGGATGCTCTACTGATAAGGCAACAGCCTCACTTGGCTCCCTGGCTGTCACAGTGAGGTGGGTTTGTAGCCCGCTCCCCCATGCAACGGAGCCAGCATCTGGCCAGGCCACTTGTACCTCCCCATTTCCACTTCTTGCAAAGCCTTAATCTGAGGTTTTAAATGGGATTTAAGTGACGCCCTGGCTTTTTGCTGGCCCCTCTGCAAAGGCAATAAATTCAACCCCTGCTAGATGTGAACAAATAAAGCAGCTATCCCTGTAGGCTGTGTACACACGCATCCCTGTTAAACCCTTCTCTGACAGCCTGAGCAACAGCTGGTGTAAATCTGCAGCGGTGTCTGGGCTTGAGAGAGAGGCACTGATTTACACCCATCTCCCAGCCCTTCTCTCCTCTTCCTCCTGCTTCACCTCCTCCTTGACTGCTACCCCTCACCTTACATCTTTCCCTGCTTTCAGGAGATAAATAAGCCCAGATGTGAGGAAGATAACGGGGCACTGAACTTTCATCTGTTGAGAATTTGCTCAGTCTACCTTGAAACAGGGAGTTTTTTGTCTGGTACCTTCAATAACAATTCAGTGCAAGAAAAGTCATCTCCAGGAACAGGGAGGAGAAAAAAGACATGGGCAAAGTTACAGAATTCCCTAATCAGGAATGGCATGTTTTCTAGCAAGGTTGAGGAATCCAGCAGGGAAGAGACAGTGCCCTCAGCTCACTCTGAGCAGCACATTTACCCCCAGACTCGGCATCTCATGCTGGGATAAGGCTGTGAATGAAGCCTGGCACTGGAAGGAGGATCTGGGGAGGAGGATTCACCCTTGGCTTCATGAGCAGTCAGGATTTGCATGGCAGGAGCCTGCCAAAGACAGGCCAGGCACAAGCAAGATGATCCAAACCAGGGCACGGCCACACGCGCAGCATCTCGCAGGAGACAGCTGGGAGGATGGATGGCGAGGAAAGCACAAGGTGCTTCTGGTGTCTGCAGAGAGCAGATGAGAGGGGTGGAAGGCAACCTCAGGAGCTGCAGAGAGGCGCAAGGTGAAAGACCCTGGCCAAGGCACTGAGGTTATTAATGGCTTCCTACACTCCCAGCACACCTGCAAGTGCTTTACGTCTCACTGCCACTCTTCTGAGTCAAACATTCCCTGCAGGGCACAGCGGTTTGTGCAGGGGAAGCAGCCGGCAGAGGCTGTGCTCTTCCAGCATCTCCCAGCAGAGAGTGGGCTTGGACAGGGCAGGTCTGGAGGAAGACCTGAACTAGAGGCAGTAGCTGTTCGAAAGAAGTCTCGCCATCTGCTCTCTAATTACTTCTTACATTTTAATCCTTATCTGAACACTTTGGAAAAGAAATTGTTGCTTGGGCGAAATATCCCCACCTCCACCAAGGTACAACTCCCTTGTACGCCATAAAGCATTTATATGTATGTGATTAAATGCCATTGAAGCGAACGGGAATTTGCTTACAAGCAAATTACAAATTCCTTACAAGCTTAAGGACTTTGCAGCATCAGGGCCTAAATCCACTGAGTCTCTGCTAACGCTCCCAGCCAACACAGGCATGGCTAAGTCCTGCCTTGGGAATGCATTTATTTTCCCTTTTGAGGCTATGAAACATTACGCTGAAGCTTCGCCTCCCCCTGCCAGCTGCCGGGAGCTGATGTGAATCCTGGGGCAAGATTGGGCTTGGCGCTGTTAGAGATAATGCTGGCTTAGGGTGCGGTTTGTTTTCAAGCAGAACCTCCCAGCCCAGATACAGAGCCGCAAAAGGTCCTCTACACACTCTGAAAGCCTCATATCAAAAACGGAGCAAAAAGCATAACGCTTTCTCCTGCCTTTGAGCTAAAACCAGCCCTGATTGCAGTTGATGGAAATCTTCCCATAAGCTCCAGTGGAGCAGGACAGTGGTAGCAGCTCAGAGTGTGGTTTTGTTTGTTTGGCACAAGTCTTCAGCTTAGAAGACCAAAACAACAATTAAATAAAAGCTACAGCCAGTTTTTCTGCTGAGCAGATAATCTGTGCAACATGAAAGACTCTAACCTCAAGAAAAGAGGGTTTTTTTCTTCCAAAATCAATTTTATTTAATTTTTGTAAGGGGATGGGTTCCATATTCCATTATTCTCAGATGAATCAAGAGTGTCCTTTCAAGTTTCACTGGAGCAGACGCATAAAAACTCTGCCTCAGGGATAAGACAGTATTGATCTCACACGGATTGAGCTCAGAGAACATTTACAGGGTCTAGTGAGCCGCTAACGATGAACAATACCAAGTATATTCTTACAGATTTAGAACAAGAAACCCATTTTCTTTCCCTCAGCTCAGAGAAAATTCTGGTTTAGTTTTGCATCCAATGACCAAACCATATCAAAAACTTCCTGTTACAAGGCATTATAGGGATTATTCTCCAGGCAGGCTTGGTACCCATGTTCTCCCCTTCTTGGGACTGGATGCTCATCTGTGTTATGCGATGACTATTGCATGTGTCCTACTTAGCCAGAGAGACTCTGGGCAGCTGGTTACTGGGCTTTCCTGTCTGAATATAGGAGCTTAATTTAATAGGCGGCTGTTGGAAAAACAAGCAGGAAAGCAACATAATGGGACTTGATAAGCAGCCTCCAAACAAGCTCTGAGGAGGCAATTACAACAAAAAGGCTGAGCCATTTCGATGAGGAAGATGCACTTCCAGATGCCAACCCTTACGCAGCTGCTTGCCCAGGCTGGGAGCCTCCAGATCAAACCATCACTACATGGTTAACGAATGCCCTGAAGGAGAGGAGTGGGAAGGGGAGCCCTGGGAGGGCATTTTGTGGAGGAAAAAAGATGAATGCAAGGGCATGAGAAAAGCTGTGCTGGGTTGGACATGGGGCGGACCATCCTGCCCAGCGTCCTCTCTCTCCCATAGCCAACAGTGTGTGATGTCCAAGGGTATGAGAAGTGAACAGGGATATATTCTTGTAAACTCTCCAAGCCTGCAGCAGGCTGCAGCTCCAGGACTTCCTGAGCTCAAGGCTTGTATAGAAATACTGTATTGAATAGTCCTAGCCTAGCCAGTTACCTAGGTGAAAAATGCTACACGTCTTTGATCATTAGTTCTTTGGTGAGAACGGAGACCAGAGCTGCTCACAGTATTCAAAAGCAGAGCAAACCAGGAATTCGTACAGTAGTTTTTCCTCTTTCCTCATTAACTCCTACCCATCTATTTGCTTTCTTGACTGCTGCTCAGCAAGGAGTTCATGCTTTTATCGAATTTCCCATTATAACCAAAGGATCCTATTCCTAGGGGGTGGCAGTCGCTCAGAGACTGTCATTTTGTGCGTGACGTTAGGAGTGCTTCCTCTGAGGCTCATCACATTTATCTCCACTGAATTTCGTCTGTCATTTTATCACTGAGTGTTCTGAGGTCCTTCTGTGGTTTGCTGCCATCGGCCTTTCCAAGCAGCTCGGTGTCACTAGCAACCATTGCCACCTCCCCACCTGCCCCCACTGCCACATCACTGATGAAGAAGCTGAGCAGCACAGACCCCTGCACAGATCTCCACCAAATTCCCCCGGGCATTCCTTCACTGCAGACACTGACCATCCCTGCCTGGCCTTCGTAGTTTCTGCCTTAAAACGGCTTAATTTTTTATGGCCCTTACTCTCCTCAAGAGCCTTTGCTGAAGGATTTTGTCAGAGCCTTTAGGAAATCCATATCCATTATATCCATTAGATCTCTGTTGTCCACCAAATCTTTGGCTCCATCCAAGGACTGCAGTAGGTTTTGTGAGTTATAATTTCTCTCACCAAAAGCTGTGCTGGCTCTTCCCCAGTACACTTAGAGATATGCTTATCCTTGCATCCCATCAATTTCACTGCACTATCATTGGGCTTACTGCTCCCAAAAACCTGCCCTTGACATCTTTTGCCCCAAAACTGCCTCTGTGATTTCCACCTCCCATTACTCCAACACCAAGGTATCATTAAGAGAGTATCCACACGCTACGGTGAGTACGTCGCCATTTGCATCTTGGATCCCTGCAGTATACCTGTGCAAAAATCAGCTGGTTGGGGCAATTTGTAATTATTCCTTTTGCCAGTACAATCTGTGAGCCCTTTTCCTGGTACTTCAGCTTGAGATGAAGCCTCTAACATGTCCCTTTGCAAAGAAGGAATTGGGAATCTCCCACCACGTGACGCAGATGGGACACCTCATGCCTCACACTGCATTAGAACAGGAATTACAGTAATGCATCCCTTGCTGTGGGCTGGCACGGACACAGAGGCAGGTTCTGGGGAATCTCTGGCAGTTTGCACCTTCTTGTGCTTTTGGGAAATGGTTAAGTCTTTGGCAAGACAAGCATGTCTATAGAAAGGTGTCAATGGTTTCAGAAGAGGTTATTTCAGAGTATTGACTAGTTTCCAGGAAGGGGCAGGATGGATTCCCTGCTGAAAGATTCATTTTCAGGATGGCAGCTCAATGGCTGGTGGTTGTTTGCCAAAGGCTAGGCTATGGGAGCGATTTCAAAAAGCTTAGAGGTGAAGCCAGCCCAGTAGCGTGGAATTGGGATGACTTTGAAATTCACAAGCAATAAAGTGAAATAGACTTTTCCCTGGCAAGTCACATTTATCCTGCTGAGCTCATTGCTACAGGAGACCAGAAAGGGTTAGGAAAAGGACCGGGTATAGTGAGCAGAAGGAGAAAATCCACTTTATGGAATTGTGGCTTTCTTGAGATAAAATATACCTTCTTGCCTTAAAAACAAAAAAGTCTGGCTGATGTCTTAACAAATTTCTCTAATGGACATAACAATTCCTGAGACTCTATTGCTTTTCCCGCCAGGGGTGGTATAGACTGCTTGTTTGCAGCATGGATTTCGGTATGAAGTGTGGGGTTTTGGATTGAAACCATATAGGGCGGATTGAAACACTATGGGTCCGACCCTGGGTTTATTTTGCAGATGGAATCCTGTGATGGAGCTTAGGTGGGCAGAAAAAGCCAGCGTCAGGCCTGCAGGTGCTTAACCTGTCTAGCACCTGCATGGACTCTGTACGTACACAGATTTTTGTCTCTCTCCCTCGTACGGAAGGCCACCTAGGAGTCTGGATAGCTGCATATAACCTATCCTGTTCTCGTGTTACATTTTGTTCCACGCTTTGGTACCAACTCCCCTAAGGATACGCTTGCTTTACTTTCCCATCATTGGCTCTTCCTTTGTGTCTGTATCAATTTGTGCGGGCTCCATATGAAAAACAATCCCTGTAAATCCCTTCCAGCCTTTCAGAGCTTCCCATACAGTCGCTGCTGAGAAAAAAAAAATACGTACAACATATAAATAGCTCGACCTCTTATCCAGCAAAAAAAAGTTTACTTAAGCTAAAACGTTACACACTGTTAATTTGATCTGGAGTTTTGATTTGCACCAAAAGCAGTAACTATTTCTGCATGAAGCCCCACAGCCTCGTCTCATGTGACGAGGTTATTCCAGTGCATGCGGAGATCCAGCCACGTATCAGATTGCTGCTGTGATTTAGGTGAAATGGGAACCCCTGGAAAATTGATTTCTTAAATCCAAGCTGACAATCGGAGAATGCTGTCGCTTGGGACAACGTCGTCAGGCATCTGGGGCGCTGATCCTGCGTGTCCACAACCACCCATGCCGAAATTCTTATTTCCATCCCTTGTCTGAGTGGGAGCTGGATGTTCCAGCGGGACAAAACTTTTATCTCCATCACTCGCCTGGGCGGGAGATGGACCTTCCCGCGGGGTGAAACTTTTACCTCCATCGCTCGTCTGGCTGGGAGCTGGACCTTCCCGCCCTGCTCCTGTCCCACCTCCAGGAGAGGGCCTGGGGCTCCCGGAGGGGAGCCCGCACCGTGCCCCCCGGCTCCGCCCGCGGCGGCGGCACCCCTGGGTGCGGGTGCGGACACGGCCGCCCCCATGGCGCTGCGGCTCCTTCACTACAACTCCCGGCGGCGGTGGCGGGAAGGGGGAGGAGGAGGAGGAGGAAAAGGGGCGGAGGGGTGACGTCAGCGCGCGGGGCGTGGCCGGGCGTGGCCGGGCGGCCGCGGCCCATTGTGGGCAGGGGCCGGGCGGGCTCCGCTCCGCTCCGCGCCGCGCAGCCCAGCGCCGCGCCGGCAGGT
Source organism: Chionis minor (assembly GCA_013398295.1). NCBI lineage: Eukaryota > Metazoa > Chordata > Aves > Charadriiformes > Chionidae > Chionis > Chionis minor. The sequence goes on from VZSF01001513.1 coordinate 29,980, forward strand.
AC
>VZSF01001513.1:30081-100758 GCA_013398295.1 Chionis minor
AAACCTTCCCCGGCAGAGGGTTGGCGGTTCCGCGGGGCCTGTCGCGCCCGCCGGCCCCGGTGTGGCCTGGGCGAAGGGGAGCGGGGCCCCGCCGCCGTGCCCGGGCGGTGCCTGCCCCTCGTGGGCGCCGGACAGGGGGCGCCCACCCGCGGGCGTGGGATGCGGGATGCTGCCGCGCTGCCTTCTCCATGGCAACGCCTCCGAGGGCTGCTTCGTCCCCGGCTCCTGCTGGCACGGCGGCTCCCACCCCTGCAGCGGCTCCCGAACCGGGCTCACGCCCCGCTGGGGGGGGTGTGACCCCCTCGCTCGCCCGCAGAGCCCCAAGGATGGGGTTCCCCCGGCTGAGCAAAGCAGGTTTTGGGTGGTCTCTCCCCGCCCCCACCGTAGCATCCCACCAGGCACCACAGTTTGGGGCTGCCTGATCATCTAGCCGTGTGTGCCGCGCCACCGGCACTGGTGTAAAACACCTTGCTGCGGGCACGCTCCAGTCCAGCCCGGCGCTCTGATGTGGGAGCCCATGTGGGAGTAGGATTTTGGTGTGTCCTGGTGTCAGGCTACGGCTGCGTCAGCGGCGGAGGGCGAGCGGGTCTGTGGCTCGGGCACCAGCCGGAGAGCTGCCAGATGGGGAGGTCGGGCCTGTCACTGGCTGCACCAGGCTGGAAATTCAGGGAGATTCAGGTCAGGGGGCCTGCACGGAGGAAGGACAGTGCCCTCGCTGCATGCGAGCCTCAGGGCTTGGCACCCGCTGCCGTTGGCGTGCGACGGCTGCGGTCGGATCCTGCCTGATCTTGACTCGTTTGGCACAAAATCATCAGTATGAACAGTGCGTTCCGTCCTTGGGGTCCGCGCTGCTTGCCGGCGGCTGTGCTGCCTGTGTGAAACGGGCTTTCTGCATCTGATCAAGGTTAATGTAAGGCAAAAATGGATGGTAATTCTCCTCCTGATGAAAGCCACTTGAACCGATGGGGCTGCGCGCTGCCAAACCAGGGGCAAGGAGCTCCCGGTGGAAATTGGAGGCTGGTGGGAGATCATGGGGTGTGGCCGAGCCCCCTTTGCCAGGTGCCGGGGTGAGGGGAGCCCATGGGCACGGGCTGCCCCCTGGTTTTGGCCAGCCCCGAGCACTGCAGACACTCGGCATTGTACAACCAGCCGGCTTCTCCTGGCTGCACCGAGGAGGACGGCAGAACAAGGCTTTTTCATTTTTTTCTCTCTCTCTAGAGGTCGATTCTGATACTGCATACAAAACTGAGTGGTGGTGTGTGTTAAGGAACTGCGATGCAACCTGGTTATCCTCCCTTGCTCAAAGCAACGTATACCAAAGCCATCGGTGTTCCCTGCCTGCCCCTCTTTTGGTCGCACCAGGAGTAAACGGGTCCTGCAGCGTCTGGACCTTTTTCTATGGGTGTTGAGGTTCATTTTGGTACGCATTACGCTCCGAGCAGGCTGGATCGGGCATTTACCTTGCTGTTCCTCGATTAATGAGTGACTTGCTTTGCTGTCCCCGTGGCCATATGCCGGGACCTGCCCCTGCTCTGTCAGGAGCAGGAAGCAAAAGCCATAGTCCATGATCTCTGACCGCCCGACGCGTGACACCGGGACAGCAGGAAGCACTGACGCTTCCTGGCTCCGGCCAGCTCTCGGCTAGCGTGTGGCTCTGCCGGTGGTGCCCCTGCCACGGCCCCGGGGTTTTTGGGTCCAGCCAGCCAGGCATGTATGCTGCTGCTCTGCGTCCTGGCCTCCGCCCTGGGGAGGCAAACAGGATGGGTGAGGTGTAACATCAGCGCTGAATCTGCTCCCCTGGGCTTGAAACGGAGTCAAACCGGTCTTGACCTGAGCTGGCTCCTTATCTGACCCTTTGTTTGCAGCAGGGAGGGAGCAGGAAAGGGATGGCTGTAGCGGGCCAGCTCCCCTGGTCCCAGACGAGCCCTCCTGCCGGGGATGGGCAGGAGCTGGGGACAGCCGGTCTAACTGGGTCATGTTTATCTCCCTTTGCTTCTGTGCTTTGTTTTGGTTTCTTCCCCCTCTTCTCCCGCGCTGTCGTTTCCACGGCTGAGGAACCCAGCACAGGCGCGGCACGGAGCAGTTGGGCAGCCAGGTTCCTCGCAAGTACTGGCCGGTCAGGAGCACGTCCCCTCTCGCTCCGTACCCTTGCTTTGCACTTTGCCTGCACTGACCATCAGCACTGGCTTGATCCCTGGAGGTCTTTGGCCCACCGCATGCACAGGTAGCAAATGTACCTGCTTGCATGTATGACCTGGACTGGTTAAAAACTGGCTGGGGATGCTGATAGATGCACCACCCAGAGCGGGTGGTCTCCTTCTGCCCATCCTCCTGCTGCGCAGATACGCACTGAGCCGCTCCTACACAGACACTTTTATCTCAGAAGTATTAATAAATGAAGCTTGCCTATTTATATGAGCCTTTTTAAGAGGGCAGCAGGGCTACATTGAAGGCTTGCTCGGCACTGCAAGTATTCAGAGATTTTTTTTGTGTGTGCTCTAGCAGTTGATAAGCCAGGGCATCCAGCTGTCAGCTTTGGAGATTGCCAAAGCCTGCTCAACGAGATTTCTGCAGGCTTCGCTCACAAATGAGGATTTTGTTGGACGCTTTGGTTTCTGACTTGATGCTGGTAATTAAATATCTTAAGTTGGCTTTGGAAAGCTGTCACTGCCATGGAGTGACTGGTGAGGCCATGTCAACCAGGATGTGCTTGTTCTGCTGGAATTGTGTATGACCTAACTATGGTTCTTTAGCCTGCAATTTTTTTTTTTTAATACTCTTTTCATATAAGTAAAACTCTTAAAAGGGGAAAAAAAATCTTGCGTTTTACTGCTGTGCTGTTAAGCTTGCATGGACCTGCTGGGACAGCTGTTTATTTGCAAGTCGTGGCAGCCGAATGCTGTAAAATTCAAATTATGTCCATATTGATTTCCCCACGCGTTTCTCCCCCCCCCTTTTTTTAAGATGATCATATGTGTACTTTTCACTCGTGCACCACAACAGGCATCAGTCCTGTGCTGAAAAAAAAGAGGTGATCTGAACAAAGGGCTATAAATTGGGAAAAGAATACTGAGTGTATGATCCTGAGTTCTGTGTTGGTTAATCTAGATGCTAAGCCATACAGATTTGCTTACTCTATGTGTTTACCGTGCTACAGGATGAAAGAAACAACTAGTAAAGAGTTTGAAAGAAGTTAAATATGCCAGCAGAAGCTTTTCTGCATGTTTCATTAGCTCCCTCACCCTTAAAGACATTTTCAACTTTATATTTCAGGCAAAAAATAGAGGGTCCTCAGCCCCTTGCAAGATGCTGGGTGTGGGTTGCTGTTTGCCTTTGGCTCTTCTTTACCCCTCACTGCTTCTTCAACCTGAGCTGGGTTGGAGGAAAGCTGTGCTAGTGCCTTCTTACCCTCCTGCCCTCTCAGGAGATCATTTGCACGTGGTATCTCCTGTCCTTGTGGCGTATTGTAACATTTCGGAATACATTGAAGAACCAGGAGTTCTGGGTTAGCGTAGAAAATCTCAGCTCAGCTCAGTGAGTCATAAAACAGTCAAATCTTTGTGGCCACTGAGAAAAAAACCAAAGGAGATGGAGATGAGAGAAGCGGCCTGCCACACCATGAAGACGTGGTTAGTTGACTGGAGAGTTTCATGATCTGAGCTGACAGGGCTTTGTTTCATGATTGGTGTGGCCTGAGCACCAGCCACCTGAATTATAGCAAATTAACCAAATTAACGCATGAAGTTGTCTGAACATCTGGCCTGTGTTTTCCTCATGATGAAGTTGGGTGGGGTCATTCCCAAGGGCGTCTCATCCCACGCTGCGCCCAGGTCTGGAGCAATCTCTGTGGATCTCTGATCACCCTGTCCCGTTCGTGCTGCCTCTTGTGCCCACCCCCAGCCGTTTGGGGCAGTTTGTTGTGAATTTACTAAATGGAAGAGGCTTGTGCTGCTTGGAGCACCTGCCCTCTTCCAAAATCAGCCAAATGGATGGGGTGGCCCAACCTAGCGACAGTCATTGATGAGTCATTATTATCGTGACTCAATAAATTACTCGGTCCTCGTGGACTGAGTTGCCTTGAGAGCCTTTGTACTCAAAACACTGCCTTGACCCACTGTGGGGGCAGTGTTGGTAGACAGGCATGTTCTCACCCGGCACGGCACACGCCAGCCGGTCATCACAGCAATGCTGACTGGCGCTAACGTGTCAAACCACCGGAGCAGGGTTGCTCTTCACGCCTCGTCTCTTCCCGGAGGACATGCCAGTTGCTTCGCTGCTCTTTGGATTTTTCTTTTACGTCGTTTTGGAGCGCTCTCGCTGAACTCTGCTGGGCTTGGCGCTGAGGAAACGCAGCAGCGCATCCGCAGTGCTGTTAGTAGGAGGTGGTACAATGCTGGTTGGAGGCATCCTTTTCTTTATCAAGCCAGAGCACTGAACTCCCCGGCGCTTGCAGGGCCTGGCAGATGATTGAAGGGTTGTTCACTTTGCCAGACAAGTGGCTTCATGTTTCGCCTTCTGCATTCCTCCGGGTGAGCATTGCATAGCGATGCGCTTTCAGCTACGTGCTGCTTACCTGAACCGTGCCTTCCCTGTGCACGCAGCTTCACCGCCTGGAACTCCGGGCTGTCCCTCTCCAGGCCGCTGCAACAACGTGCGAGTGTTTTCACAAGAGGGTAGATGAAATAGTACGTGGAGGGTGTGGTGGAGGAGCAGCAGGAGGGTCCCGCTTTGGCTTCCGTGGTGAAGGCGGCTGTTGCTGCCCTTACCACCCATCCTGAAGGGCTGGCTTTCAGAAGCTGAACCCGGTGACCCAGTTCCCATCCTTTGGATCTGGGCTGTTGCCAGGAGTTTTGCTCTGAGTTTTCCTCATCCCTTTTTGCACGGGCCCTGCGTGGAAAGCAGCTGCGCCAAAGCTCAAAGCAACCCACCAGCAGCCAGACACCGGTGAGATAGAGAGGGGAATGACCCAACTGATTCATCTGACCTGTGCCCATCCTCAGGACAGCAGAAGAAAATGCAGTGGGATCTCCAGGTGTTCGTTGCTCCCTGCTATCTTTCACGTGGGGCTTTCATGCCAGTCTCCTGGTGGTGACAGGCTGGGCTGCTGGCAGATCCTGCCCCGGGGCACTAGAGCAGGAGGAAGGCAATTCAAAATTGTGCCATTCAGAGGCTGACTTGAGGGGGTTTTGCATGAAACACCAGCAGCTGGGCTCTGTACCAATATGCAAAACTTAGCTACGGAGTTTGGCAGCTTTTGGGGAAAGCTCTGCGGGGCATTGGTTCCTTCAATGCTTGGCAGGAGTGAGGATCAGCTTGCCTTCCCAGTGGAGGTCTTTCTAGTAAGCAGGGCATCCTTGGAGATTTTAGGGCTGAGCATTTGAGGACAGACTATCAACAAGCAGGGAAGTCTGTGCACTGTTTTTTGGACCGGAACGCAACCACCCATACCCTGAGGCTGCAGGGCAGGGGAGCTGGGGCTGGGCTGGGCACCAGGGAGCCAGCTTTGCACCCCATGGGCTGAGGGGAGAGCATGGTACTTGTCCTAAAAATCAAAGAAAACAGGAGTATGAGAATGGGGGATGCAGAGGGGCATCATTCTGGGGTGGGACCTGCAGTCACTCGGGTCTGGCGTGTAAGAAGGAGACCACAGCGGATCAGGGTGGTGGAAAGACCCACGGTATTGTAGGCTTCTCAGGTGATGCCCAAGCAGCTCAGTGCCTGTTACAGGCAACCTCTGCTAGCAGCAGATCTTGCTCCCAGCTCCAGCAGGGAGGAGCAGTCTGGAGACCACTTCTCCCATCCCAAACAAGCAAGATGGATTGCTTGCTATGGCACAGCTGCGGGGGCAGCGCAGCCGGGATGTTTTCTGGCTCAGATGTGTTGCGTGACATTTAGCTTCGGCTGTGGTGGGTCTGCCCTGCTGCTGCTCTCAAGTGTTTCTTTTGTGCAGACCTTTCTGAGGCAGTTCTCTGGAGCTGCACGTTCATCTAACTTTCACCTAGCCGTGAGATTTTTGGGTTTTTTGGTGTTGGTGTTTTGTGTTTTTTTTTTCCTGGGTACCTGTGCCTTGCTTAGCCTCAGCATCTTCAAAGTGAACAGTGCTTAGAGGAGCTGTGAACTCTTGCGTGCCACTCTGGAGAGTCTGTGGTAACTGAGGTCCGGTGCAGCTGTTTCCTTCAAGGATACTTGTGTGGATGTAAGCGGCTGTAAATCTGTTTATGTAAAGCTTTTTCTCCCATGGCTGCCAGGCACCCTTCGTGCTCCCATTCCTTCATGCTGCCACCTCTGGAAACCACAACACCTTTTCGCCTGAGCCAGAGCTGAGCACGGGGAAGATATGGCTGGAAAGGTGGATACCCTCGCCGTGCCCAGCTTTCACAGAAATCACATGTAAAGGACGCTTCATTTGCTGAGGTTTTCTCCCCTCTGCCCCCAAGGCACTAGACATGTCTTGGCTGCAGCTGTGTGCCCAGTGCAGGGAAGAGAGGCTGCTCTCTGCCTTAATATCAGGTTAAGCCTTTCAGATGTATAGTGATTTTCAACTGCCCTGTTTTGCTTGGCACAGTTCTCCTTGCATATCCCATGCATGACTTTCAGCTGCTTTTCCTCTGTTGAGGGACAGTCGCCCAGCTTGCCCATGGACACTGTGGTGTTGGAGCTCCTCCAGCTGCAGTGGAGAAGAGCAGCTCCGTGGTGAGGCAACCTTGGGTTTTTCTTCTGCTATCAGGTCCTGTATTCAAGCATGGAGCTTCTCCCATCCCTGTTTCTCAGCCTCCACGTGCAGGAGTTGGCAGGGTTAAGGCTGTCGGGAGCCTGGGTGTTGCTCAGCAGTGCCAGGCAAGTATCGGGCAGGAGAAAAAGCTGAACTTGCAAATCTGTTCCTGGGCGCTCCGGTAAGTCACGCCAAGGACTGTTTGAACTGCGCTAATCCCCACTGCCTCTGGAGCAACCTTGTTTACAAGAGCCGGCGCTTCAAATGGATATCCTGACAGATATTTTATGTAAGCCATTTGCTTACCAAAGCTCTCTGGGTACGAGAGGTTGGTTTTGAGACCTTGGCCCGTATGCTGCCTCTTTACCCCTGTGTTTTGGAGGTATACTGTGAAGAGGCTGGAGGCTTTTTGGGGACAACTCAGATCCATTTATAAACTCCAGTTCCTTTATCCTCCGTGGAGAGTGCTGCCTAGTAAATTGCATGTGAAAGAGCTGGTGACTCTGGAGCCACAAGAAATCTCTACCCATCACACGGAGCAAAAAGATGTTGAGGAAAATTTTTGGAGCGTGCTGAATATCGTAATCCCTGCAGTCAGTTTGCTTTTGGGTATGGAGCTGGAAATGAGTCTTTATGCTCATCGTTTTCTCACGTTTACTTTTGTATTAAATGCTGCTCTTCCACTCACAGGAATTTCTTAAGTGATGCAGTGGTGGTCGTAGTTGTGTTCAAACTGTGGCAATGTGTGATGGGCTGTGATTTGGGTTACATAGTCGTGAAATTGTGCCCTTCCCTCAGATGGTATTCCAAGACTTTCCTTTGGTCCGTAAAATACGTTATGTCCGTGGCTTTTCAAGCCATCCTGTAGCGTGAGAAAAAGAGAATAAAGAGGGACTTTGACCTCAGTATACTCAGTGGATGGATTTCCAAAGTATCGCTTGTAGTTGCATCAGAGGAAACTCTGTTGGCTTTGCACAGGGGATGAGGCTGAACAGGGTGAGAGACGTGTGAGACAGTGGTGATGATGTGTCTTGCAGCTGTAGCTGGTGGGTTGCCTCATGTCCACGTTTTCTTCCATTTGCCTCATGTTTCGGACTACATCTTTCATTTTGGTGGGAGTTAGAGGTGAGACTGTGTCGTTGGAGTCTGGTGTCGCCAGTATGCCGTGGGGTGTTGGAGCAATTAAGGAGGAACCCACCTCTGGGGATGCCAAGAGCTGGGCTCCAGCTATGGCAGTGGGCTGTGACAGTATGTCCTGATATGCGTGTTCTTCCTCTGGGAAATTGACTCTTTGGGCAACACGGGGAGGGGGGAGAAAGACATGTGAGAAGTGGGTACTTGCTGCTTTTCCAGGGAGGGGAAAAAAAGCCAAGCAAAACATCCAACACAGTCGCCTTGTCAGATAACGTCATGGGGATGTCCATACCCAGCCTCTGGGCTGTACTCCGTGCTGCTAATTACAGCTTCTCTCACTGTTGAAAGTAAAAGTTTGAATATGTTCACTCTGGGGTTCCCACGGCAGCTTTTTGGGACGGCACCAGCCCCAAGGCCAGGGACAAAACTGCCTTTTGCTTGTGCCAAGCCATGGATTTGTGTGCACCTGTCGTGGTCCAGGAAGGTCTTGGAAAAACATCTCTCTGGCTCTCTGCCCTATAGCCAACCCACCTGCTGTGAAAGGCTCGTGCAAGGATGCTCTGGAGCTTGAGGGATGTTGCTGCAGAGGTCCAAAGCGCTCAACTGCTGTCCTTTCTGGTGCTCACCTTGCTTTTGGCTCTGTCCTGCTGGAAGATCTGCAGCTCTGCTCTCCTGTGGGTGCAGTGCTTGCCACCAAGCTGAACTGGCTCAGATTCGGGAAAATAAGCAGACCTCCAATGCCAGAGCTGGGAATCCTGAGCTGTTGCACAAGGGGACAAGGTTGTAACCACATGGCACTTTCATCACCTCTCTACCTGTGCTGCTGCTGCGGCTGGCTCTGCAGCCCTGGCATTGCATTGCTGTCTAATTTATAATATGCTGTGTTTGGAGGGCAGCTTTGTATTCTTGTTTCTAAATTCTTGCATAGCTGCAAGAGGGGAAACAACCACTAAGCTTTCCATTTTGCACATGGTTTTGCTTCTGTGCAGGGTTCCGCGTTATGAAAGGTTGAGGGATGCTGCTGTTGGGGATGTGACATTGGTGAGCCCTTGCCACGCGTCTGGGCAGAGGAGCAGGGTGGTCTCTTACCTGCACTTGTGGGATGCTCAGTGCTTTCCCGGTGCCAGGTCCAGGTCGTGCAGCGCCCAACACAGATGGATGTTAACAGCTTGCCAGTGCTGGTCTAACCCCAAGCCTGTTAAAAGCCTGCAGGACCAGGTCTTCGCCTTCCTCCTCCTGCTTCCTCCCCCTCCCTCACTTTTCAACACCACGTTTTAGAATAAATTGTCGAGGATGTGACCACACAGGAAACTCGCAATTTTTTATTTTATTTTTTGTTTTTACATTTAGAGTTAGGAAGTGAATTCAGCTCTCCAGGGTTTCAGTCCTGTGCTTTTGAATCATGAAGTTCTTCATCCTTTCTACTCTGTCACTTGTGACGTGACATCTCCTCAGCCACATAAGCTTTTTCCCATCCCCGCAGAAACAATAGCGGCTGGAAAAGCTCTTCAAGAACCTGAAATGGATGGGGATTGCCTGTGGAAAATGCAGATTTGATCTATGTTAGGTGTTTTTGTTGTTATTTTGTTTACCACTTGGTTATCCTTTTCCTTCAGAGAAAAGCAAAGCCCTTGTTCTTGCAGAATTCATTGCTTCTGATGTGTTACTCGCTGGAAGTAACATGCTCAAAATGCTGCATTCCTTTGTGCATCTTTTCTTTATTTTCTTTTTCTTTGTTGGTGGGAGCTTAGGGAGTATAATGGGCAGATTAGCAACTGTATTTATGGAGTAACCTATCTTTGTGCAGGTCTGGCTAGAAACCAATTAAGCTTGTCTTGATCTCTAAATGAGATTTTTGTCAAATGCTTCACCCAACTGCCTTTTGCATCTGTTAATAGCACTAAGGGATGAAAATAGCTGAACGTGTAAAGATCGCGTGTTGGATAAATAGAGAGGCGTTGGTTGTGGGGAGGTTCCCCTGCGTGTGTGCGTGCGAACCGCTGCCTCTTTGTGCAGTGGATTTATAGCTCGGGTTCTTGAAGTCTGGGATTAGGTATAGTTGGCTGCTAGTGTGCAAACCTCTGCGGTAGCGTGCCCAGCTTGGGGTCAGAGGCAGAGCTGCTGGATAAATGTCCTGTGGACTTCATTAGTGTGCTGGTCCCCACCTCTGTAACATCCCTGGGACGAGACTAGGATGCGTTTGGCAGCTCCCGGTGACTTTCAGCTGTGGGTCCCCCGAAGTGCCTTGGCTGGGGCTTGTGCCCCTGGACCTGGGCTGCCATATAGCCTGGGAAAAACCCATGGCTTTCCAGGGGGGCATGTTGCATCACTGGGCTGGGGGACCCTGCCTGGGTGGTGTTCGCTGCTGCTGTGATGAAAACTGGTCCAGGAACAGCACTTCAGTGCGGTGTTTTTGAAGAGGACCGACTGAATAAAGATGCCTTTAATAAATCGTGCCTTCAGGGAACCCCTCTATCTCTGTCCCAGACTGTTTCTGCATCAAGATAAGATTGCAGAGCAGCTGCATTTGTGCTCTGCTTTGGGAGGTGTGGGTGGGGGAAGGGCACTGGGATTTCTTTTCGGGTGGTGCAAACTTTTGTTATGATTACCTTTATTTGTAAATTAACTGCAGACAAGCAATGCATAGCCTAATGTCTTCTTCCCTGAATGCCTGGCTTCTCTGTCATGGCCAAATGGTGGGGAGAGTGATCTCAAAGGAAGGAGGGAAAGAAAACACTGGGCGACCTGTGCTCCCTTTGGAAAGGATCCTGTTTTCCCCATCCCAGCCCTCCTGGCTGCTACCCTGGCTCTGAGCCGGGAGTGTGGGCTTGGCCGGCGGTGGGTTATGGGGCATTGGTGGTGGGATCGTGATGTTGCACTTGCGTAAGGATGTAGCTGCTGCAGATGAGCCAAATTGTGGAGCTAGGAGGAATAAATCCGTGCGAGGCGTGGTCGATGGCAGACGGGTGCTCCTGGCGTAAGCAGGCTCAGCTAATTTAATCTGTGGTGGACCCGATCTCCTTTGTCTTCTAGTTGAGTTAAATATACCCTTCGAGTTGTGGTTACGGAGGCTAACTCCAATTTTGATTATGTGAAATGTGCTAACGCGGGACGCAGCTGGCTGCCTCCAAACACAGCCGGGAGGAGAGCAGGATGGGGCATCCCATGGCCAAGACCCTCACTGCGCTCTCCTGCTAACCTGCATCTGGGTCACGGCCGAGGGGCAGGGTGTTTGAGAGGAACCTGTGTGGAGATCTCTGGCTTTTTGGGCAATGCATTTTTTGGAAGCACTAGTTCTTGCAGTGTAGCCATAAGCTTTTCGTTGTCTGCCAGGTTTTAAAGTTTAGTGGCCGTGCCGCAGCTACCTGGGCATGGCCGGTGGCTTCAGGACAGAGAAAAGGACCCTCTCCATCTTTGCAGAATTCTCAGAGGCAGCAGTTCAGTATTTCTGGATACAAAGGAATATGGTCAGCTTGAGCAGCAGTTGGAAGTCTTGGAAGGCGAAAGGGAAATTAAATGCCAGTGAGGAAATTTAATATATTAGTCCAAAGGTGCCACCTGGGAATTCATGTGCCTGGGATTAAGATCAGCAAGTCGTGGCTGTATGTGTGCTGGGGGCCACCTGTTTGCACCCTGCTCGGTCTGTGTTGGTGTTCTGCCGGAGCTGCTGGGTGGGTCTCTGGTTGCTTTATCTCCCAAGGTTTGTCTTGTGTGACGGCATCTCGGATTCTTCTGTGTTTGGCCCCATGAGAGTCCTCAAAAGACCAAAAGGTCATAATGGGTAAAAAGCGCTGCAGCATCTTCCCTGGGATGCCAGCCTCAAAGCCACAAGTTGCTTCATCTTTTCAGCCTTCTCTATTGCAGGCTTCAAAATAGTGAAGAAAGCAGTTCATAAGGAGAGCTTTGATGAAACATGGCTTCAGGGTCTCCCATATTGGCAACTTCTGAGTTAAATACCCGGTGACAGTCTTGCAAGTGACACGTGCCAGTATTTGCTATAGGCTGGCAAACCGCTATTTGGTTATCTGCAGTATGTGACCAGCTTATCCTTGAGCAGCTGGATTTAACCCCTTTATCCACCCGTGTGTTGGCAGTGTGGCTTGCTGTGCCACACTGGCCCACTGCACTCTCGCACTCCTGTGCCCTGGCATGCCGGGAGCAGCCCGGATGATTGCAGCAGCGGCTGGAGGTGGGGGCTTCCAGGGGCAATGGGTGTTTGTCCTCCATGGGATGACTGATTGCTTCTGTTATTTAAAAAACCCCAAACTCCTAGAGAGTGATAATTAAGCTGATTGAAGTGTTTAAGTGAATGAGTTTCCCTTTAATTAAAAAAAAAAATAAAAAAATAAAAATATCATCACGCTACCTAGAAGAATGAGACACTGACCCACTTTATCCCTGATTCGGCTTACAGAGGGAGAGGGGAGGCAAATTTTATATAAAAGCAGGGGGAAATCAGCTTTACTCTTGGAAAATCAACTCCTTGGCTTCTGCGGCAATGCCTGTTTGTTAGTTGAGGAATAGCAGAGATCTACATTCCAAGGGCAGGGCAGTTTGTGCTTTCCCAGTGTCTCAGGACCAGAGCAGCACTCGCACAGTCAGAAGAAGGTCCCCTGGCAAGGGTGAAAGCTGCGGTGGGTAGTGACGCGTCCTCATCCATCTGCCCCTTCATCCCCACAGTGTCCGCTGGGCTCGGCTCCAGCCCCACGCTCTGCCTTTCCACTTTGCCATTTTAAGTGAATTCCAGTGAGCAAAGAAGTGGGTGTTTGCTGGTTGTGTATTCCCCGCGTGGCACCGACTTCACAGGTATATTTGTGCCTGTTCTGTGCTGCTTGGGGTGTGCGCAGGCAGCAGCTGAAGGGGAGCGCGCAGTGCTCAAGGATGCTCGCGGGCTCCCCTGTCTCACCTGGGTACCGGCTGTGCCATGGCCAGAGCGCAGAGCTCATTTTAGGGCTGCAGTGGAGAGCGATAGTCCCCAAATGCCACTGTCACTGGCCTTGAAGATAATCCCTGTGAGAATGATTTCTGAGGCAGCGTGACCAGAAAGCAGTTGGACCCAGCAGCCAGCGGTGTAAGGACCTGCACAAAGCACACGTGCCAGCTTGCTCTCCCTCTTACCCGGGCTGGGAAAGGCGGACAGGGGTTGCAGCCTTCCCAGCTCAGGGCTCTCTGGTGCTATTTATGGTGTCCCCAAGAGCTGTGAACAGTGGTCGGTGCCCTCCATTTCAATCACCTATGCTCATGTTGGATGCTCCCCGGTGCCATGCACAGCCCATCTGCTGCAAGGAGGTGATTGCAAGCATCCTAGGCTGCTGCAGTGATACAAATCCATTGAGATGTATAATTCTCTCCATGTAAAGGAGCTGTTTTCTCCCCAAAGAGCAGGGTGGGGGCAAGTGGTCCATCCAGGGTGGCAACTCCCAGTCCCCGAGCCAGAAGGGTGCTGCAGAGCTGTGCCCGGGGGCTGGGAGGAGGCGAGGGATGGTGTCGCACCAGGGTGTGAAACCCATTGGTGTTTTGTTCTGCAAAGCCAAGGCACGGGGCAATGGCAACCCCTCAGTGGTGAGTTAAGTGATTAGATGTGACGAGACATGTTTGTTTATCAAAATACTAATCGGTGCCGGGGGATGGGGTGTGTTTTGGGGAGCAGGTGAGGCAAATGGCAGGGCGTGGGTAAGGTGAGTGATGGGGACTGCAAACACAGCTGCGTGTGCCTGCACAGCCTGTTGCCTTGAACTCATCGCTGCTGGGAGTCCCTGCCTCAGATTGCTGCCAGAAATGTGGTACCCTTTATTAATCTGCAGAGATAATTGTAGTTTTCATGTTACCAGTGGGGGAGTTCACATGAGGCAGAGGCGTTCCTAGAAGACCTCCGCAGGTACCATCCTGGAGGCATCCAACATGATTCAGCATCTTCACTGATGTTTCTTTTTTTTTTTAAAGTAGATCTCAAATTGATGCTGGTTTTAAAAAACAGGACATGATTTGAGGATGGGGCTGTTGGCAAGGGATCGCAGGAGGTGATTTGGAGACATGGAAAGCGGTCTGAGCCGTGATCAGCTGTGACTGTTCCTGCCAAAGGCAGTTTAGGAGCAGGGCTGCTGCTGAGCCTGCAGTGGAAGGACAGAACCTGGCCCTGACCTTGGCATTTGACAGGGCTGGCTTGACCCATGAGGGTACAGGGAAGTGCCACACGTGCATAAAAGCTGGGGAAATGCTTCATGCTGTGGAAATGTGAGCACTCCTCTCACCTTTTCATCAAGAAGCTAAAATATGTGAGCATGTTAGCACTTCATTAGGGGGGCGGTGGTGGGCATCCAGTGGCACTTCAGTCCAGCAAACAGCCCGCATCTAAAAGTCGAAGCCGGATGCATGGTCTCCAGAGCAAGGCACAGGTACATCTGGGTATTTAGGTATTTTTGAACCACCTTTAACCACTGGAACAGACTCACAGAAAATGGCCTTGTCCTCATCTGGACATCTTGGGCCCAGAGCACTGTTAGCCCTGAGCGGGAGATTGGGCTTGATGAAAGTGTGTTCAGTCCTCAGTATTGAGAAGCAGATAAGATTAACGAGCTGCGAGGCTTGGGAGTCCTGTACTACAGGAGAAAACTTTCAGAGCAGATACTTCTAATGGGGCTTCATGTGGCTGGAGGAGGATGATGAAGAAGAAGTCAGAGTGGCTCTCTGCCATGTCTCACCTGATCGCCACCTCACCACTCCACAGCAGGTAGACCCATTTGGAGAGGTGTTGCGTAGGATGCCATCAGCAGCATCTACCTCCAGACCCCACATCCCACCCTGCCCAGCAGCTGAAGCCCTGCACGAGCCAACAACCAGTTGTGGATGGAACTTCTGTGGATGCAAAGCAGATGCCAAGCAGCATTTTTACGTACTTGCTTGCAGAAATCATCCATCTGGTCTGCCTGCTGTGGGGCGGCGAGGTGGGGACCAGGTGGGACGTGGCCCAGATCCACGCTGGCCTCTGCATCATCCTCCTCTAGCTCCATGAAGCGCTGTTAGAAGTGACTGCTCCAGAAGAGTGGTTTCTCCTGAAGTATGGGACTGAAATGACAGCGCTGCAACCTCTCACTGCTGAGGATAGCCCTCATTTTGTCTTGTCCCATTGATCTGAATGGAGTAATTTATAAGGACATTTTCCATGAATCAATAAATCCATGGTTGCTGCTGTGCCTGGGAGGTTTAATTTGCTCTAGATACTGCACTGAGTATCTCTGTCCTGAATCACACTGTGAAGTCCTGCTCTTTGGGAGAGGATGGGGATACAGCTGGATCCTTCCAGAATACGCTGTGGGTGGCTGATGGTACGTTGTCCCTCTTAATTGTGCATCTCCCAATGAGGGCTAAAGAATTTAGGGAGGGTGTGAGTGCAATAGTTTCTCTAGGTATGTGCGTGGAGCTTGAGGAATCTGTCCCCTCTGCTGAGAATTCCTGATGTTACAGGGACTGGGGAAACTGAAGGCAAAAATTATAGGAGGGGAGGGAGCGTTGGCCTTTGGAAGGACACCACAGTGAGGAAATCTCAGTTACAGGTAGGTTTGCCTTGCAGATCTCTGCATGATGTTTCCTGTTGAGAGGAGTTGAAAAATTCCTGTGGCACTGTGCCACCTCTCTTTCCAAACACTGCTTTTGTGAGCCAAGGAGCGCACATCTTCTGAAAGGTGTGTTCAAGAAGCCCCAGGATCTACCTGAAAAAAGAGGGTTCAAAGCCCTTCTACACACAGAGAAGTCAAAGATAACCCTGAGATCCCCAATCCCAAACTTGTTTTCCTTCCTTTGTCCAAGCACTGTGGTCTGGTGGGGCTGGAGAATCAGTTGTGGGTGGGTTCATCCTGTTGCCAAGACCCAGGAGGGGACTTTGCTTTCTGCTGCGCATTGTGAATTTGGGCTATTTTCTGACTTGTTCTTGTGGCACAATGGGTGTTTTGGGGACCTCTGAGCTGATGGGACACGGACTGGGGTCAGTCGTCCCCGTGGGCACCTGGAGCTCACCTCTTCATCCCGTTCCATCTGCCCAGCTGAGCACCCAGGGACCCCTCTGCTTCTCCTCTGGAGTGGCTCTGAGACTGTTTTGCAGTTCTTGGAGGTCAGAGCTTGTGCTGGGGAATCCAGAAACGTTCCCAGAGCCAAACCACGCCACGGCAAGTGGGTGTGTGCCTGGCCTCTGCTTCTAATTTCCTTCATCGCTGCAGAGAGCAGCTGAGCTGCACACGGGGTTTCAGCAGGGTGTCCCCTCTTTTGTTCCTATATATGAGAAAAGTCTGTGCATGTGTTTATATTTAAAAAAAATATATTTTTAACATAGCTGGCTGTGAGCTACGCCACTTCAGACTGGTCTGGTTGGGTGAAGGAGAGATGTTGCTCCCAACTGTCTACCTGTTGCACTGGCAGCTGTGGGATGGTCCTGCTAGTCTGGCCATGCTTGCACTTGATAAAAAAAAGTGTTTACAGGGAATTGTCCCAAAATTCCTTAAACCCAGCTAGAAAGGCTCCCTTTGATGTGAACAGTTTTTAGAGTAAGTCTTTGCAGCACCCAGTTTCTGCTATTTGTATCACAGCCTGGCCCAAACCTTTCTATGTGTATGTGTTGTGCATTTTATGTCCCCGTTTTCCTGTGTGTTTGCTGGCATGTTGGGATAAAACTGATGCATCTTCTTGTGACAGAGCTGTATGTGGGCTTGCTGCTCGCCATGCTACTGCCCATCCTCTGGGACGACAAATGCAAGGTCAAAATGTTGTTGTGCCAAGAGCAAACTGGAGCAGCTGTATAAAGTTGTCATTTTAAATAATTGCCAGGATGGTTTCTCCTCCCTCTTCCCCCACCTCAGTCCCCGTGTTCTTCCCCTGCACTGTGTCTTTCCCCACCCACCACCCGAGGGCTGCCTGGATCCATTCAGGGTTTATGTTAAACAGGAAATTTTATGTGTATAATTAAAACGTTGTATTGCTGGGTAGAAATGGGATTTGGTGCTTACCGCTGTGACTCTTTCTCATGTGTGAGGGTGAGCTGATTGATTACTGAGGTTTGAGATGAAATATTCCCCTGAGCTCTGCTGGCATTTACTGTGGAGGGGGAGGGAAAAGAGAAAGGGAGGAGGAAAACAATGGTTTTCCTCCAAGGCAAGGAGAGCAGGGGAATGTCTACTGAGCACATCCCCTTGTCTTGCTCTGCACACCGTCTGCTGTAAACGAGGCTCCCAGTGCTGGTTTCATGGATCACAATAAAGCAGATGCCTTACTCTGCATCCACGATGGTGGGTAAGCTCCTGGTGGGCTTTGTCAGTTCCTCTTACCTGTGGGTCAAGCATCCCAACCCATCCCTGTGGCGCAGCTGCATCCTCACCTCCCTGCGTCCTGCTCCGCACTCAGGTCCCTCCGAGCCAACTAGCAGGGCAGACCTGCTGTGCCCTCCTTTCTCGCTTGGATCACGCCTTATTTATTTCTTTTCCTTAATTTCTTTTAATCAAAAAAATCCCTCTCTTTTTGGTTTCGATGGAAGGAGAGGAAAAACCGCAACATGCAGCAACTCAAGCACATGGTAGGAGCCTTGCCGTGCCGGCACAGGTTGGAGACACCCGCTTTCGCCTGCTTTCCTTGAAGTCTAATTTTAGCTGAAGGCGATGGGATCCCTCCGGGGTACGGCGGAGGTTTCCTATCAGACTAGACTTTAAGAAACACGCACACAAACAAAAACAACACAGAAGCACTTAGGTTTATTTGGGTGAATTCTTTTAAAAAAGGGTGTGACTTATATTTGCGAGCAGCCTGGCGCACACAGGCTTTGTATTTCAAGTCTTCCAAGATTTAATCAGAATAATTAGTTACTGTCTGTTTATACCTTCTGTTTTTGTTGCAGGGTTTCCAAAGGGAGTATTTATCTTCCAGAGTGCTGCCTAAGTGTCACTTAATCATTAAGCATCTGATTTCCTCCAAGTTACCTGTCATGCTGCTTATGTAAGTAAATTTAAAAAAAAAAAAAAAGAGGGAGGGGGGGGGGGTGGGGATGGTGTTGGTAGATTCTGCTTGGGGGGAGTTGTAAGGATTTTTCCTGATTGTCACGGGTTTAATTGTGAGTTGCTTCTCAGCCCGTCATGCGCTGATCAGAGGACTGCATGTTTGGATTGGCGCTTAACGACCCAGCCAGTTTAATGAGGTTGCTTTCAGCCAAGCCTTCATGTATACCCCACTAGACTGGCAAGAGCTGTATTACTCTGTGTGATTTCAGGAGGAAGGGGGAAAAGAAAAAAGACTTTACAGAAATGAAGGGCTTTTGCTTTCGCTTGTACAGTTATGCCTTTGACTCCTTAACTCACTGGAATCCCTTATAAAAATCACAGCTCTGCCTGGAAATAAGTTACCACTGTCAGTTTGCCAGGATTGGAAATGGAGTATCTTTCAGCCTGCATTTGCAGGTTTGGTTTGGGAAGGGAAACAAATGATGCACACATTTCCCATCTCTAACATGGGAGATGAGAGAGAGACAGTAACACACAAACTGTAGAAGAGGATGGGAAGGCTAGAAAGCCTGACAAAGAGACAGATGTGGTGCTGGACCCACCCCTGGTTCATGCTCAGCGCCTGAATGAATCACATGATATTTTCCCTTCAGTGTTTATCACCGAGAGCAGTGGAGGGTGGCTGCTGTGCTGATGGCAGTGTGGGGCTGGATGATTTGCGGTTTTTTTCCCCCCTTGGTTTCTCTTTCTTCCTGAGCTGGAGCGGCAGGAGTTGGTAGGCATTGGGTGCTGGGATGCTGCCTTGTCAGCTGCCCTTGGCACCTTTTTTATTGTGTCCAGCATGCAAATTCTGGGGGCAAGGGTTCATGGTGCATGCTGCTTCCATGATGGGTTTAGATCTTTTTGAATCTAGAAGCAGCCATTGCCATCATCTCCTCGGCTCCCCTGTGTGAGGGGGTCCATAAATTTTTGAGGTCAGTAACTTTGCACTAGCTCTTCTCAGGGATTACGGATGCGCAGCAGGGCATTGCTCTCCATCCGTGGGAGAAGCTTGTTAGAGGGAAGGGGCCAGGGCAAGGGCAAGGTGGGACCATCAGGATCTGTGGGGCTTTGGTGGCTTCAGTAGACCCAGTGAAACATGCTTGCCTGGAGGCTAAGGTTGAAAGTCCATCTCCTCTCTGTGTTTATTGAGGAGAGTGAAGACGAACCACTGCGTTGGGGCACGCATTGGACTCTGTGCCACAACAGAGCTGAAGCCGGGCAGGTTTCCCACATCCCATCTACCTCACCCAGCTCCCGAGCAACTTTTCGGAGAGATGTTGGCAAATTCTCTGTCCCTTCTGGGGCTGACATGGTAGCTGTCACAGATGGCACCAGCTCACCGGTGGCCCTTGCTCTTTCTTCTCTGGTCTGCATGGGGGTGGCAAAAGTATGATTTGATGGAAATATTCTTAAGGAAGGCTGTCAACCTGATTCTTTCCTTGACATTCACTCAGCTGGAAAGCTGGTGGAGGTTCAGACGACACCTCCCGAAGCGCTGGGGATGTGTGATGTGCAGCACGGCCATTGCTTCTTGACTGGCATGGTCCCTCCAGCCACAGCAAGGAATGCCGGAGCAGGTGGCAGGTCTCTAATTCCCATCCTCCTGGCACGTGTCTGCCCGCTTCACTCAGCCTTTCACAGATCTACTTGGTTTGGAAGAGGGAGATGTGGGGAGAGCTCCCAGAGCTGCTGGGAGCTGAGGAGGGTGAAAGCACAGAGGGGAAGAGAGGTGGGCAGTGCTGTGGAGGTCAATGCTGGGAGGAAAAGTAGATGATGCGACTTGTTTGCCTGGTGCTTTAGAAGCTGCTCAGTTAAATGAAGCATTGATTAGGGAGCTATATCTGGCATTTAAATAGCTTTGGAGCATGTGCATGGTCCATGTTGCTCTCTTCTTTCTGTGTCAGGAGTCACCTCCTGTCCCCATCTCTCTTTGAAGAATATCCCCCTATTAGAAGTCCACCTTGAGACGCGGGAGGTGCAGCTTGGTGGCCAAGTGCTTTCGAAAAGCCCTTCCAGTTGTCCTCAAGCTCCTCATCACTCTGTATCGTCCCTCCTTTGACTTTTCCCAGCCTGGCCTCTGCAAGCCTTGGCCATCAGGACTTACCATGTCCTTTGGTGGCCACTGCATGCCAGAGGGTTTGATGCTCACCGCATGGTGCTGACTGGTCTGGGATGTGCTGGCTGGTCTTTTATCACCTCTTTCAGCATCCCACTTAAGGCAGAGCTGATGGACCTTTGGCTTTCCTATGCTTTTGCAGGGCTGTGTGTTTCTTCTTTACTTTCAGGCACCTGAAACACTTCTCCAGGAAACTGGTAGATGATTTCTTCCTGGAATATCCTATTTCCCTGGCTGTCCCTTGGCACAGAACTGGCTGTTCTTTGTCTCTTGGGCATCCTGCTACCTGGTAAAGGAAACCTATAGCATTCAGTTTTATTTAATTCCTGTAGAAAATGAAGGTATTTCAAGCTGTTTCCTCTTCCTGGGTCCCAGAATAACAGGCTCTTGTGATGGAGCATACCAAAGGCAGGCACAAATCCGAAGGATGGGGATGCAAAATACGTTTGCTATCTGAAAAACTTCATCTCAGTTAAGGATGGAGAATATTCCCTGACACTATAGCCACCCTCAGGGGGCAGACTGTGTCCTCCCATGCAAGCAGACCATGTCCACCGGGTGCCACCGAGGTGCCAGCCCCAGCAGGTTGCCCCAAGGACTGGGGATGCTTCCCTGCTCTCGCCCTCCACCATGTGCCCACCAGCCACTTCCAGAAGTGGCAGGGGAGAAGGTTTGGAAGGAGCATACCCCATTTTCCTCATAAAACTCCAAACGAGAGGCTTGGCCTGGTTTAGATTTTAAAAATAACTTGCACATTTGGAAGCTGAAGTTTCAGAAGGGCTCCGAATGGGATAATGGCTTTGATCGTGGCAGTCCAAGATCAAGGGAGGGTTTTTTAGGTTTGCTGGATCAGCTGGAAAATATATTGTACTGTCTAGACTTTATCATCCTCGAGCAAGCCTTTTTTTTCAACTCTACAAAAGGTCTAATCAAAAGCCCGTGTACAGTTGATAGGAGGGCTCCTTTGGAAAGGAGCTTGCTCTGGGTTTTGATTGTGTCCAGAAGCAAGTTGAAAGAGGTGGAGATCAGCTTTGGTCTATGAAGGACCTCTAAGACTCTGCTTTACAGACGCTGCTGTTTCTGATGAGGCCACTGGCATGGGTGGAAGCTGTTGTGTCAGCAGTGGTGTGAAGAGACTGGAGACAGGGACCTGCCATATGCCAGCCCCCCAGTCCCCAGAGGGCTCAGTTGTTGCAGCTGAGCACTGCTGAGACTTTGCTGCTTGCCCTTTGGCTGCTGCAGTTGGGGTCAGTTGCTTAGACCACCATCTCCCACAACCGTCTCAGATTTGGCTGTGTAATAACTATAAATGCCCATGTTCGTTGGTATTTGGACAGAACTTCAGCGTTTCTTGCTTAAGTGTAGAAAATGTATGGGTTTTTTCTCATTACTTTCCATAAGTGGGTTCCTTAAATAACTTTTAAATTTTTTTATATGATTATTTTCCATAATTCCAAAGGAATATAGACGCAAAGGAGTGATTTCCTAAGGTGCTTGGAATAAACTCAAAAGCGTGCCATGAAGGTGAGGACATCCAGCCACGTGCATTCATTGATCTCTCTTCCTGAAAGCCCACATAGCAATTGAGCTCCATCACATTGGAAGATGCCCACTGAGAAAGTAGAAGCAGTTTATTTTGAGCACTGCATTTACTGAACAAGGGTCTTGGGTGTGTTTTGGCAGGTGTGTCATTGGGAAAGTTATCGCCAACCATCTCTGCACATGCTCCAACGCACCATGATACTGCACTCAAATAATGGCACAGGCTGTAACCATAGCCCGAGGCTTTGGTGGAGTCGCAGCCTAGCTGTGAAAGCTTCAGCTGAAAGCTTTGGAAAACATTTGGAAATGTTTTGGAAAACATTTGGATCGAGGATGTTGTAGCTCCGCGTCTGGTTGTTTTCCTTTGCTTTGTCCTTGAGAGAGGGAACTGCTGTTGGGTTTCTGTTTTTTCTTTCCATCAATTACTCTTTCAGACATATTTATTTCCAGGGATGAATCAGAGAAAATGCCAGCATGTGAACAGTTTGCACTGTAAAGTGGTATTAAAATTGGGCTAGAAGGGATCTTGAGAGGTTACCTTGTCCCCAAGGCAGGGTCAGTTGAATCCATGCATCAAACTGGAAGGCAATTGTATTTGCTGGCAGTTATTTTCTCATAAATTATCTAAAGAGCAAAGGCAAAAATCTACCAAATAATGCTGTCAGTACGTGTGCGCAAGCCTCCTTCGGTTTATTCAAATCGTTTGTTGAATAAGTGTTGAAAATTAATGATGGGTTTGTTCCAGAGCTATTCAAAGTAATATTCCAGAGTAACCTTTTCTGCCTTGGCATTTGCCAAAATACTGCAACTTTCATGGATGAGATGTATTTACCCATAGTCTGTATTTGACGTGGAGCCATCCCTGCTTGGCCCATTTCTGAGACAACCAGACCCCAGAAGACTCACAGGGATGAAGAGCAGTCTTTTGTTTCTTGTGAACTAGACACGACTTTTCAGTTCTCCAGGTGGTCCCCACTTGAGCTGGAGAGGCAGCAGCAGAAAGCCCGCAGACCCACCCCAACAACACAGGGTAGTTTGGGATGCTGTAATACCAGCCCCGTGGAAATTAACAGCAACCTCTCTCCCATTGATATCTGCAAGTTTAGAAAAAGCTGTGAGATATCCTGGGCAGTGGTGGCAGAGGAGAAATCTCGCTAGAAATCCTTGTCTGCTTTGAGATCAAGAGCCAAGCGATGACTTTCAATTTATTTCTCTTGCATCTTCCTCCGCCTCAGCTTTGTGTCTTGAGCAATGGAATATGCAAGAGCCCTAGCTTAATCCCCTTGCCTTTTAAAGGTGCTGTAGAGCTCCGGTGGGTCTTTTTTTCTTGCTTATAGCTCCCCATTTGAGTGATGAAAGGTTTTGAAAGAAGTTCACGTGTAGCCAGCTGGATGCTTGCTTGCTCTCCAGCCAACATCGCGTTAGCATCCACGCAGCCCAGACGGTGACTGGTTTTCCATCATCAGGCCCAGTCCCCAGCCATTTTATAGTAGGTGATAGCAAAATTCACCCATCTTTGGCTGTGTGGCAGGCCTGGTGAGCCCNACATTTAAAGTCAAGATGGCTGGCATTAGTGATATTGTTTGGCCAAATGTATGCAGAGATATCACGGCTTAGATTTGTTACAGATGGGATTCTGGATATAGTCTAAGGCATTCTGCCAGCCAATTTTAGATCTGTGTAAAAGTGATTGGCATCCCTATAAATAAAGCTGCTGTGGGGTTATAAATCTAAATATACTTATTCATTAAATTATTTTTACATCTCAAGTGGATTGCCATCTTGGTTTATCGTAAGCAAACCACACTCTGGTTTGTTATGTGTGTTATCTACAGCTCCAGAAATGCAGCTTCTGAAGCTTTGAAATACGTTTTTCCCTTGAAAATAAGTGCATGTGAACTATCCATGAGTCCCTGTGCAATGGTGGGATGAATGAATTCTTCACTAGGACCTCTTCACAGTCATCACTGGGAATGACCCTGTCCTGGAGACTGTTGTAGACAGCTCCAGAGGTGGTAGTGGCTCTAAGTACAGGAGTGTGAACTCTGTTTACTTGCTCACAAATGAGTATGACTTTGAGGGAGTATTTAGTCCCTATTGCCAGGTAAATACTCTTTGTGTGGCTCCTTCGGTGCTGGGAAGGACTCCCTGGCTAGCATCTCCATGTCCATCCTGGACATCATCCATGTTCCCAGGTGAGGAGTCTCACAAAAGGTTTCTTCCCTTCATGTCGTGGGCTGGACTGCATGGGAAAGGGGATCTTTCTACCTTGTTTAACCATCCCTGCGGTTATTTCAGCTACAGGACCAAGGGAAAAAGTCCCCCAGACCAGCTCCAGGTGCTGCCATGAGCTGGGGAGGTACTGAGCTGGAGGGAGACTCTGGCCAGCCGCCCACGGAGCTGGGCAGCAATGCAGGCGCTGATAAATCTGGCTTGGTCTTTGAACAGGCTTATGAAAACACTGTGAGCTGCAGCCTCCAGTTTCTTTGGGTTTGTTTTCCTTCTTCCTTCAAAGCATTTGAATATTCATTCAGTAAAGGATGAAGCACAGAGTACATGTCCCTGAGAGGCAAAATATCAGCCGCCTCACTTTCCTCAGTAATAATGGCATCATTGAAAGTTAACCTATGATTTTAGCTTAGTTTCCTAATGAAAGGAAGCTTTAAAGTTGGTCTCTCCCTCTGCTCCTCCTCCCCTGTCACTGACGATTCATCGAGTCTGTTGGTTGGTTTTGTCCTCTCTTCCAGATTGATTTTCATCTCAGATATGTGGAGCTGCTGCAAGCTTTGTCAAAACAGGCATCGGGCTAGAAGTGTGTTTTGGAGATTTTTTTTATTGAGGGAAGGGATGCAATGAAAACTTGGTTTGTACTAGACACCAAGGAATACACATAAATGTATGTTATGAACATCCAAGCCATAAAGAGTGCTTTAGTTGGATTTACCATGTTACAAGACACCAGAGAGCCCACACTGCAGGACTGCACAGACATGTAGGTGTTGCAGGGGGGATGTTCGCCTGTGTGAGTTCCCTGATGTCTAATAAATGTAAGTTCATCCTGGAGCCTTCATATAAATGTGGCTTATATTGCTTAGGTTCACAGAGGGAAATCTCCTTGTTGTTAGTGCTGGTATTCCTAGTGCTGCTTACCCCACCAAGTGTACTTTCTGTAGCGTAGCAGGGTCAGCGCAGTCTTGTAGGGTCTTCAGAGGCTGGTAGTGACACTTGCATGTCTTCATCCTTTGCTGGAACTGGTTGCAGGTCTGCGTGCCATTCAGCATTGTGGAGTCAGGGGAGGACAAGCTGCTGGGATTTTGCATCCTGAAGGTCGGAGCTGGACAACAGTGTTGAAAACCTCTGTATCTTCCATGGCTGGAAAGCTTAGTGTAGCAGATGAGCAGCAGACAGAGAGGAGGACCTGTCGAGCCTGAGTGGTGGGTCCTTGTGTCCCTCCCGTGGTGTTATTTCTGGTGTGTGGTGGCTGAGTTGTAGCTGCATGGTGGAGGTGAAAGGTTGGCATCTGGGTTGTGTACTGTAGGTACCAGGAGTGGCATATGGCTTGGACAGACCGACTATTTGACAAACTTAGAAGTGAAATGCATCACCTTGTCCACTGCTGGTAAGGGCAGAGATGACCTTGGCTGTGGTGTGAGCCCTACTGTGTGGCTCATGCCAGCAAACAGGGAGGTGGTGGCCTCTGAGAATGGCATTCCCATGACCCTCATGTCCTGCTGCAGACCCTGATGCAGTAAAGGAACCCCTTCCTCCCCAAACCAGCAAACAGCTCCTGGTTGGCACATACTATGCAGGCTCTGGAAGTCCTGGCATGGGTGCCCAGAGCATCCGTAAGGTAGTCTGGAGGTTATGGTGTGACCAGCTGTGCTTAGTGCTGCTGGTATGTGGGTCCTGTGTGGGTGTGTGAGATCCTTGCATCACCTTATGTCTCATGGGGTGAAGGGAGAGACCGCAAAAGACCAGCCACCTACTTCCCTGCAGGAATACGATGGGGCGCGAGTGGGACTCAACGTTCATTGTGTTCCTGGTGAGCTGCCAAATGTTTACATATCTGCTTGGCTTTTACTGGTAGGTGTCAATACTTTTTTCCATGCCTGCTTTTTGTTCTCCAGAGCTTGTATTCTTTGCAGTGTTGGGTTTTGTTCTCTTGGTTTCTTCCCCGCCCCCCCCGCCCATTTAGTGCCTTAGTAAGAACACAGCTGAAGTACTGGGAGCGCAAACTAAACCTGTCTATTACGCATTACCTGATTAGACGCCATGGTAATAAGCATTTGAATCTAAAGCTAGATTAGGCAGAGAGCAGTCTGGGGCTGGATTTGCATAGCACGCATTCTTTCTCCATATGACGTGTTGGTAAATCTACTGAAAGTGAATTCATAAAGCACCAGACTGCTTCAAGTGCTGCTTTTGATGCATGGGTTCCTTCCCCTACAAGGCACTCAGCTGGGCAAAAAAATGCCTGCAATTGCCTGAAAGATGCTTTTTCTTCCCTCCTGCTGCTCTCACAGCTCATGTTGCAGTCAATGGGGACAGGTAGCTCTTGCCAGCTCTAAAAACCTGCACTAACAGGGTTTTGTAAGTTTTTGTCTGTAGAGGGAGTTATTTCAGGGTGTTTTCTCTTCCTGTGGCATCTCTGGTGGTAGTGGAGTGAATCTGGAGTTTTCAGGTACCTAAATCCAGTGCGTGGCTTCTTCAAGCTTTCACTGCAATGTTACAGGTCTTGTGCTGGAAAATGATGTGAAGATTTGTTAGCCAAAAGCTATTTAATTTCCTTCCCCCGTGGACAGTCATGAGATTGTGGATGATCTCAAGGTCACTCTCTCTTTGAGGTATTTCATTAGCATGTGTTTAAGGCATCCTTAATTTGGAGCAATGAGCAACCGAGGTTAGACACAGAGGGAAATATTTTTCAAGGTTTAGAGCAGCGGTTAGGCAGCAAACTTGATGGCCCTCTGTTGTAGGGAGGTCTTTGAGATGGAGGTTCTGGATGTTCTTGTTCTGTTGTAGGGAGGATTTGGGGCGGATGTGCTTGTGCTAAGAGCAAAACGGAGAACAGCCTTATCCAGCCCCTCCTCATGGTGACCTCACGGTGGAGCGTTCGGCAGCGATACATTTGGGTGTCTGAGCAGAGATGCTCTGATGACAGTGCAGCCCCTGAGCCGGAAAGTACCATCCCCACTGGCTTTGCTTTTTGTTGTTAGGGCTCTGCTTAGCCACTTCGGGAGCCCACTGAACATGACTTGCTCCACTTGAAGCATTTGCTTGGCCGGCTTGTGACCCTTGTAGTATGGGCATGAGGAAGTACAAATCAAGGAATAAGGCTCAGCTCATTGGGTTTCAAGCTTGGTTAGACCTGCTGGGCCCCGCTTTGTTATCAACGGTGTTGTCTGGGCCATGTTGAAAGATCTGGTAAGCTGGTTAATGGAAAGCTGCAGCCTTGAGTGGCTCCTCTGGGCAGGAAGCTCAGTTGTGAACTCTGCTGCTCGAGCTGTTTCAGCTTCAAAGCTGCTAAAGGAATGGGTGGGTGTTTTGGAGTGTTGGGGATGTGCTTTGTCACTGGAGAACTGGGCAGACCTGCTGTCAATCAAATACCTCGCCCTGAAACCAGGAAACGAGGTGAGCTTTGAAGGAAATGTCAGGAAGGCACTGATCACCAGCGGTACTGTGAAGCCTTGCCCAGGTAGAAGATGTGAAGAACTCTTCAAGATCCTGCCACCACCAGGACTCAGGAACCCTCAAAAAGATTAAATTCTCCTTTGCTTTGGATTGTGAGTAAACCAGACTGTTGTTAACGGGGAGAAGTACTTTCATTTTGCTGGCCAGAGTGGTGGACTCCAACCACAAGCAAGAAGTCACCTGCAAAGAGTTGCGAGCTTGGAAAGGGCCAGGAGCATGGAGGACTGGTTCAAAGACTCAGGAAGGTGAGCAAAGTGATGGTGTTGAACCACAGAGCATCTCTACAGAGATCACAGTGAGGGCACCTGAGGGAGCTGGTGAATGGAAGAAGGCAGAGTGTGGTGCTGTCTCCCAGTAGAAATGGGGGACATTGTGCATTTCTAAGCCCGTGTCTTGCCTGTGGTGGCTGCTGGGAAGGTACGTCTGTGCTTGTGGCTGTGTCTGGAGTGTGGCTAGTCCCAAATATATGAACACCCAGACTACCCTTCTGCAGCGGATGAGATTAAATTAAAAACTTCAAACACAGTTATCTTCTCTCGGGCTGTCTGAGCCTCTCAGGATCCCCTTGGGTCAGTTTTTCAAGCATTTTTTTGCAATTGCGAGGCTGGTTTGTTTTGTTTTGTTTTTTCTTTTTTAATGAAAAGGGAGATCGTTGTATAAATATCTACAGGGACAGGAAGCTTGTCTTTCAGTTTGTGGTGAGTGCAGTGTGAAAACCTGCAAAGAGGAGAAATCCTCTTCTGTATGTATCCGTGACAGGGGAGGTGGCTGCTGTCACTGTGATATTGCACCTTTGAGGCGGTTTCGTCATTGGAGTGTTTGCTCCAGTGGGGTGGAGAGGCTCATTTTTAAGTAGCATATAGAGATGGAGGCAGGCAGGATGCCTGAAGCATTAGCAATGCTATGGATACCCTGTTTGGACTTCAAATTGCCTGAGAAAAAACAGATTTGCTTAAATCAATGTGCGCAAAAAAAAAAATATCCTGTGCATGTACTCAGTGTGTTTAAATTTGGTTTGTATTGATGCTGCTCATCCTGATACTTTCCTGGATTAAGCAGTAAAATAGCCTCTATTGATTTTTTAAATGCATCCCTTTGGGTTCTGCACCAGATGGACTTTCCCTTCTGGAAGCTTCTACCAGGCAAGAGGCATCTTCCTTTGGTCCATCCCCAGCAGCGATGGGGCAGCCAACTTCAGAGCAAGCCCTTCCTTGCTCCCTGCATCAGTGCGAGGCAGGATAGTTAGGCAATTAAACATGGCGTGCCTCCATTAAGGCAGGTTGTCCAAATTGCAGGCAGTGGGTTTGAGCAGCTCTCCTGGGAAAGCCGAGTCCTGCTCTACAGCAGCTCCATCCTGGTCAAAGCAGAGCTTCTGCCATAAGCTACGTCGTGTTGCATCTACATGAAAAAAAAATATAATCAAGCCTTCCAATTAGTCTCGCCTGCTGTGCTCGCCTGCTTTTCTTTATTATGTTTAAATGTAAACAGTCTTTCAGTGTAATGTGATAAAAATTGCTGCTTTTTCCCAGGCCGGGTGGGAGCAGGCGTCCCGTTGAAGCTGTTGGGATTGCATTGTGTCAAATGTGAGCTCACATATCTTATTTTTCAGCGTTCATCTGCTGAAGCACAGGGAGGTATTAGTGTCATACTGGAAGGAAATTGGCCATCGGGCCATTTCTGCCATCAGATATATTTATCAAGGAGTTCTCAACCCCAGGTTCATACTTTAGGGGGAAAAATCACTCTGGATTAACATCAGGATTTAAAAATCTTTAAAGGGAAAGCAGCATTGCAGATGGGTAGGCCAGCTGAGAGATCTGACAAATGTGTTCTGTTTGCTTTGGGCGTTTTCTAGGCTACAAGTTTAACGATATCTTGAAGTTTAATGATCCCTACCCATCAGGGTCCCTGTTAGGAAGGAGTCCTATTTACAGCAGCCTCCACTCAGTTTCCATTTTGAAAGAAAAAAAAAAACCAAACCAAACCAGCTTGCTACACACCCCAAGCTGCATGAACACCAGTGGTTTCAGTACCTTCACCTTAAGCATGGATAATCCTAAAAAACTCCAAACACAACCCAAAACTAGCCTGTTGGGATTCAGCCGGTAGCTCCTTGTTGCCTTGCCATGGTGGTGGCCCCATGGCAGACGTTGCTGTGCTGATGGACTGGAAGCATCTGCTGCTGAGCAACTTGGAAACTCCAGTTTGCATAGCCAAATTAATTAAGAGGCTTTAAGAGAGGAAAAACCTGCCTGCCTTCCCCCTCAGTTTTACAGTTGGAGATCCCGTCTCACCCCAGGGATTACTGCTGAAATGGGGAGCAGTGAAATGGAAAGCTCTGCAGTGAGGCTTTGCATATGATAAATCAAAGTCAGAGCCCAAGTATTCACTGGAGGAGCAGGGCTTGAGGCTTGGGGGGGAGGAAAAAAGGGGGAATTAAAAGAAAGGAAAGCTTTTATTGAACTATTGTTCTCCAGGAAAAGGCTAATTGGTAAATAAATATCCTCCTCCAGTGGGAAATACAGCTCCTCTCTCCCTGCTTGTCAGGCTGTTGAGTTTTTATTGACAAAAGCTTTGCATCATCAAAGAGAGTAGTCGGTGACAGGGGTGGTTTCGGAAATGAAGCGACTTAAATCCACATCCTTTTGGATGGAGAGGGGAATATCAAGAGGGGAGGTCTCCTTCCAGCAGCTGGGCTGGGAGGGTGTCCCAGTGCCTGTCGTGTCTGGAGGTTTCTGATCACTGAAGCTGCTGTTCCTGCCTAATTATATGTAACTTGTGATAGACTGGGGTGGGCTTCACAGCTCGGTATTATCAGCCCTCCTGGAGGTGTTTTGTGCTTTGCATGTGTATTTTCTCCCAGCTGGGGCCAAAACCAGCGATGGAAATGGAGCGGACCTGGATGTTGGCTTGTGCTTGCTCTGGGTGATGAGGATGGAGCTGGGATGGAGGAGGATGTTCACCCCGGGGTGGGCTGTAGCAGCCCCCTGAGCTGCCCAGGGGGTCTTGCCATCCTGCTTTTGACTGTTTTTGGCTCGAGGGCTGCCTGGCCAAGGTTTGGCATTGCCCAGCCTGAACATCTGCAGTGCCACAGGGCTGGACGCCTGCAAAGGCTCCCTGAGAGAGACCAGGTTCAAATGGCAAAGAACAACTTTTGTGAGGGTCTTCTGTGCAAGGCTGCAGGCTTTCAGGAGAGCCCTGGCTCGGTGCTAATCCCTCCCTGTGCGTGACCTTGTCTCTGAAAGGGCCGTCTCTGCCCCTTTGAGCCCCACCACAATGCAGCACCGGCAGCTGCCACCCCAAAACAAGAGTGGGGTAAGGGGAGCACTGGGAGGGACGGCCCCTCGCATCGCCTTTCCTTTCTGCCAGGTTTTTCTGTGCTGCCTTTTGAAGCCGGGCTGGGGCATAGGGAGGGCTGGGGGATGCTCCAGCATCCTTCCTGGAGAGTCTCCTGCCGCCTCCGCTTCCCTTTGCCTTGCTGGGAAGTCTCTAAGCTTAACCCACCTCTGACAAGTGTTCTGCCTGGCTTTCAGGATGCAAATAGTTCAGGGCATTTAAGGGAGCAATATGTAACTTAGAAACTCTTTCTTCTTCCCACTACCAACCCATTCTGCTTTTTGGTTTGCTTCTGCAAAAGAAGGACCACAAATCTACCTGGCTTCTGTGAAAAAAAGCACACGTGTGTTTGTAGAATTGGGTCGTTTAACACCCTAGTGAGTATTAAGAAATATATATATATTTATATAGGTTCCCAAACTGGGTCTTGTCTGTGGTTCCGTGCTTGTTGTCCTTGTTCCTGAAATAAATGGCATTTGCCTGAGCTGATCAGCTGGAGCTCCCGTAAGAAGCAGTCTGTAGTGGTTTAGAGGATCTGGCGCCGGCACTCATCTCGTCACAGATTAAGTTTACCCTTTTAGTGGAGAACTCGTGACCTCCTTCGGTGTTACTGTGCTGCTTGCTGTCTAGCTGACTGGGAAACTTTCAGCAAGGTTTTGTTTTGAATCTTCAAAAACTAAAAGTTTTGCTCCAGCAGCATCTTCCCTGCTTGGATTAATCTGTGCACTGAGCTGTGCTGGTCTCTGCAACTGCAGCGGGGTAACGGGCTGTGTGGAGATCCCTGGGGCAGCTCCTGCCACGGAGGGTGGATGCCGCAAGCCCTCAGCACCTCAGCGTCTACTTGGACCCAAACTTATCTCCATGCTCTGGGACAGACGTGGTCCTGCAACACACCGGCAACCATCTGGATTTTTGCTAGCTTGCCAAACCGAGCGGCACTGCTCCGAGGATTGATTTCAGTTGGAGAGCGTTAAGACAGATCTCGTCTCACCCTGCTGTGCGCCACGCTCATCCCCCCGAAAACTGTATTGCAGAGTCAACAGCGCATGTGCTTCCCTTGGCAGGGAGCTCACTTGCGCACTGGAGAGGCGACTTCCAAGCTGAGCTGTGATACTCTTGCAGTGCAGTGGAGGTGGTTGTTCTTTTTCCTGGGTAGCATTATCAACACCTCTAGATAGGAGAGCTCCATTCAGACACATGCGGAAAAAATCTCTCCCAGCACTCTCATTGCTTGCAGTAGGTGTAAATTTCGTTTAGATGGAAAAAGGAGGGCATTTCTGTTGTGTTACAAATTTGTGAAACTCTTTTTTTTCCTCACTGGTAAACAGATAAGTGTTTACTGACTCTGGAGTAAACTGGTTTGATTTTTCTTGCTGAGCCCCTGAGGCTCATCTGCCCTTGAGTGGAGCAAAATGTTTTCTTGCGAGACAACAGACCCAGATCTATGCTTCAGGTTGTGACAAGTGCCACAATGAAAGGAAAGAATACAAAGAGGAGGCAACACACTTTAGGCAAATGTCGGGTTTTTGTTGGTGCTGGCAGATGGGGCTTTGCAGGAGCGAACTGAGAGTCCGCAACTGGAGCCAGCTCCTGCCAGCATCCTTTGGGTACCAGGCAGCTTGAGCAAGATTTGGAGATGGAAAACTTTCTTCATTGGGTTCATGGAGTATAATAGGATTTCTGGGAAGGGGGAGGAGGATCTAGGGTAATTCAGGATTTGACAGATGTATTTATAAATCCATGAAACCCAAGTCTTTGAGATTTGCTTACTCTGAGAATTATGGCTCTTGTGATTTAGCGATGAGTCAGGCTCTTCGTGCCAGCTGATTTTCCTGAGGCATCGTGGGGAGGGTCCTGTCCCCATCCCCTTTCACGGTTGCTGTTTCATGGGTGGGTGAAGGGGGGAAAAGACAATCGTCAAACAGTTTAAAGCCTTTTAGCTGAGTGTTTTGACTTTTTTTTTTTTTCACCCTTCTGCTGATATGCATGGATTTCCACCAAGCATTCCCCTCCTGTGCAGCTGTGCATGAAAACAACTTCATGCTGGAGAAAGGGGTTTTTGGAACTTGGCGTGGAAGCTCGTAGCCAAAAAATCATCCTGGTTGCTTTTAACAGGAATGGCTGTGCTAGGTATGCCGGCACCATGTTCAGCGTGGGGTCGGTGCTGGGGGCACTGGTGATGGACTCGGATCCTGCACACTTCTGTGTTGGAGGGAGGGTGGCTCCTGCTTAGGGAAGGCAGTTCTGTTTCTGAGCTTTTCATCCACACAAGGGCTCAATTTCAAAGCTTTTATTTCTAAAATTAAATAATGCATGGATCCCCCTCATTAAAAAGGGTTTCTTTGCACCGGCTTTGGTGGAGACATGAAACAGAGCAGCACTTCTCACTCTTGAGAGGGATGAGTCCGAAAGCTGCTGCCTGGTCGGATGGGCGGAGCACCACGCACATGTTTTGGAGGGCTCGTGATCCTGAACCCAAGACGTGGTCACGTTAGCAGATAAGGCCAAAGAGGGTGGTGGCTGTCTTGGATCCGTAAGGTGAAAAATCAAAACATGCCTGGAAAAGGCTTTGTTGTTTCTCAGGGGATGCCTCACACGTACAGCTGGTCTGAAAAAAGTGCCATGGGAGCGTCTAGCTTTTATTGTTGTGGAGGTCTGGACTTGACTTAGAGTAGGAGGAAAATAATCCAGAACTTCTTGTTTAAAACAAATGATGCAAAGTAATTAGTGGGTTTGCTGTGCACCCTGGCACTGCCCCATATGCTGGGTGTTGTATGTACGGGGAGAAGCACGGAGGGAGAGTGGGACAAGCATAGGGGGTGATGTGTGGGATGCCAAATTCCTGCCTTCTATGTGCTGTAAAAAGTGGTCCAGGACACCTGTCTCTAGCACTCGCTGGGGGTGACAGTGTCTTCCAAAACTGTCTGCCAACGCCAAGTGCCTCTTGGCCACCGCCAGCTAACGAGATCACTTTGCAGCAATGGAAGAGGGCCAGAAAATGTCTATTGGTCGGCAGCATCCCAGATTGCACCGAAACTCTGCAGGGTAGGGGGAGGCAAAGCTTGGCGTGGCCCATGGTGCCGAAATCGGTCAGGGCTCAGCAGAGACACCCAGGGAGCGTTACTGCTCTTGCACAGAAATACTCTCCCCTTGTGCAATGTGCTGAAATAAAGCTCCACATTGAGAAAGAGCTCACTCAGGATCTTGCATCCTTGTTTTGGGAGGGGATGGGACAGGAGCCAGAGAAACAACAAGCTAATATTCATATTTGAGGATTTAGCTCCTAGCTTCTGGGCGGGTTTGGAGGCGGGTGTGAAGGGGAGCATGCACACTCCTTTGCATGTGTTTGTACCTTTGCTGGGTATTTTTAGGCTGCAGACCGCAATGCTGCAATACTGGCGCTGGCTTTAAACCAGCTTGTTGGGGCATCGGTCACAGACAGGCTTTGGCAGCGTGTTGCTCCACGTGGGCTAATTTAGCTTGCTGAGGAGGCTGTTGAATATGCAAGTGGTAATTGCTGCTCTCCTTTCCTTAAAGCAAAGGCGGAAGTGACACTGGAGTCCAATTTTCTCCTAATGACTGATTTCATTTAAGCACTGCTCAGGGCAATGTAGGCTTGGTGCCTTTTTTTAAGGCTGGCAAAAGCAACAAAACTCACCTGTCTGTGCATGGCTGAGCTGCAGCCCATGACCTCTGTCCCGCGTGAGGACCCCCGTCGGTCCTGGTGGCACACGTGAACTAAGCTCCTTTTCCTCCTCCTTCTCCTCCCCCTAGCCTTTCAGGCTGAGCCCATCACACACATGTTTCCAGCCTTGTTTCTGTGAAAGTGAAGTTGTTTGGGAATGATTCGGCCTCGTCAGTCCTTCCTTGGGATTTGGGGTTTGGCTAGAAGTTCCCTCAATGACCCTTCTCATCCTGTCTTCCCTGGCTCTGTACATACAGGGGCAATTAAACTTAATTTATTCTGGCCTGCTCAATAGTAAAGGCCGGAAGGCACCATTAGCTCACAATCTGACTTAAATTTATTGATCTAATTAGCGCTTAAAGGTATAAATGGGAGGTGGGAGCAGGACGCTTAACGTGTGTGATGCTGTGTGGAGCTGCTCCTTTCTGCTGTCCTTAATGCAAACCTCCAGGTTGCCAAGGGGCTGTTATTTTTTTTCTCCTTGAATAACCAATTTCTGTAGGATTTGCAGGGAAGGAGAAGGTTGCGTAGCTGGACTTTATTCTGACCATGCAATCTGTGCTGTCTGTGGCTCCCGATGACCTGCCAGGGAGCGATGTTTTGATTTTGATCCATTATGTCAATGAATATTCATCAGCCTTCTGAAGGTTCAATGCTTTTTGCCTGGTAGCTAACATATTCGCTCTCTAACTTTTTTTAGCCTTGGTTGCTAATAACCTACAGCCCACTCAGCCTGTACTGTAGGGTGGCTTGGTTTTTTTTAATTGTTTATAAATGAAAATGAGGAACCTCAATAGCTTCAGAGCTGGAAGCAGCTCAGAAATACCTTGTCTTGATTGCTACATGACTGTCTGCTTTAAAACCCAAAATAAAATCTTGCCTTTTGGTCTGCCATTCAAATTCCTTGTAAAACATCGTCAGGAGTGCGTATCTCTGAAGAGCAGGTGTTGTTCTGATAAAAGCTCTCTGTACATTTTTGTAAGCTGAAGTCAGAGGTTGTACGTAGCAGCAGGTTTCAAGGACGAGGTTGATGTGGTATTGAAAAGGGGATGGAAAATGCCCCATAGTAGAAGAGAACGGGTCTGTTTGCTCCGGACTAGCTGCAGGATCAGCATCAGACCCTGCTCTGGGCATGGCATGGCACTACCTATGGACTGGGAATGACCAAGTGACCAAACTTCACACAGCTGAGGACGTGTGGGTCAGGACAGCTGCTGCGTCAGGCATGAAGCCACCAACTTCTCCCTCTGCACCCTGCTCCTTGTGGCTCTTCAAAACCCAAACCTGCAACATTTTCCTCTGTGTTGGAGGGGACAGAGGTCTGCATGTCTTTGGGGTTTTTGTTTCCCTCCATCCTGTAGGAAAGAAATTACCCAGCAGATCCGAAACCCCTCCTAACATGGAAGAGATGCCAGCAGGCTGCTAATGGATTTGCTGCGGTGCGGGCTGCCGGGGAGCCGCGATGAGAGAGCTTTCATGGCAGCTGAAATTCCTCCAGTGGCTGCATTTTTCTAAATCCAAGAAGCTAAATGTGAAATGAGACTTGGGGCTCTTCCCTTCAGGAAGGGGGGGACCCGCCAGACTGAGCACGGAGCGGTTGCACAGCCTGGAATTATCCCCCATGAAGACCCAATAGCTGTTTCCCATCGTTCATGGTTCAGCAGACGATTACACTGTGTGCTAAAAATATGCAATCAAAGACAATTTCAAGGGTCAGATCCTCCATTAAAGTAATGTGGATAGAGCCTGAATTTTCTGCGAGGTCCCTATTTTGGGAGAGCAGCACTTGCCATGGAGGCAGTGGTGCAGCATCCGACTCCGGGCCTGTCCCCAACCTACCTGCAGTGCTGGCTCTCTGTAGGGCACGGCAGCTGTTTATTTGGGTGTATAAATCCGTAGTCAGAGGGGAATGACTGGCTCCAGGGAGATCAGACGCTTCTCTCTAAATGCCGACCTTTTTCCCCGAGTCTCTTCGTAGCTTTGTTAATAAAACTGAGTCATCTATATAGCAACCTTCTGCATTAACCTTGGCTGTTTGTCCTGTCTCTTAACATCTCAGCGTCTTGTTTCACAGAGATAAAATGTGTGGGTGTGTGGCTTTATAAGACAAATGTTTAGGCTTTTTAAAAATTTTCTACTTTGCTGGTTGATTTTTCTTGTTAGGGTGTTTCTCTGCCATTCTCATTCCTTGTAGGTGGCCCTCCTCTTGTGTCATTGACTTGACAGTCCCAATTTTGGGGCAGTATTTGCCTCGTCTTTGCTGCTATCAGTCAGGCAAGACACGTCTCCTTCCCTGAGCTTTGCTCCCAACCTGACTCTCAGAAATCAGCAAAACCCAAGTGACCGCCAGTGCAAGCGATGCCCCACGTAAGCACTGCGCAGGAAAATCTGAGCTACTGGCACCGCGTGAGTTTTATCAGCTGAAATTGCCTCTTGTAAATATTTACTGGAATTTCAAGTAGGGTTTATCTAATTAAAGCCCAGTAAAACTTTCCATGAAAAAGAGCTGCTCAACCAGCAGTTGCCGGTGGATGTTTAGGCACATGTTTAAGAGCTGGGGTGATGATACAGGATATTTTCTCAGCTTTGCTGCCATCTGTGGCTCAGGACATCCTGAACCACATGAGGTCTTCAAGCACCAAGACATCCATGCTGGGGACCACGTACCTGGTGGCCCTGAGCACATCCAGCTGTTTATGGCAGCAGTCTCCCAACTTTGCCACACCTCTGGCCTGATTGAAACAGGGGCTGGCCTGGCTGCCATGGTGCAGGGAGGTCAGCAGGGATTTGCTGAAATTTGCAGCAGTGGTGGGGGTCTAGGACCCCTCTCCCCACGGGGACGGTGGCGTGTCCTCCTCCTGCTGCCAACTTCGGCACAAGGCAAAACAAATGCATCTTTTTAATTCATGGGATCATCAAGGTTGCCAGGACTGTAAATGTCAAATCTGAGCAGAAATATTTGGCACGTAAACCGTCTCCGCTCTTCCCCTCCACGCCGAGCGCGTGGGTGGCTTTGATTCCTCCTCCCCTCGGCAGGACGGGAGCATAGCGCTGCAGAGCGGCTGCTCGAGCCTCATCTCTTCTCTTCCCCTCAGGATCTAGTGCCCAGGAGGGAGGGACGCAAAGGATTTTGGCCATGGCCCCAAGGAAGAGGAGCGGTCGGGGGATCTCCTTCATCTTCTGCTGCTTTCGCAGCAGCGACCACCCTGAGATTACGTACCGGCTGCGCAATGACAGCAGCTTCGCCCTACAGACCATGGAGCCTGCGCTGCCCATGCCGCCGGTGGAGGAGCTGGACATCATGTTCACCGAGCTGGTGGTAAGTAGGATGCTTGTTACTTTTCTCCCCGTCTCCCCCAACCCGCTCTTTTTTTGTTTCCCTCTTTCTAGTCTCCTCAGGCTTGGTTTTGAGTTTTGAGGCAAGCTTTGGTGTGAAGGGAGCGTCAGAGGCTGCTGTTGGGAGTGGTTTTGCACTGAACCTTGAGCTCCGCTCCTCCCTGAAGTCTCGGGTGATTTTCTTCTTAGAAAGCCTTGATTTCTTAGAGCAGGGGTTGGGTGCTGGTCTGGCTTTGTGCACCTCTGGGGTGAGGCAGGGGTGTCTGAGCTGGTAAAGCAGGTTGTCCCCTGTAAGTGCAAATTGACTGTATTTGGTGGGCACTCTGCTTCACGGAAGTGCTTGGGTGGGGGCTAAATGGAGATTTGGGGAGTCAGGATATTGTTTCTTTATCCCTCACTACCAAAACTCTGAAGAATATGGACTAAAAGAAAATAAATTGACAGTCAAAAAAGGCTTTAATTTCCTCTAAGTGAAAACATTTTGGTGTGGTTTGTTGGATGGACCATAGTGCTTCACCTGGAGTCGAAGCAGCAGTGAAATGGATTTTCTCTGCGGGGCTTTGATGCACAGAGGGAACTGGGAGTCATGACCCTGGTCGGTCACACCTCATGGTATAGCATGTCCCGTTAGGTGCCAGGCAGCATGGTTTTGGTGAGCCATGCCACTTGGTAGAGGAGAGCTCCAGGTTGTATTACAAGTGCCAGTTTTGCCCAGACATCTTTCTCCATGGGCCAGATGAGAAGGCAGACTGGGACACCCAACACGGCACGGCGGGGACAAGATATCCCTGCAGCAGGACTCTTGATGCAGCAGTCCTGCAAAACACCGCTGGTTGGGTTTGGTTTGTTCAGGTGGAGTGATTGCCTCTGTTCCACGTTTTTCTCCACTGAAAACTTAGCCAAATCAGATTTTCCTGGGGAAATTCTTTCCCGTGGAAAGCTCTCCCTGTGCCCCAGCCAAAGGCGGCATAAAGGCTTGTTGCACTGTGGTTCAGCGTCACCAGCCAGGCTGAAGGAGGCATCTATAGAGGCTCACACATGCTGGAGCCCTACCAAGTCTGCAGCACCTCATCTTAGCCCGGGGTTTTCAAAGCATCTCCCCAAAATTCAGCTGGTTGCTTCACGCAGAGGCTGTGCCGCGGGGAACCGCTGTGTGTGCAGCGAGGCAGGAGCCCAGCAGCGCTCATAGGGACCAGCCGGACCCAGGGCATGCCCTGCTGTAGCCCTTCTGCTCTTCATCCCTTGCTCCATGCTGCCAAGACTTTGGGTTTTTGCCCCCAGCCAAGGGTGAGAATAAGACTGGGAGGCAGCTGTTGCTCCAGGGCATGCCGGCAGCAGGAGCCATGATGGCTCCCCAGGGACTGAAGTCATACAGGGAAAGGGGGACAGTGGCTGCTGCCCACTGTGCTGCCATGCAAGCAGCTGCAACCCTGTGGCTCCCCAAACCACCCATCAGGCAGATCGCAACCCCAGCCAGCGCCAGGTGGGAGAGAGGGGGAAGCTGAGCTCTGCCCTGCGGGTGCGAGAGGGCAGATTCCCATTCAGGAGAGTGAAGTTGCAGATCCACCCCCCCCACCATTACAACAGCTCCTTCTTGCTCTCAGTAACCTGTTGGTGTCGGGTATTAAATTTCAGCATTAGTTAAATGGTTTGGAAAGTGTCCCACTGTTTCTCTGTAGCCCACTGTGTAACATTTGGAAGAGAGACAGAGAAAGGACTCAGAGGCGCTGGGCTGATTTTTACGCCTGCGGGAGCCTGATGCCACCCGGCCTGTCACGCTCGACCATCCGGGGCGGGATGGCTTGTGCCCGCTCTGTGGGACCAGGGCTCCCTCCAAAGTCCTCTGTTGTCTCAGTCGATTGTGTTGAGGGGAAGTCAAAGGGGTTGGAGAGGTTCTGGAGGTTTTGCCAGCTCGGGCTGGTCCTTGGCCAACTCTTCTCTTGCAGCTTAATAGTGACTTTTCTGCCCCATTTGTTCCCTTCAGGGACTCGGAGTGGCAGGGGTAGCAGATTTCGGGCCTGGGATGGGCGGTATCTTTGGGGACATTGCAGCGATGAGCTTGGTCACTGGGATGGACAGTCTTCCCACAGAGACCAACAGTCCAGCAGGGTCCCTGCTCTGCAGATCCCCGCCTGCTGCATACATCAGAGGGCAAAACCTCTTTCTTTTT
This sequence comes from Chionis minor, assembly GCA_013398295.1. Taxonomy (NCBI): domain Eukaryota; kingdom Metazoa; phylum Chordata; class Aves; order Charadriiformes; family Chionidae; genus Chionis; species Chionis minor. The sequence goes on from VZSF01001513.1 coordinate 69,823, forward strand.
GAAGCCATCCCACAAAATATTCTCTGGGCTTTGGGTGTTTCTAAGTGTGCGGGTTTTTCTGAGTCAGGAAATATCCATAGCCTGAGAAATCAGTGGCTGTCCTGCTCCAGCAGCAGAGGACGAGGGCCTGTGCTGCAGAGGGACTTGGAGGAGGTGACTCCAAGGTCAGCTAAAGGCTCGATCTGTTCTCCCAGCATGTCTTTTATGGCCTGCTGCATGTTATATGGATGCTTCAGATTTTAACTAGAATAGTTAAATAGTTAGGGTTTTATTTTGTGACCCTGCAAGTGTTTCTCAGGAGGATCAACAGGGAAACAGGGGATGGGATTTTTTTTGCCTGGGCACAATCGAGCGCAATCAGCCTGTAAGAAATGCCCCATGTCCATCCTGGGCTGCAGGGACCATGCACCCTGTCCCAGCCGGCAGTACACAGCAGGCAGGAGCTTTTTCCTGGCTCAGGGCAGATGCAGATGTTGTTGCTGTGGTCAATGACTGATCACTGCTTCCTCCCAGAGGGACCTTTTCCCTTTCCCTTCCTTTCCCCCTGCCTAGGCTGAATGGGTTTTCGTCAGGGTATTGTTGGGATGTCGCTCAAGCGGGCACCGGCCCATCTGAAAGGCTTTTCTTTGTCTGCTGTCCTGCTGGGGCTCCGGCCAGGCTCAGCCACCCAGGGAGGAGCAGGTGTTGGCAGGGAGGTGCAGACAAAAGCGGGATATTTCAGGAAGATTTACTAATTTGCAGCTCTCTTGGCTGGGACAAGCCTTTGCAACTTTGTGCAGCTCTCCTTGTATCGACATCGGTGCATCCCAGCAGCTCAGGTCAGCGGTGTTTGCTTCCCAGGGGTTGTGCAGTGCTATGGTACCCTCCAGGCAACATCCATTGGATTTAAGGAGCTTCAGGAGCTATCGGTCCCCCTGTAGGACACATCAGGAGGATCCCTGTGCCGTGGGGCTGCTCAGCCCCGTTGAGGGGGAATATCTGGGGCTGCAGGAGCTGCCTGCAAACCAAGAGAACAAAGCTGTGCCATCTGCCACGGCTTCTTTCAAGAGGCTCCTGCACATCCAGGCTAACAATATGGCATTTCTTCAAAGGCTGAAATCTTGCTTGCACGCTCAGAGAAAGCACTTGCAAAGCTCCACATAATGGTGCCATATGGTAGATCTTGCCGTAACAATCCTCTCTATTTTCTGCCAGCAACTAGACTTTCCACCAGATGGGTAAATGACTGATGTCCTTTATATCTGCTTAACACTCCTTGTCACTCTGAGGTTTGTAATGAAACACTCTGTGCGTGGTGATGTGCATCGGCTCCGTGGGACGTGCGCTGGGCAAGGGGTGGAGGCATGGGGGGATTGAACGGCTTGGTCCGGAGAGGGCAGTGGGCGCCCCGGCACAACCCAGGACCCCTCACTGGCTCTTCTCCCGGTGGGGTATTCACAGTGGCCTCTCTGTCCCAGCAGTATGAGAACGATGCTCTGGTGGCTCCTCAGACCACCTGGATGCTCGGAGGAGCTGCCAGGTCTGGCGTGGCTTTGCTTGCCCATGGAGCATGAGGTGCTGCCTCTCCCTGGTCCCAAATCTTGCTCCCAGCCTGCGTCCCTGCCAGCGGAGGGATGGGCTCAGAGGAGATGCTGCCCCAACCACCCCTCGGGGCTTGCCCTCCCAAATACATGGGCTTTGAGGAAATTTCCAATTACTGGTACCAATGGGGCTTCTCAGACTATTCACCTCCACCTTGTCGCTAGCGATGCGGAAGAAATTAGAGCAGCCTCTGTCTAGCCCTGCATGCCACCCGTGATGTGCAGCAGCCCATTTTTAGCCTGTGAAACCAGAGCTAAACCTTCCCTCTGCCCAGACTCCAGCAGCCAGCGTGTCTTGGGAGGTGACACCAGGAGGTGAGTGGCTGGTGGCTGTGCAGTGTCCTCAGCCCCCCGGGCTCGGGACGGGTGCAGACCCTTGCCTGCTGATCTGGCATGGTGTTAGTGACTGCCTTCACCGGGATCTGCTGGAGAGAGAGAGATTCACACGTGGTCTCCAAAGTGCTCAGCTTTATGCCTTCCACTCCCGTGATGTGGAAGGCTGCTCCATCCCTCCCTGCTGCTTTATGAAGTAGTGGAAACTCGGGAGCCTGGGGAACAAAAAAAAAAAGGTCTCCGGCAGCTTACAAGATTCATCACACCATTTCTTTTTGCTGTACTTGGGGCAACTAATGGATTTTATCGGAGACGCTCTTTGGATGCTATCTGTTTAGGAGATGGCATCCCCCATCACAGAGATTAATGCTGTGCCGCCATCAAAATGCTTCATGGTGGGCAGTCGGTCTGCGGTTCACGATGTGGGGTGCTTGGGTAAGATGCTCCATGCGTAACTGTCCCGCAGACCCATGCCTTCCCGCCCTCTCGGCATGCCGGGATGATTGCTATTTTAGATGCTGCTTGAATGGGGAGCGGAGGGCAACCCCGATGCGAGGAGAAGGCGGTGGGGCCGTCAGTGTGAGCGCTGTTACGTGTTAATAGCAGTGGTGGTTTGGGAACTCGTTGCTGTTGATACCCAGTTTTACTTAGGAACTTAAGTAATGTGCTTTTCCCCCGGTTTCTAATCCAATAAGGAGAAAGTATGAGGTTTTGGGCCTTGTAAAACAACGGGGCTTTTAAGTAACAGCTGAGAGATCAGCTGCAAAGCCAAGCTTTGCATTTCATGCTTGCGGGTCAGCTGTCATTTCTTGCTGCCTAGTCTTTGCAGCGTTAAGGACTGCAGGATTTTGGGAGCCACTGAACAGTGGCTGAAGCGATTTTCCCCAGTGTCTGCAAAGAAAAGCGTATAGTTTGTATCCAGAAAAAATACAACTGCAATAGCCCTTGAGTCCTGAGCAAAACACCCCTTTCTGCAGAGTCTGTCCAGGGCCAGGCAAGCAGCACAGGGCTCCTGACTCCGTCCCACCCACCACCATCTCCCAAGACCAAGCTCCCTTGAGTTTAGGAATTGCTTTTAAGGAATAAAACCAAGTCATTAGGTAATGTCTGCTCCTAAATTCACTCTGCTGGGAACCATGTGGACACTTTTACCAGGCTGTCCAGGTTCTGCTCGTTAGATACAAACAGCCTGGACCTGCCATGCTCTCATCCCCGCCCGCGGCTTACAGCGTTTGTTTTTATCACTTTGTGGTGTTACATCTTCACAGATAATCTCGTAAATGTATGTTATGATAGGTAAGCATCTAGTATAGAAGTCGCACACCTCCTCAGTGAGAAAATAAGGATTTTCTGCCTACATGCGTTCCACGGACCTGAATGAAGTAATCCACTGAGGAATGCTATATTTCAGCTGAAGCATTTGTGTAATTACAATATCTGTTACAGCTACAAACTAGCGTGGGGGCTTGCCTAGAAACCATGCTGTTCCCGACCCATAATTTTACAAAGGAGCCATGTTATAGCACAATGTGAATCCCAGCTGAAGGCAGAGAGCACATAAGAAACCCCTTTGTTTCCAAGAGAAGTACAGCTGAAGTGGAAAAATTATATAGTCTACCTGCTAAATGCTTTCCACTTTGCACTTCATAAAAGAGGAGGCCACATCCCTAGGAGATGCCTGGGCAGCTCATTCGGTAACGCGTCGGTGACCTTAATTGGGGCATTTAGGTTTTCGGCTTGTGCCGGCTCCAAGTGTTTCTGGCACAGGTCACCACGGAGGGTACCAGCCTCACTGGATGGGGCATCTGCTCCAGCAGAGGTCTTCTCCTTCCTGATTGCTCGGTGGTTGAGCGTTGTTGCTGGAATTATGGGCAGGATTGAGGAACATGTGGGTTGTGCTTTATCGCCAACTTCAGCAGGAAGTGTGAGCGTGCCTGCCTTGTAATCCTTTTGCAGATGTGAAGGAAAGCTGCTTGTACCGCTGTAGTACCTGTTGCTGGCAGAGTCTGGGCGTTCCTTGACGTGCGAGCATCACTGAGGTTGGCTCTTGGCAGCCGAGGCTTTCTGCAGCCCTGTGGGCAGGATGTTGCCTGGGCGCCCAGCAGTCTTACTTCCCGTTGGCTCCGGTGTTCACATCAGTACTGTTATTTATGGGGGTCCGCTTCCCTTCCCCAACACCACCTAACATCTATAAGCCCATCTGGTGCCCGCTTGTGCTAGGCATCTTGCTGAATGTCACACCTTGGTCAGAAATCGACTCCTTGCAGCGTGACTTTCTGCTTTGCACCTGCTCGAATTCTTAAAAATTACCTTAGGATGCCAGGTGTGATCACAGCCAGACGTGTGGGGAAATGAGGACTGCTTTTCCCATCCAAGCCATGGGTATGCAAGGAGCCTGCTTCCATCTTATGTTGCCCATCAGCATCAGGCTGTAGCTGGCTCCTGCTTCACTCATCTGCATCCTTCAGGTCCTGTGTACAGGGCAGTAAGTCTTCGGAAGCTTTCAGGATCAAAGTGACATGGGGCTTTGCAGCCACCAGTTGCCATCCAGCCCCTTTTTGAGACCCTTCCCAGGGTATTATCTGCGGAAATCTTGGAGGGGTTTAGCCCCAGACCACGCATGCACAGCTGTCCTAAGGGAGCATCCCTATCAGTCAGGGGTCATCTGAAGCCCCTCTCGACCTGTTGGCTTGCCTTCCTACTTCAGTAGCTCTCAGGGATGCCAGAAGCAGAGGTGGTATCTAAAAAGAGATCAAAAAAGGAGCTGCTTCTTTGGGTCCATAAATAGGTGGGAAATCCACATCTGAAACCTCTTTTTTATTTGTTTGCCAGCTATGTTTTATTATGGTAGAAGGTACACCCACCAAAGAACAGTCATGCCCAGCTGTGGTTGACTTGAATTTAATCCATTTTAGTGATCACAGTAGTAAATAATGAGCAAATACTTCTTATTTTTTTGTTTTGGGGGTTTATGTACAATTGTGTGGAAGAAGCACGCTGGTGATCCACCTGCAGGGGTGGGCTGCAGGGCTTCTGGATCTGAGAGTGCTCTTCAACATAGTGATCTTCTGCATAGATCAATAACTCAGCCTGTAAAAGTACCCTGTGTTTCATTAAAATGGGAGAAGGGTTTTCCAGATAATGTGGTTGAAAAGGTCACAGAAGGCTGAGCTCAATAAATAAAAAAGGTATTTATGTGGTTATAAACATACATTACAACAAAAAAAGACTGGGAAACCTAAGTAGATAATTCTGCCTTAAAATACATTAGTAATGGAATACAAACACCTTTAAAAATGTTAGTCTATTAAAATAATGAATTAAATGAAACAATATTAAAGCAGTACGTGCTATCTCCCTCAGTCTGACCTTGATGGGAACATGAACCAGCTGCAGCTAGGATTTATTAAGGAGCTATTAAATCAGATATCAATGCCATAATCTTTTCTGCGGAAGAGGAAAGGAATACGTATTTTATTTAGGTCTGTCCAATGTGTTCAGGTCAATAACTGAAAGTTGCAGAGCAGTGTGGATTGGGGTCTTTCCTCTTCCAGTCTGGGACTAAAAATTCAGTGTGGGAGGAGGTTGACTAGGCATAAGGACTTTGAAGTGCTTACACATCATTCCTTGTTGCTGCTACTCATTCCTTTGCTGTAAGCAATTTCCTTTATTCAAAAAATTCATTACATGATAAAGGCAAAATTAATAAAAATCTTTTATCTGTTATGCTTATTCATTAAGAATAATGAATAGTTGAGTTTTGTTCATGTTCTGCAATTCCAGCTGCAGGTTGTCATGGGTAAATTAAAAATATACAGTGATAATATTAGCTGGGGTCGGTTTGTCTGAGGGGTTGTTTTTAAGTTCTCAGGGTACTATGTCTGAAAAGATGTGTGCTAGGGAGGCAATATTTTTATTACTAATGCTAAAAATAAAAGACTTCATTCACTACCTTCCTATCAAAAAAAAAAGTAAAACAAAACTAAGATAAATCTGCATACGGTGAGAATTGTAATGGCCTAAATAAATGTTGCAGACAGAGGAGCTCCTCCTGCGGCGCAGGGTGCATTTCAAGGCAGTTGTTGTTTGCACTGTAACAGTCACTGATTAATAACTCTGTTTCTTTAGGAAAGTAGCTTAAAAGGAAAATGACGGGCTAAGTGAGATCGATTGTGAGGTGGAGGTTTATCGCCTGCCGGTGTGGGTCGCAGCCCAGGCTGGCAGCTGTGGGCAGGCAGCTGCCCAGCTGGCCGTGCGGGCAGCGCCGTCGCCCGCCGGAAGAAGATTAGATGAGGTTTGGGGAGAAAAATGCTGATTGCCATTTCCCTTGACACTGCAGCTTTCTGGGATAAGTCAGACTGGTGAACTTGGAGAAGAATGCCTGGAAGAGAGTGAAAAAGTGATATGACGCCTGAGAAAGGAAGCTGAGGCAGCCTTCAACAGGCCTTTTTTGTTTTTCTTATATTCCCATGCTGTACCAGTTGATGCCAAATGTTGCCAAAAAGTTCACACTTGTTTCTTTGTATTTTTTCTTTTTGGGTTTGGTTGGTTTTTGGGGTTTTTTTTTTAAGCAGTCTTGGATCTCTCATGCTTTATTTGAGGATGCAGGAGGTCTTGCCTTTACATGCTGTAGTCTCACAGAAATTTCTAAACTGTGAGCATCCATCCATCAGGAGTAAATTCACTTGCTCTTTATGATGTTAGTCATTTATTGATCCCATGATGCCTTTCTGTATATGTGTGCATGTGTGTGGGTATATGCACGCATATGTATGTATATAAAACCCAAAACAAGCCAGCAAATTTTAATTCATTTTTATTTCAATTATGGCAATGGATGACCTCGTTATTTTCCCCTGTTTCCTCTGTGTATTACAGTTACATAGTTTATCAGCCAGAAAGGTGCCTGAGATTTAAAAGTTTTTCATGTTTTTTCTTACAACCTTTGAAGATATTTTGGGGGTGTAGGTTCCTGTATAGAGAATAGTTCCGTACTGAATCTCTCCTCCCCAGCTACTTCTTGCAGAATGTTTGGTGGCCTGCAGGACGTGTGGGATGTAGGAGAAGAACCAGTCATGGTTGTGCTGGGGTGTTGGGGCAGTGAGTGGGCAGCACTCGGGCTCGTCTAGCTCTGAGAGCCCATCCTGGAGGTTGTTTCTGAAGTCAAGAGATTTGCAGCATCCTGCTGGCTTCCTGCCGTTACCCTCATTAAAGTTTGTGGGTGTCAGCCCATGGAAGATGCTCATTAAAGTGTCTGCCATGGCATGGGTGAAGTGGCAGGGACAGTGGCTTACACTGAGGACCACTTTGTGAGTCTGAGGCTAGACTTGATGCCCTTTGTGCTAGGAGAGTCAAACATTTCTTCCAGTGTCAGTCCCTCACTTTTCTGTTCGATCTGTCTTTGCCTTGAGGAGGTAGTTGGAGACTACGGTGCCTGCAAACCAGATAGGTGGTGGAATCTCCCTCCTTGGAGATATTCAAAAGCCATTTGGACATTGTCCTGGGCAATGGATCTAGGTGGCCCTGCTTGATCAGGGTGTTGGACCGGAGGACCTCAGTGGCCTGGGCTCCTCATATCACCTAATTGCCAGCTCGGGGAGGTACAGACCATGGGAACATCCTCCCCGAGTGGTGCTGTGTGTCCTCCAAGGGAAAGGTGTAGATCACTTCTTTAAAAACTTGTTTGGCCCATGGCATCATGCTCACAGCATACTGAGCTGAGCCATGTGTTTCTAAGGTAGCTTTAGGAGAACGGTGTGGGATCGCCTGCACTGGAGCTCATGCCATGCTTGGACAGAGGGGGAGGTTTGCTTGGCTTGAGCGAAGGACCGTCAGCAAAGCAAGCCACACAGAAACATTTTACCTCCTAGAAACAGCAAATACACGCTGAGAATCAGATCTCCCCTATGAGGTTTTTTTTAAGTCATATTCAAATGAAGATTTAATGTGGAAACATGTTTCCTGATCTCAAGGTGAATAGTTTAACTGTATGGGGATAAATATTTAAGAGTAGCGTGTCTCTTTCCAGTAAAAACACTCTGTGCAGAGACTTCCTTTTGGTAGCAGAATGAGGCTGTTATTTTACGTGCCTTTGACCCAATTCCAGAAAAATATTTAAAATAGCCTAGTTGGCAGATCCTGCCATGGGAGGCAGCCAGGTGGAAGGGGCAGAGCTGTGAAAGGGGAGGCTGAAGTGAGGGCTGTGGGGGTGATGGACGCTGACCCACCGGTGATTTTTCTCACCACTTACCTTCTCGTAGCCGCCAACATCGCACATTGTAGCGGGAGTGCATGGCTTGCAAATGGCCTATAAAATTAATTGCCAGTTAGAATCACCTAATTATCAAGCTCGTGATTATTAATTGAAGGCGCATATGGATTTGAGGTTGTGCATGGCTTCTCTGCTACGCTACAACTCCGTTGTGCCATTGCGAAAGGCTTTGTCAGAGCTGCATTTGTATGGTGATCTGTGAACCCCCAGAAAACGGCTGGTGTTCCTGTCCTCTCTTGATCTTCTGGAGTTTGAAGGGCCGTTTCTGAGCAGCCTGCTTAGGGCCAAGGAGGACTGAGCGAGCCATCAGTGAGCATAAGTGAAGGGCTGGAGGTGGGTGCAGGAATCCCCATACACCTAAAACCAGCAAAGAGCTGACTCTTCACGGTTAAGTCACTGTTACAACTCAGAATAACAGTCATTAGTCACTGTTTGATTATGAGGATTTTCATATTCACTGGATGCCACATAGTATTTATTTAAACACCTCTCCCAAACATCCTGCAAGATATCATTAGGTAGGTGTTGCTGAGTGATGCAGAGCTTCGATGACTGAACACGTTAGAGGTGGGGCACAAGGAAATGTGCTGTGTGGGGCTCAGAAGCATTTCTGTACCTTTTTTGGATGTGTTTGCACATGGTCAAGTACCAGCACCTAATATGTTCTTTTGCTTTATCCCTTCTTGTTCCTGCATAGGCTTCAGCTCAGTTTAGATTTTTTTTCTTGGTTAATAAATCTTCACGTTTGCACAAGTTGTAATTTTAGGCTATGGGTGTTTTGAAAGTTTCAGTAAATATTTCTGTAAGGACCTAAGTACTGATGTGCGTGGCTGGTGCTTTTGTGCCTCAATCCCAGATTCACATGGCAGGGAAGCGGGGTCACAGTGGAAGCACTTGCCTGTGCTCACTCAAACCCTCAACACAGAGGTAAATATTCATCAGGAGACCCTTGTCCTCTTCCACATTCCCAGATGTACTTTTCCAGTGAGCTGAATTTCAGCTGGATCCCTGTGTCAGGAGTCACCCTATTGGCCACCTTTAGACACGCAGAATTGGGGCTCTCTCAGAATGGGCTCAGGCTTTCTCAGTCCTCAGTTTTCCCCAAGTCTCTGTTGTGGCAGCATTTTTATTTCTGTTGTAAGGATGTCTTGCAAGTCTGCTTCCAGAGCTCCACCAACGCCAGCTCTGTGCAGCATGGTAGTCTGAAGAGTCAGTTCGTGTGGGGGGGAAAAAGTCAAGGAAGAGGCAAAACTTCTCCATGCATACGTAGTGGAAAAAGCTCCATGACATCTTTCCTTTCACGGAGTAATTTCATCGGGAAGTGAAATTAATACCTGAAGTGGATGTCTGAGCCTCTCTGAGATGTTCAGGAGTGCTGGCATCCCTCCATTGCTGCATGTGGTGCTGGAGGACCCTTGGGTTTAGGTTACAAGATAGCTGAAGGCTCCCTTCCCTGGCTACTGGGTGCAATACGAGCTTTAATTAGATCAGTTTAATTTCTTCATGACATGTGGGCTTGCTGATGCAGGGACCCATCTTTCCCCGTTAGCATCTTTGTTCAGCTTTTGCCACATGACGCTTTTACCTTTGATTGGGGTACCAGGAGCTACCAATTTTAGTTGATAAGCATTATTATTCAGGTTGGGACTCTTTAATGGGTCTCTGTGTGGTTTCTTTATTTTTTTCTTTTTTTAGTTGCTGGAATTAAGTGTGTAATTTTTAATGGGGATCCTCTTAATTAAATCCACTGGCTGGGTGAGATGAGTTGGCTGGAGGCCATGGTAGGGCTCTCCTGTGATCTTCTACAGCATCTCCAGTGCTTCCACCGCTGTACCAACACCCTTCCAGCACAAGGATTGTAATCAGTAGTGGTGATTTTAAGAGACATCCATGATTGTAAGATCAATGTTGGCTTTAGCAACAAGCCTCCCAGCCCTGCCTGAATGTTTTATTTAGTTCTCTGATAAAAGCTTTGACCTACATCTAGCACCAGGAAGCGATGAGGCTTTGATAATACTCGTGCATCCCAGCGGAGGGCACACCGCTAACCAAGCCTCCAAGTCGAAAATGGATATGTCCTTTAAAATAACATCAGATAAACCAATAAAGGTTTCAGTCAGTAAACAGCTTTATCTCTGCTGGGCAATACGTAGTCCAGTTTTGATGGAGAGGATGTACCTCTTTATGAACTGTAGATATTAGGAAAAGTGCTTTCTATTTTTAGTTATGGGAAAACAAACCAAAAGCCAAAAAAAGCCCCCAATTTTAGATGATATAATGGTGTTGGCGGTGGAAATGGGCTGGACCACTCGGGGTGCTCAGTGGTAAAGCAGTTATATGGGGTGGTAAAGAGGAAAGGTTCTATTTTATTTGTTCTTTGCTGTACTTAGATGTGGTCTATCATGTGGAGCTCTCAATTCTCTGTGCGAGGCTATCTTGCAGGCAGCTGTAATGGCTTCACAGATGTCCTTTCTAAAATGCTTGCTGCCTTTAAAAGCAATGAAGGCGGTGTCCAGGAGGAACAAGGCAGGGAGGTTTGCAGCCCTGTCCTTCTGGCAGCCGGCTGTAGCCCAGGAGTCAGGGGGAGGTCAGCAACTAGAGGATGAAAATTAGCATCATTGCCCTGACAAATCGATAGTCACGGGGCGATGCTGCAGGACCACCGCTGTGCTGTGGCCCCACATTGATTTACACCACTTATCCGGGGGGTGTATGTCCGTGCCATCACCCATTTGTATGCTTATGTTTGATTTTTTTTTCCCCTATTCCAGGATGAACTTGACCTCACGGACAAGCACAGAGAGGCCATGTTCGCGCTGCCGGCGGAGAAGAAGTGGCAGATCTACTGCAGCAAGAAGAAAGTAAGAGACCCATCTGCGCCGTGATCGGGGGCAGAGCCCCTTCCCTCCCATGCAGAGTGGGGAGGAGATATAGGGAGGGACATAGCTCTCTTGGGGTGCCAAGTGGTATTTGGCGTGCTGCAGAAATGCATCTGTTTCCTGGGGTGGCCCTGGGCAAGCAAGGTCTTCAGTCTCCGAAATGCAGAGCCCTTCCTCCCAAGCATATTCAGGCTGCAGGAGGCGTCCCCACACCCTGCACAGGTGTCCCCCACCCCGTGCTCGTCCCTGCCAGCACAAGCAGGGCCACTGAGGTTGGCATTGCTGTGGCAAGGGATTGCGCCGGTCACCATCTCTCGTGGCCCTGCTCTTCTCGCTGAAATCTGGGGGCTTGAAGCTGGGTCACCCCTGGGGTGATGAAGGGCTCTAGGCTCATGGACGTAACAGAGATAACAGCTGATAAGAGACGAGTGTTCTCTCTGCCGAGCTGCCGGGGTGATGTGTCCGCTCTGCGATACTGCTCTCGCCGCCGCGTTTCTTAAGCTGAAAACATACACAGACATCTTCCCAATACCGAGGTGCACTGACATCTGAGCTTGGTTGCATCACCCTTTAGATAGAAGTCAAGAATTGAGGTTCATTTGTATTTCTGCTGGTAAATTAATGCCCAGGCAGCCAAAGCCTGTGGTGCCTGTGGGCGGGTTCACGGTTGCGGCGTGCAGCAATGCTGCTGCTGGCTCTCACGGTCTGGCCAGCATGGAGCAGGCTGCCTCACCACCTTTCTCCCTTGGTTCGCTTGCTTTTGCTCCTGGGCGCCGGCAGCCCAAGTGGCGCAGGTACTGCAGCCTGGCCACCTGTAGGGTGGCCAAAATCACTCAGAGTAAATTGAATATTGTTGCCCCTGTATGTTGGCACAGGAGTTACCCCAGGCTGTCTGCGCTGAGACTCATTATGCCTCCCAGCCTCGGCCAAAGCAGAGATCCTGCAGGGCGTAACACTGTGGGGAGAAATGGTGCAAAAATCTTTGATCGCACAAGCAGATGGAAGGAGACCGAGGTCTGCGGGGGAAGTCCTCCCAGCTGGGGGCATGGACCTGTTGGAGCAGATCCCTAAGAGGGCCACAAAGATGGTGAGGGGGCTGGAGCACCTCTGCTATGAGGACAGGCTGATAGAGTTGGGGTTGTTCAGCCTGGAGAACAGAGGAGGCTCTGGGGAGACCTTGTTGCGGCCTTTCAGTACTTAAAGAGGACATACAAGAAAGGTGGAGGGACTTTTTAGTAGTGCCTTTTGCAGTAGGACAAGGGATAATGGTTTTAAACTAAAAGAGGGTAAATTTAGACTAGATGTAAAGAGATTTTTTGATAAGGGTGGTGAAACACTGGTGTACAGGTTTCCCAGAGCGGTGGTAGATGCCCCATCCTGGAAACACGCAAGGTCAGACTGGACGGGGCTCTGAGCAACCTGATCTAGTGGAAGATGTCTCTGCCCATGGCAGGGGGTTTGGACTAGATGACCTTTAAAGGTCTCTTCCAACCCAAACCATTCTGTGATTCCCAAATTTACCGCTGCATCCCCTAACCTGGCTGCAGAAGTTGGCTCGGCAGTGCCGGTGGTCGCCTGGCCCTGCTCAAAGCGCGCTCCCTGCCATTAATGCCTCTTTTCTCCTGCTGTAGCAATGGCACCAGATTTTCCAGCTGTGTTTTAGGCCAAGAGCAGGCTTACCTTGCTCATGTAGGATTAAGTTTTAAGCCTCTCATAAATACCCCTGAAATCCCTGTATTATTGTTAGATAGAGGCCTGCCATGCCTGAGATTTAAATCGGAGGGCAGAATAGATGTTAACAAATTACAGGCAGTGGTCTGAATCAACAAGAAAATGGGCAGGGGATGCTCACTCGTCACTGCCTGTCAGATAAGCAGAGCTGTGCTCGGGTGCGTCTGGATAAGGGGAGACAACGAAGACTTAAATCAAGCAAAGCCATGTAATTATTATTGTGAGTGGAGATTACGTGCTATCTAATCTCCCGGGGAGGGGTTTAGATGGGGCTGATGGTGCCCCTTTCCCATTCCAGCACCTCCTTGCACTCAAGTTTTTTAAAAAGCGCGCTGAGAAACTCCCTGCTCCCAGAGGATGTTGAAGGAAGGAGCCACAGAAGCGCCCTGTGGCATCCTCATAGGTCCTCGAAGCAGGCGTCCATCTGAGGCCAGATCCTGTCTGTTCTTCTGCTCTGGTCCTCACTCCTCCAGATGCTCTCAGCTGCTCCTTCCCTACTCATGATGCCATCTCGGTGAGCTGCAGAGTGTGCATGCCACTGCTTGCTCTGAAGGAGATGTGTTGGTCACTTGTTTGCAGGGGAGACAAATGCTTTTGTCCTGTTTTTTAATTAAAAATGAGCAAGATGGTATCAATGGAGGCTCCAGTAGTGGAGCCTCCCTGGCTGGGAGGTGATTTACAGCCTGTAACAAGCTTGTTGATAGTCCTGTGAGAAATATGTATTGACAGGAGGTGGGAGTTAAGTTACCTCAGTTCTTTTGCTGTTCTGCTCAGCTATGTGTTCGTGCTTTTAGTCTTTATTGCAGGTAACTGCTCTTGCCAGAGCCTGGCATCGAGGAGAGGGGCTGGTCTTCTCCAGCCCAGCCATGAGAGTAATGGCTGTGTTTTGGCCAGTGCTGTGGAGCTGGAGACAGGGCAGGAGTTCTGTCTCTCTGCCTCGGCTGCAGGCTGAGCGGCAGTGATTTGGGAAGCCTGAGGATGCGCCCAAACCCTTTGACCTGCCTGTGTTTAATAGCAAGTCGTTACTTGAGTTGCTGGTAAGGCACAGTTTCACCTGGTGAGTCCCAGGTGACTGGCAGAGGTGGGCATCAGTCACAGGCAGCTGCCTGACTTATCAAGGATCCAAAATTGTCCCCTGAGCAGTTTTTGCTATTTCCTATATTGCCAGTTTTGGCTCCTGTTGGAATCAGACTGTTGAGTCAGTTGTCTTTGGTCAGGCTTTGAGTCCAAAAGCCCCAATTTGGGGCATTCCTAATTTTTAGCATTTTCCCCATTTTCCTGCTGGTTGCAGTGCTCCCCTCCACAATGACAGAGACCAGTTCCAACAAGCTTTTCCTCAAAAGAACAGCACAAGGCAGGATGAAAGGCTGTCCAGCCTTCTCCTGGGGGTTTTCCTTGAAAGTCAGCTTTGCTGGGCTCCAAAATATCTCACGCTGTGCCTGTAGCCCACACAACCGGGGCACTCCCCTGCCTCCATTGACAGCAAAGGTGTGTGCAGCACAGAAATCATCTGAATATCTGTCCTTTCAGTGCATTCCCTGCTGCTGTGTGCCGTGTCTGGCACTTCTGCTTTGCTCTGTGTGTCACCGTACTCAGCTCTCCAGAGTGCATCCCAGTTGTGCCACATTTTATATATTTCCATGATAGGTAAGATTTGGTAAAAGGTGACCAAAACGGGACATGATTGTGCTGGATTGTCCTGGCAAGGGACTTGGCAGCACCCGGCCTCGGCAGTGCTTGTCGAGAGGAAATAAAGGAAAACAATTATATTTCCTTCCCTGGAATATTTCCCCATGCCCTGCAGCTCCATATCCTGGTTTGTCTGCCCTGCAAGCAGCTGTTTTTATCCCAGCCCACAGTACTGGCTTGGCAGGGTGGAGGTTTTGTCCTCCCTAATTCTCCATCCATAGAGCCGCCGGGTCTGATCCCAGCCCTGACCCTGCTCGGAGCAGGGGGATGCACTAGATGAACTGCCTGTGGTTTGGTCCCGCCTGCGTCACCCTGTGATGCTCAGCAGAGGGGGGACAGGGGACGGACAAAGAGATAAAAAACATCTCGTGATGGGGGCTGGTGAGTCTGTCAGCAGCGACCCGAATGGGAACTGAAGTCTGCATTAAATCCAGCATCTGTGCAGCGCTTGGGTCAGGAGAGAGATTTAAGGATTATTGGAGAGACCTTCTTTGAAGTCGTCAGCCCCCTCTATGGCTGTAATAAAGCAGGGAAATGTGAAGGTGGAGATGCATTAACAGCGGGATGAAATCTGCTTTTAGAAGTGGTATTTCTGGACGATGACTCGTTTCATACCTCATCCCGAAATATTTCACTCCCTGCTGGCCCCACTCTCCAGGAGAGGATATTGCTCGGAAGCACAGGGAGGAAGCAGGAGGGTTTCCAGCTTTAATGTTTCTTTGGCTACGGGTTTACTTCAGTGGAAGAGAGTGACTCAGGATAGCCTTGCTCAGGAGGCCACGCTCCAAAACTGTTAATAATTAACGCTTTGCACTTTTGCTGCAGCACCTCTTAATTACAGGAGGTTTGGCTCCTGCCAGCCAATGTGCATATCGTCCAGCTATTAAAGCAGCTCGCTGGGTGATTTATGAGCCTCAAAATATGGGTGAATAAAGGGTGTTCAGGCAAAAGCTCTGCATGAATAACCAGGTGGAAGGGATCGGTAGCAAAAACCAGCTCATGTGAATGCAGGGTCTGGCTCTGCCCCCCTCCCTCCCTTTCGATTCAGCTGAGCTCTCTGAGCATCTATAAAGCCACGGTAGGGGAAAAATGACCTGCAAGGATGCCAAGCGATGCTGCAGTCTTTTAAGCTTGTGTTGAAAACCCGTTGGCATCGCTAATGCTGGGTACATAGCTCTCAGCAGTGTTCAGCTGTCCCCTGCAAGCAAAACTTACGTCTAAGATTTCCTCAGACATCAGATATAAAACCAGGATCCCTTCACGTTAGGAGAAGGCAGTGATGGTGCTTTTGCAGGGGAGAATGGGGAAAAATGTGATAAATAGGAAAATGAGCGATGACTCTCCAATGACACTATATTTCCCAGCCAGACAGCCTCTTGCCCCAGTAACTGCACCTTCCACCCTCTCCCTCCAGAGAGCTTTGCTTTCCAGCTCACTCTTCCACTTGTTCTGCTGAGTCCTGCAGCTCATTCATGAGATTTGTGTTGCTATTTCCTTCATTTAAAAAACATCTTTTTTTTTTTTTCTTTCTTTTTTCTGCAGTAGCAGAACTAAGAACAAAAGCTGACAAAGATGACATGCAAGGGCAGGAGGAAAAAGTATCTCAGTGTTTTGCTGTGCTGAGAAGTGTTTCATGGCCCTTAGGCATCCAACTATACCTTCAGTTATTGCAGCAGCAGGTTGAAATATCATCTCAGGTGTCATTTTCTTGGGCTGACCCAGAGAAACAGGCTGTTTGCATGGCTGGGGGTATTTTTCAATAGGAAATGTTCATAGTTTTTATCTTTAAAGGTAATTCCCTTTTTAGTTCCAATCACAACACACTTTTGTTTAAGCAAGGTTTTTCTCCCTCTCTGGCCAAAAAATGCATCTGTTAGCAATCTTTTTGGATTTTAAAGTGAAGCTTTTCAAACAATGAACCAGCTGACTATGGAAGGCATCTGGTCATGCTATATTTGCTTATGGGGAGCATAATTTTTAAACCCTGGGAAAAGCATATGAGGGCATGTGTGTATTTGTCTAGGAGAAGGTATTGGAATTGTTAGCATACGGAAAACCAGAGTGGTCTGGGATGGGATGGTTCAGACCCTGAGATCCCAACCTGGGGAGAATCCAATGAAATTACAGCCCTTCACGGCATTGCTTTGTGAGCCTTTGTCAGGGCATGGGAAAATGGTTTCAGCTGCATCATTTAGTGTTTGTTGCAGGGATACCTGGGGAACCTGAGTGGCTTGAGGGACAAGGAAGACCTGGAGAGCCAAAACCTCCACTGGCACACGCCTGGCAAAGGCTTGTCCATGTCGGCAGAGCTGGGCTGGGTTTAAACATCCCATGCAGGCTGCAAATCCATCGGCTTTAAAACCCTTACGTGCCACTCTCTGCTTCTTTTTTGGCCTTGCAAACAGCATCCAGGTAGATCGTCCACAGCAGCCCAGGAGGGGGGACGTTGCCGGAACACGGTGGACTGCCAGCAGCCACCAGCTTTCCCTTGCCCTGCTGTTACGGAGCAGCAAAGAGGGGTGGAGAACACTGTGTGGAATAAAAACGCAATCAGGAGGATCTGTAAAAATGTAGGGGATTCCTTCTGGGTTTTGCAGCAGGTGGCAACTCAAGAGGATTGGTTTTTTAACCCCGTGTTGTGACTTCCCTGGTGCGAAGTTCTCCAGGGCAGGCCAGCTTTGCAGGTGGTACCAAGAGGGGGGGTGAACCATCAAAGTCACTAGTGTTGTTGCTGAAGGACTCTGAGGGTTTGCTTGGAGCTGTCTGCTGTGATTTGGTTTCACCTTGAAGGATCTAACCTGGTGTTTTGGACATCAGCTTAGGGGGGAACCCAGCCAGATGTCCTCCAGGGCTCAGTTATGCCAGCGCAGCTCCAGATTCATCACCACCACCATGGGCTGCGAGTGTGGGAAGGACGTTGCTGGATCAGAGAGAGATGTTTCCTGGCATCTAAAAAGTGTCGCCAGCTTGATTTGGAAGCAAAGCATCCATAATGAAACACTGAGGACCTTCACAGGTGTCTCCTCCTGCTGCCATGGGGACATGCTGTGAGCAGGAGGGTGCATCACTCCTGGTGGCTGCCCTCCTGCAGCTCAGAGTGGCAGGAGCTCATAGCGATACACCTTCCAGGTGTAAATAGCAGTGCGCAAATGGGGCCAAACCCAGCCTGCGAACTGCTGCCACCTCTGTCTGAGCCACCACCTCCTCTCTGCTGCTGCCCCGTGTCCCAAGGATGGTCACTGGGCAGTCTGGCTGCAGAAGCTGCTGACACCCCACGGGGGAGGCACACAGGCTGTGGAAGGGTCAGGCTTGTCACCAAGACGTGGCAGGGCTGGGAAGCATGAAGTCTCCCCGGGAAGAGCAATGGGGTGGCCCGAGCTGGCCAATCAGTGACCTTCACTTGGAAAAGCTCCCACTAATGAGGCATCTTGACTGGGCGCTGCTTTTCTTGCCGCACCCGGCACTGACGGAGGGGATGGAGCTTGTTCATCGGGTTCACACCACTGTCACTGCGGTTCGAAACAGCTGAGTGGCAGCATCCATCGGCCCTTCCGCACAGGACACAGAGCCTGGGGACGAAGGAGTGGCGAGGAGAGGGCAAAGTGGTGCCTTGGCTGCATGGCTTTGGCGTTTCCTGATTTTTGCTGCAGAGCACGTGTGTCCATCAGGGCCATTTCCCAGAGGACAGTGAGGGATGTTGATGCAAATGTTACAGATGAGAAGGGATACCCGTCCCTGTGCTGTGCAATTATAGCCATCGGCCTGCCTCAAAAAGAGCAGCTCATAGTAAGCCGCAGCATAGCACTGGGCTGTCAGCAGGGATCGTTTCAGCCCTCACTTCTGCTCTGCTTCTTGAGAAGAGAGCAAAGGCCTAAACACAGCCCAGAGAAGAAGAAACTGGGAGATGTTTGTGCCCCTAGTGCTAGCCGGGCAGAATGCGATGGAGCATCCCGGAGAGCTGACATTGGCAGTACTCAGCTCTACACCCCTAGTCGAGGGCAGGCTGCAAAACTGACAGCCCCAGACCCCACCCTGGGTGCTGGGAAACCATCTACAAATTCACCCTTTCAAACCATGATGCCCGGAGAGATTCCTCCCTCCCCCTGGCTTTCCTTGTGAGCGAAGCCTTGTGAGTCACTTCCCTCCGGGCTTGTTACTGTGTCAGGAGATTTCTTTACCACCCCCAAATGCACTAAAGGACACTTATCAGTGTGCTGTAGACCATTAGCCACAGTAATTACCACTGAGCAATGTCCTGCAGCGAGCCAAGGGAAGCCCGTGCCCTGATCTTTGCCTGCTTTATTGTGCAGTCCGCCTTTGCCTGGGAAGCTGCTTTCCGACGAGCCTGCCCGGCTGCTCATCTGAATTAATGAGGTTCTGCTGCACTTAATTGAGAGCGCTTTCTAAATTGGGGGTTTCAGGGAGGAAATGCAAGAGCCCGAGGGAGCCGAGCAAAGGGAAATATTTATAATGCAGCACGTTAATTATAAATGAGCAGTTTAGCCAATTTTGTTGTTCAGCCTCCCCTTCACCCCCCCGGAGACCTTTGGTTTTTTGCTCCACCGCTTCCTTTCAGCCTTAAATGAACAGCAGGTCCAGATCCCTGCCCGCCTCACAGGTGTTTGCAGCATGCAGAAAAGCCCTGGGATATGGGACGAGTCGGCCCCGCTGCCTTCCTACCTCATTCCTCAGCATGGGTCTTGCTCCCTGCCCAAATCTCCAGACTGGGTACAACCCATCATCTCTCAGTGCTGTGCAGTGGTGGGGACCTCACCACCCTTCCCAGCTGGTGTTGCTGCTGGGAGCACTGGTGGGAGAGGGATGCTTCTTAAATGAGGTGCATGGGAAGGACCTCCAGTGACCTCTCCAGGAGGTGAGTGGCAGGAGTTGGTCCATTTTGGGCTATGTTCAAGGCACACGTGGGCTCCGCTGTCAGACAGGATCATTACCAAGGAGGAAGGTGGCCTGAGCCTCACCCTGGCTGCTTGGCACCACTGAGGGACCATGGGTCATCCAGCAGGACAGGTGGGCAGCACTGAATAGGGCTAGCACCAAGAAATTGCCCTTTGGTTGCAGGAAAATAATGCAAGCCATGCTCTGCAGATTGAACCTTCCATCGGGTGCAGCCTGACCTCAGATCCCCATGTCCCTGTGGTGGCTGGCCATGCGCAGTTGCCCCAACTCCTGCTCCCCCCTCCGCTCCCAGGGGCTGGTGCTCCCACCTGGGTTAAACTAATGGCTCTAACCTGCAGGTTGCAAAAATGATGTGTATTTCCCCAGGATGCAAACACTTTGCAAAATACGATGGTTCACTTTCCTACCCTGCTCAGGAGAAGCATGAGACCTTCTTTGGCTCTGTGAGAGGTGTGCCTTTCTGTTCAGCTTGTAAATATAAATAACACCTCTGTTTCTCAGGCTCCCTGCCACTTTGTGCTGCTAAGCATCTTTCCAACAACCTGGATATCTTTTGGCAGGCTGGGTGTGAATGGACATGCCAGCTGCCAGGAATCCTGTGGGCACAGCAGGTCCTTCTCTGCACAATCCAGTGGTGGGAAGCTCTGACCGAACAGACAGCTGCAAATGGGTAAACTCTTCCCAGCGCTTTGGGAAGGCATTGGGCTTCCCCCACCACGGTGGAAACCTCCCCCTGGCCGTGGTTTCAAGGGGCCAGACTTGATATTGGCAGGTGACAGTCCCTGCACACATGGTCCCAGAGATGGCCAGAAATGTGGCAGGATGGACAGCTGGATGGTCCCTGGGTTCTTAGGAGAGGATTCCTTCACCAACTCTGTCTGCTAGCAGACAGTGAGAGGTCTCAGGTCCCACCTCTGCCCCTCCATCCTCTTGCCTTTGCTGCAGGCGAGTTTTTGGGAGAGGAGAAAGCAGAGCGAAGCCAGCGCATCCTGTTTTTCCTGGCTGTGAAAAGACCAAAGGCATCCCCGTCTCTCCCCATCAGGCTGAGTGTTGCACACGCAGCCAAGACATGAGGATTTCTCTTTTTTTAAGCATTATTTGAACAGGCTGGGGACATCTTTCTAGTTGTCAGAGCATGACTATGGATGGTCCTTCATCCATGCAGGGGCAGGCGGTGGAACCTCCCTTCAGGTTTATTAGGTTTGGCACGGGTAGGACAGATTTTTTTGTTGTTTTTCTAACATCTCAGAAAAATTCTCCCTCTTTGCTGGTTCATGCTCGGTTAAAAAAAAATGTGGAGAGCAGGTGAATCAAGTGTTTCATTCAAAACCTCGGTTCTTGGCAGGAGAAGGAGGGGAGAACAACCCAAAGTATTAAAGCAGAGGGCAGGGCTGAATGCAATCTTCTTGCTCAGAAAAGTTATTTTACTTGCTTTAAGCATGACCAGATCTGTAGAAGATTAAAACAAAAAGTGAGGCTTGTGGATGTGCATCTGTCAGTGGGCAGCCTGCCTGAGGCTGCCAACACGGCGAGCTGCTTGGGGTGATCTGGTTACTGCCAGGCAGGATCATGGCTGCTTGGAGAGGGCTGGAGGTGCCCATGAGGGCAGACAAGCAGCTTCTCTTGGCTCTCAACATGTCACAGGAGATGCCTGAGGATTTGCCAGGTCCCTTGCTGCTCCCAAACTTCTTTTGTCCCCATCCTAGAGCCAGGCACAGCAAAGTGTCAGGTCTGCGGGAACAGGCTGCACTGCCTGTGGGGGAGCTGGGTTCCCATCCAAATTACCTGTCTCGTCTTGGCAAGCTGCAGCTTGGGAAGTTTGGATGTACGAACATTTCCAACATATGCCTCTTGAACCGTGGTAAATATTTGGGATTCTGCTCCTTGAGCTTGCTGATATCAGCCGAAGGATCAGTAGCTGTCTGCATGCATTGACATGGGAGCAGAGGAGTAGGTCGTCCAGCTCCCACCATCGCAGGCGATTGCAGTGTAGGATGCAAACATCTTTTGCAAACATCTCTTAAAGTCAGGAAGGGGGCAAAGCCGTGCAGTGAATTGATCTCTGAACTGAAGATGGTTGTCAAGGGAAGATAATCTGGGGTTTGTGTAGTATCAGTTGACTCCAGCCTAGATCCGCATGGCATTTCGTCTGTGAATCCTTTTTCTTCTTTTGATACGAGTTTTTAGGTCAATGCAGTGGGGAAAAGGGTTGATTTTGAAGTATTCCCTCAGAATCTGCTTGCTTGCTCCAAGCACTCTCTGGGGACGTGCAGTGTAATTTGTCTGAGCAGGGCTCACAGATCCTTCAGTTGTGTCATACAAAAACATGGTAGAACCTGAAAGCCCCTTGTGAGTCCCACCACATGCAGGGCATTGTAGACCAGGATGACCAAATGAGGCTCAGCACCACTCAGTGTCATAGATCATGCACTCAGAGGTGACATCCTTTAACAGGGGACACTGCCAGGTG
Source organism: Chionis minor (assembly GCA_013398295.1). NCBI lineage: Eukaryota > Metazoa > Chordata > Aves > Charadriiformes > Chionidae > Chionis > Chionis minor. The sequence goes on from VZSF01001513.1 coordinate 91,690, forward strand.
CATGTTCCCTCCTAACAACTAAGGAAGCCCCCAGAGGAGTTGTCTGTTGTGCCTGAGGTCTCTCTTAGGATGTTGGGAAGTCATGGTCCTGCCCCAGGAGTGGAGCCTAGTTTGTGTCACATTTATTCACTCTTCTTTACTTATAAGAGACTCTTTTTTCTTCCCCAAAGCACATTCATCAAGGCTTTGCCACGAAAATTTCAAGGGCATTGTAGGGTCGGTACAAGAGAAATCTGGATATAAAATTTCAGTGTAGTTTCTCTGAACTGCAAGACTGATGCAGTATCATTGGGGCAGAGTTTGGTCACAGGCAGATGGTGTAACCTAGATTGTATATAAAATACGCTAGTTAAATAAATCAGGTAATGTTCCCATAGCTGGAGCTGTCGGTGGTGAGCTCAGAATGTAGAGAGTCCCACATATTGATATAAAGTAATGCAAGAGCTCAAGGGCACTTCAGAGGTGGTTGGTCATGAAGAGCAGGGGATATTAATGCTATTTCTACTAATCTGCTGTCTTTGTTTCACTTCTTTTTCCTCGTGCCAGGACCAGGAAGAAAATAAAGGAGCCACCAGCTGGCCGGAGTTTTATATCGATCAGCTGAATTCAATGGCTGCTGTAAGTATTTCCCCAATGCTTTGGCGCTTGTGAACCCCGTGTGGGGCAGCAGCGCTGCGGTGACATTGTGTGGCACAGCCAGTATCACACACAAGAGGGTGGCGGGTGCTGCAGCCTCAAAGGTGTGACCTGGCCGTTTTCAGACTGTTGGATCTGTAGACCTCTCAACAGTTTGGAATTGGCAGTAGCTTGCAATTTTTCCCAGCAGTTGAGAAACCCCCAGTGTAAGGATTAAAGGATATCATCCATTAGACCAACAGATACAGCTGGAAAATGGAAGCATTTTCTATGGCAAGAAAGGCATTTCATCTTGCCCCTGGCTGGGAGGCTTCCAGATGGATGGCAAACAGCAGCTTTCATTATAAAGCCACCAGACTGGTTTTTAAAGACCCCGTTAGATTGTGCAATGCCAGTGGGGCACCAAGCTGCTGTGGTTGCTTTGAAGCTGATAGTTCCTGTGCGTTTTCATGGATGCCTGCTACCTCCTTGCTCCTGAGACACCTTTCTGTGCCAGGTGGCCATGGCAAAACATGACACTGTGGTTTGTCTGTCCCATGAGGGACAGAGAGATATAATTTTATTAAATACTTTCTTGTCAAGACTGTGCTGGGTAAGTCAGAAATAGCACTACTTTCTGTATGAAATACAGTTTATGTCCTGTAAGGCTGCGCAGTTCAGAGCCCCTCCATCCTCGCTTCTGCTTTCAGAGGCTGAAGGTGCTGAGGTTTGTGGCCACTGCACTAGGAATGGGAGCAGCATGGAAAACAAAAAAGCAAAGTATCATTTCTTTTTTTTCCCCTATGTTTGCCCTGCTGTCACAGGGCCAGGGTGACAGGGAAGGTGGGGCTGGGTAAGGGAGTGGGGATGGAGGCGGGAAGCAGGGGGCTGTGAGCCAGGAAGGGTGCGTGCTGCTTCCCTCTTGGAAGGCAGGGATGCCCAGGGCTGGCTGTGGACTTTGGATGAAGCCCTGAGCCTGAGCAGAGCTTGTGATCAAAGCCTGCCAGATGCCTGGAGGGTGGCTTTGATCTCCCTGACGCGCTGCCGAAGAGGAGCCGGGTTAAATGTGGGGGCCAGCAGCTCTTCATATCTGCTGGGTCCCTTTCCCCCTCCTTTGGCGTAGCCTTGACCAGTGCTGGTGGGGCTCATGTTGACACCTCCAAGGGCCCAGAGCTGTCAAATGGTGCAGGAGACACCTGGGGTTTTGCTTTAGCTGTGGCCTTAGTTGCATGAGTTGGGGTGGGCAAGTCGTACCCCACGCATGCCCGGGGCTGCAGGCAGCCGCGCTACCTGGGTAAAGCTGTGGGAGCCAGGGTTCTGGCCCCCAGCGCCAACCTGATAGCAAAATCCAGTGTGGGAGATGCCAAGGGCATTCCCTGCACACAGCCACTGTCCCCAGCCTGAGTGCACGTTAGTGGGTTGCACTGGGAGACCTGGGAGTGACAGGTTTGGCAGGACTCACCGGGCTGACCCCGAGCGTGGCTGCAGTATCCCATCCCCTCCCAGCTGCAGGGTGTCCCCTGAGCCCCTCACCTCTGCAGGGACACTTGGGTGCCTGTTGGGATGGAGGGGCACCAGGGGAGGCTAAAGGACCCTTCTTTCTCCCCTGCCCCAGTTTAGCACCTTCTCTCTGCGGACCCCCAGTTAGTGCTGGCTTAGCCCCCTGCATTCTCACAGCCCCCTGCTGCCCTGGAAACATGTTGAGATTCATGTCACCCAGATGTCACCTGCAGAACCTCTGAGCAAGGTTCAGCTGGACACTTTCTTACAGAATACTGTGATACATTTATTTTACCTTCTTACGAAATGTATTTCCTGCAGGGTCATGGGCATGGGAGGGGATGTGCCAGGATTTATATCCAGAGCCCATGAGCTGGGATGTTCCTTGCCTGAATTGTAGCCTTTCCCCCTCGCTGCTCTGAGTCTGAGGGTTGTGGGAGGACAGCCACGAGCATCCTCCAACAAGGGCTTGTCTGGATGAGTTGCAGGTCACCAACTTGGGGTGACACCATTCCTACCTGCAGGGCATTAACTCTGGAACTTAATGATCGTGCAGGACAATGCTAAGTGTGTCCCAACTGTCCTGGTTGTCTCAGGACAGTGAAGCCCGTTGTCTGCCAGGGCTTGCTGTGGGGTGAGGACTGGTTTGGGGAGGAGGGTGCTGGGTTCCTGTGGCACCACTCAGCACCGGCCGATGTTTGTTTCCTACTGCTTTGAAACAAAACCCAAGTGGCTGGGGTGATGGAAGGCCATCAGCAGCACTGCTCCAAATCTGATGTGGGTTGGAGTATCGCTTACTTGTGATGCACCAAACGCTCACAGCCTAACTGTACACATGCTAGCGACTTGTCTGGGTGCTTGCAGGCAGCGTCTTCAGCCTAAAGCAGCACATTCACTCTACTTTCCCCAGTTCAGGCCATCTCCTTGCAGACCGTGGGGTTTTTTTCCAAGGTGCTTCTTTTGCCAAGTCCTGCAATTGCTATCAGGATGTAGACTTTCAGACTTCCAGAGTCAGTTTAAGCTCTGTTCCTGGCGCTTGGCACAGTGTACAGTGGGCACTCCTGCTCCTCGGGCACAAGCTTCGTGGGGAGACTTCTTCTCTCACATCTGCCTTTTCTCCTTTCACAGAGAAAATCACTGATCGCCTTGGAAAAAGAAGATGAAGAGGAGAGAAATAAAACAATTGAAAGTTTGAAGACTGCACTGCGGACAAAACCAATGAGGCAATTCCCTTCTGTTTTCTGGCTTTGTCGCCACAGTCGTGGCTTTGGATTTGAGTTCTCTGGCAGAGTGGGAGGTTAAATAGAAATATAAATGGGGGCTGCACAAGATGAGGGAGGCAAGGACCCTGAAACAGCACTTGCTTTTTTCAGTTCACCTTTTGTCATTTTGTTCCTTTTCCTTGGTCCTTTTAGTGACTGAGAGCCACCAGGACCAAGGAAGCACCAGGAGCCACATCTGTTCAGGCAAATCAGGCGACCTTTTTTTTTTCAAATTTGCTTTTGTTCTTATTGGAACAAAATGTAAAAATTCCTTCCAGATTGAATTTAAAAAAAAAAAATCCAATGTTTGTTGGTCAACCAGGCCCTTTGTTTCAACTTCAACTCTTGCACATTTTAAAGGAATAAAATCACATGAATCTTCAGGCTTTTATGAAATGCAGAAAAAAAAAATGTTGCTAGGAGGTTTTGATGGGGAGGATAAAGAAAGGGTGGGACTCTTTCTGAATGTCTGTAGTTTTTCCTAAATTCAGTTTCTCTGGAGTCTGCATGCACACATCTGCAAAACCTTTAAGATGCCTCAGGTCAACATTATCAGATGGGAAAATGTTTCCCAAGAAATGCATGACCTGGTCTGATTATGGAAGAAACAAATTTGCTATTACTATTGCAAATACATTCCCCTCTTCCATGTCTCTTTTGCAATGGTTGTGGTGATGGTACTTGGTAAGAAATTCCCAGAGTCAAGGGTGAGCACCCAATTCCTGTGAAACCTGGACTTGTTGGGTGCTGGCTTCCTGCAGTCCCCTGGGAGCAGGGCTGGTACCCAGCCATGAAACTTTGCAAAGATCTTAAAAATGGTTTGCAAGTCTGTCTCACTGGAATTCAGAATGATCCAGCAGACTCTGTAGAAAATTCTACCTGTTGGACCTGCTTTTGCTCCCAGGGAAGTGAACGTCAAATGTCCTATTGACTTTGGCTGGAAGAATAGCAGGCTTTGAAGCAGAGAAATCAGTTTTCCCCGAGCCTGCAATTACCCCTTTTGTTGCTGTGCATCAGCACGGCTTGTTTCGAATTAAAATCATCCCAGTGCTGGGATATTCTTGGCTCATTTGCTTTCTGAGCCCGTGCCTTTTGCCAAACCAGGATACACCCAGCCTGGATGGCATCGGGCAGGGAGGTCCGAAAATGCCTGAGCAGCGTGCAGTGTTATGTCTGCCTGCTCTAGTGAATCTGCCTGGGGCGCTGCCCTGCGTTTGCTGTCTGCTTTCTATTTAGGAGCATTGTAAGTCATCATAAAAATCAGAAATCCCTTAAAATTGGTGAGATGTGCCTAAGGGAGGAAAAGGATGTAGATAGTGAGGCAGGAGAGGTAGCCGGAAGTCTGACAGGCATCATGGACATGGGCTCAGCTGACGTTGGGTGTCTGCAGCTGACGAGGAGGCACCTCAAGGGCTTGGGAGCTTCTTCTAGTCCTGTGCAAAACTGGTCCCAAGCAAGTGAGATTTAAGACTCAGGTTGGGGACTGGGAAGGTTTTGGAGCAGCATGGCTGCAAACTCCTAACCTCCACACTGGGGCTTGTGCTGATGGATGGGTTAGCATGTCCTCTTCCAAACATCCTATCTCTGGACACAGCCTTGTACAGATGCTGCCTGGTTGCTAAGATTTTTGCAACCTCGTCCCTGTGCTCTAAGCTTACAGGCTTTCTGCTATCCAAAGTCCAGGAAAAAATAGATAAGAAGCTTCTGGGTTTACAACAACAGACAAGTCAGCCCTGTTTGAGGGTAAAGGAGTCCTTTAGCATTTGTTTTAAAGCTAAAAACCCTCTTTCTGACAGGTTTGTAACCCGGTTTATCGACCTGGATGGCTTGTCGTGTATTCTGAACTTTCTCAAAAGCATGGACTATGAGACAGCAGAGTCTCGAATACATACCTCGCTCATTGGATGTATAAAAGCACTAATGAACAACTCCCTGGGCCGGGCTCACGTCCTGGCCCATTCGGAGAGTATTAACGTAATCGCTCAGAGTCTGAGCACGGAGAATATTAAGACGAAGGTGGCAGTGCTGGAAATCATGGGCGCTGTGTGCCTGGTTCCCGGGGGCCACAAAAAGGTACTGGAGGCGATGCTGCACTACCAGAAATACGCCAGTGAACGGACTCGTTTTCAGGTAGGTGGGTCTCGTCTCGCCTCTCGGCTCCTGAAATTTGGCATTCTTGTCCCTTCCTCCTACTGGATATCTAAATGCTGCTTGTGAATGATCTATTATGACCATTTGCAACTTAGATACCCTGGGAATTACTCCAGAACCATGTCTGATGAGATCTGCAGCTGAGCAAATTGTGAGGAACCAGTTATTTAAGGCAGCACCCCATCCCCACCCAAAAAAATGCTTGCTTGTGCAGAGGCACTGGGATTGCAGCTCTGCAAGGCTGTAACACATCTGGATGGGCTGATCTTAGCCTAAATGGGTGCTGGGGTGGGCGGCATTACAGCAGGCAGCAGCTAATGATCCATCACCAGTGGGTTGCTACAGAGGCTGTAGGAGCATCATGATGAGTTGTTCCTGCATGCGTCCCTTGGCCATTTGTGCCAGCGTTGGGGCTGTCACTGAGCATTTAACTGATGTTGCATGTTTGGCAGACGCTGATCAATGACTTGGACAAGAGCACGGGACGGTATCGAGATGAAGTGAGCCTCAAGACAGCCATCATGTCCTTCATCAACGCGGTCCTGAGCCAGGGGGCAGGCGTGGTGAGCACCAGGGCTCTTGGAGAGGGAGGTGTTTTGGTGGGCTTGCGGGGTCTTTATTTCTGAAGACATGCACCTTGCTGTGTTGACCCCACAACTGTCCCCTTGCAGGAAAGCTTGGATTTCAGACTCCATCTGAGATATGAATTTCTCATGCTTGGGATCCAGCCAGTCATTGATAAACTAAGAGAGCATGAAAATTCAACCCTCGACCGGTGAGTAGCGATGCCCAGCCCGCTGGTTGTTTTTGCCCTTGCCTTGTGCCCTTGCTTTCTGGTTTCTGGACTTGGCCGTTGGGGAAAGCACATGGGTCTAGACTCCCCCGTCTTGAGGAAATTCTTTGCTGTCACCAGAGAGGGAGGGGAAAAGTCCATCATGCTTTTACTGCGTTCTAACATAGGGTTGAGCTGGGAAGGATGTGCTCTTGGGGTCCTGGGAGATGCTGCCAGCCCTCCTCCTCTTCTTCTCATCCCAAAAGGTTTCTTGGACAGGCTGTAAAGACTGGGAGCTTGAGAGTGAAGATCCGGCTAATGTTTCAAGTCCCACTTGTCTCTGGGCTGCTGCCAGGCTGGCTGCCTGCAATTTATTAATTTGTCACATTCATATCTGCTTTTAACAGCTGTTTCTTCCCTTTTTTTTCCTCAGGCACTTAGATTTTTTTGAAATGCTTAGAAATGAAGATGAACTGGAATTTGCCAAAAGATTTGAGCTGGTGAGTATGAATGTTGTTGGTGCAGATGCTGCCAATCAACATCACGTATCCTTTTAAAAGCGTATACATAACCTGGGATGAAGTGCAGTCTTGTGGATAGAATTTGGAGGTTGGAATTCTGTCTCCTGTTGCCCTGTTCTCCTGTTGCAACTTTCATCCTACAGCCTGCTTCATCCCTCTTCTCCCCTGGCTGCCGACCAGAGCTCTTTGCCCCTTGTGGGGCAGTGGGGCTTGTCTGTCCATCAGGTGTGGGATGGGGATGGCTCATGGGGTTTGGAGCTGAGACTTGAGAAACAGATGGTGCCGCTGCAGGTCTGATAGCCTGACCTCACTTTCCTCCCATCCACAGGTCCACATTGACACCAAAAGTGCTACTCAGATGTTTGAACTGACGAGGAAAAGGCTGACACACACCGAGGCGTACCCGCACTTTATGTCTATCCTGCACCACTGTCTCCAAATGCCTTGTGAGTGCCAGGGAAGGCAAGGAAGCCCATGGCAGCCGGGGACTTTGCAGCCCACATCTCCCTGGGGGTGGCAGCCACCTCCCTGCTGCTCACCTCAATCTCTACCCTCCTCCTCCAGATAAAAGAAGCGGCAACACTGTCCAGTACTGGCTGCTGCTCGACAGGATTGTGCAGCAGATCGTCATCCAGAGTGACAAAGGGCAGGACCCCGACGCCACTCCCCTGGAAAACTTCAATATTAAAAATGTTGTCCGAATGTAAGTGCTCGCCTGCCCTTCCCAGGGCTGGCTGCTGAGAAGTACCGGTGCCAACATGGGCCACCGTGGCTTTGCTGCCTCCTGCTCCAGCAGGCGAGAGGGCCAGGGCTGGGGGTTGTCCCTGACAGGTTGGCGTCATTTTCCCCTCTTAAGGACAATGTACAGGTGAATTAAGCTCAGCCTCTGTAGCCTCAGTGACTTATTTCCCCCGACTGTTGCTGTCACTATTACTTATTCATCACTTGTCACTCAGTGATGTTTCTGCTTCTTGGTTGGACATCTCAGCATCCCTGGAGTGGCTGAGACAGCCTGAAAAACCCTGCCAGGGGGAGGCAGAGTGGAGGTGTTGGAAATACCAGTTTGAGAGCCTTAAATCCCACAGCCCAGGCTTGTTCAATTGTTTTTCTTGCTGGTGTTGGCCACTTGTTTACTGTGGTAGATTGTCTCATCATGCTACTTGTCTTTTCCTTTTAGGTTAGTCAATGAAAATGAAGTGAAGCAGTGGAAAGAGCAAGCAGAAAAAATGCGGAAAGGTGAGTGATGGAGAGGTATAAGGTGTTAACTTGAATATTAGCCTGCACAGTAATCTAAACACATAACGTACACATGTATTTAGCTGGATGGATTCTGCAGCCTTTATTGAATGGCTGAGATAATACCATGTTATGAGGCTTACAAAGGAAATGGGCAAAGCAGATATTCATTTTTTCATGGGGAGGCTGTGGCCGGGGTATTAAGGCACAGCACACACTCCCTTTTATTAACTGTGCAGCTTCTCCACAGGGCTGCATGGGGCTCTGTGCTCCACATGCTGCCGTTTGCCAAAAGGGGAATGTTTGTCACCCAAAAGTGGTCTTGTGGGACTGTTTCAGAGCACACTGAACTTCAGCAGAAGCTGGAGAAAAAGGAGCGGGAGTGCGATGCCAAGGCCCAGGAGAAGGAAGAAATGATGCAGACGCTGAACAAGATGAAGGAGAAGCTGGAGAAGGAGTCCAGCGAGCACAAGCAGGTCAAGCAGCAGGTGGCGGATCTCACAGCGCAGCTCCACGAGATGAGCAGGGTGAGTCCCTGAACCTCCTCACCATTGTGGCCCATTCCAACTACCCCTGCAAACACCATGGGGTGATTTCTGGAGCCTAAGCTGCACAGGGGGCCAAAAAAGGTGCTTGATGGGAGGGCCACCATGATGTCTGTCCCTGGTGATGGGGTGATTTAACCTCTCCAGCTGCATCGGACTGAGGTCCCCCCTGAGGACCCAGGAGCGCTGAAACCTTTGGGTGCTTCCTACGCTGGTTAAATTTTGGCAAAAAGTTTTAAAAATCAGCATGGGGGCATTTTCTGGGTGGTGTGTCCCTGCTCCATATGACCAGTCCTCCCTCCTCTTTCTCTTCCAGAGGGCTATCTGTGCTGCCGGCCCTGGAGGACCTCCCTTGCCACCAGGAGCTCCTGGTGGCCCTTTACCTTCTCCAGCTCCGGGATCCCTCCTTCCCCCTCCACCACCACCACCACCACCAGGGGGGTGTCCCCCACCCCCTCCCCCCCCAC
>VZSF01001513.1:100784-138838 GCA_013398295.1 Chionis minor
ACCACCCCCTGGCCCCCCACCCCTGGATGGGGTAATGCCTCCACCTGGAGCACCTCTGGGCTTGGCCCTCAAGAAGAAGAGCATTCCACAGCCAAAGAACGCCCTTAAGTCCTTCAACTGGTCCAAGCTGCCAGAGGTAAGCTGGGCAGTAATTTGGGCAGTGAAACCAGAGGTTCTGGATGGTCACCCGGTGCCATGGGGGCAGGTGGGCAGGAGACCCCCAAACTGCAATTCTCCTGCTGTCTTGCAGAACAAGCTGGCAGGCACTGTGTGGACCGACATAGATGATGCAAGAGTGTTCAAAATCCTGGACCTTGAGGACCTAGAAAGGACGTTCTCTGCCTACCAAAGACAGCAGGTAATGCCTGGCCCGGGGTGTGTGTAGGGATCTGGGCAAGGAGCTGCCATTACGTGCGGTTTTTCTTGTGGACTCAGAACACATCTCCCATCATTATTTCATACCAACGCCATATTTGCCAGATCGACTTGATCTACTTTATCCTCTCATCCACATGTCAGTGCTTTTGCATTGAAGTGGCCATTCTTGGCTTGGTGTGCCCCTGACCATGCACCTGACTATGTCTGTCATGAAGATGGATCACAAAAAAAAAACCAAAAAACAAAACACCCAAAAAAGACAGGGAATGTATGAAAATAGCCCCCAGATTTGGCAACAGTTGGGTAATATTTTTGGATCGCTCTTAACAGCAACTGCTTTGTGTCTCCATATTGGGTGGAAAATTCCTATCCCTCTTTGGCCAAGAAGGACTAAGTTTTGCCTACATCTACCATGGGTGGATCTCTCCTTTTATTTTTGTAGTGAGCCCAGAGCAAAATGTGAGCTTTGAACAAAAAAGCAGTTCCCAAACCAAAATAATGACACTACAGGCAAAACTCTCTACTTTTTAGTCTCCTGCTCAAGCAATATGGCCCCGGTTTGGATGGCATCAGAGCACACAAAGAAAATTAGACGCTTATTTTACCCCAGGTAGGATCAAAATGGGCAAAAGCAATGAGTTTTTCAAGAAGGCAGGAGAAAAAGCGTGAAGAGAGGCTGAGAAAGTCGTGTTCACCTGCTGAACATCTGGCTGCATTGCTGGGAGAACAGCTTGTCCTGCTCTTGCGAGGCTCAGGCAGAGGGAGGGTGCTGGGAAGGAGTAGACCTGGCGCATAAGCTCCTTAGGCAACGTGAGAGTAATCTCTTACAGAGGCTAATTGAGGGAAAGATCAGGGTGGATTAGAGCAGGGCAAATATCAAGAGTAACCCACCAGAGGTACGTGCTGCCCCAGTGTGTTTCAGGAATAGGTGACCACGGTGCTGGCTCTTTCCCCCAGCATTTTTGGAGCTTGACTCATGCCTGCTGAAGGGCACATCTGAAGACGAGATGGAAATGGAAGGGAAGCAAGAATAGAAACCTGGTATGTCAGCAGGATGGTTTGCCCTCTGGCTTGCCTGCCCAAGTCCATGAATCACCTGGTGCGCTGCGGATTATTGCCAGGCAGGAATTTAAAAATAATTTGCCTTGGCTGAGGTCCTGCTGGGTAAAGTTGCTGGTTAGGTTCAGGTCCAGCAAGAAGGGAGAGATGCTGCAAGGAGAGCTGTGACATGGGCTTTCACCCCAGACTGGATGAGGACCAAAAGGGAGCTGAACGTGGGAGCCAGGGACTGGGGTGGGACTGGCAGAAGGTGCTGTGAGAGTGTCTGGAAGGGAGATTGGGAAAGAGGAGGTGAAATATCCCCCATGAGATGCTGCTGGATCCCACTCTTGGGAGCAGGATGCACAAGTTCCTTGTGGCTCACCCAGGCTTTGTGGTAGCACTGTTTTGTGTGAGTCGAGTGATGGGACACATCCCCCTGGACCCAAGGGCACGTGATTGCTCACCTGCAAGTCCCCAGGGTGCCCTCGCTTGCAGTCCCAGCCTGGGGAGGGGGTGCCTGGCTGTGTGCCCCAGCGTTGCCGGCAGTACAACTCTGCAGACTGCTGCCATGCACGCACCAGCACGTGGGGTTAGATGTGCTCCTTGAGGTAACCCCCTTACAGCACAAGGCGCTTCGCACGCAATGGGGGGCTGGGGGAGTTCCATGTGAATGGCCTCTCCCTGTGCGGAAGGACAGTGAACTTCATAACTCACAGCGTTTTTGAGCTCTAGCAGAAGTTGATTTCTGTCCTGAACAAGCAGGGGAGGAGCAGGGATTTCTCCTCTCTGCTCCCTGGCTTGAGCTCTTGGCTGAAAATCACTTGCTTATTGATCACGCCTCTCGCTTGTCCTGAGACACGCCGTTTGCATCGTTGGGGCATCAGGGGCTGCCTGTCTGCCCATGCCCTGAGTAAACCAGGGCTCTGAAACTGCCTGGCCAGGTGGTGCATCGCTGTGGCTGGTGCCCCAGCAGAGTTTAAGGGTAGCGTGCGGACTTGTGCGTCGTGCAGAGCGCTCTCTGAGCCCCCTCCAAGTGGCTGTTGTGGGGCTGCTGTTGATGGCACGTGGCTGGTTTTATTGCCATAGTGCCTGGGAATCCCTAAGTAGTGCACAGAGCTGAGATTTAATGATGTACTTAATTTTAAGCATCTCTTTAAATGCTTTTCCCACGTCACAGAATGGGATGTAAATGCAGACTATAAAGCGAGCTCTGCAGGTCTTGGGGAAAGGCCCTTTCCACACGGGGAGGGCAGGAGCCCTCTGGATTTCGTGGGGCTCAGCCTGGGAACATCCCTGCCCCATGCTGTTAGGAGAGCCTGTATCCTCCCCGTCCTCCCTACCGAAGCTCTGCAGGTGTCCCCATCCCTGATGGAGGGCTTGGCCCTGCAGATGTGCATGATACCAGCTGTTACCAATCTTGCTAGATATAACAGAAAAACCTGCAGGATCTTTGCATTTCAGGCTGTGGCATGAGGACCCTGCAGGACTGGGGGTAGCTGCTTAAGGACGTGCGTGTGGTGATGGAGAAAAGCAAGTCTAGGGCCATCGGAGCTTAGATGTGCTATGTGGAGTATTGCACCTACATTGGAGTTGTTTTGAGAGCCTGCAAGCGGAAGAGCCTGGGAGTGATGCTGTTAAGTGTCAGAGACACAGCCAGGGCAGTCCTGGCAGGTCCCGCAGTGGTGAGTGATGTAAGAGAGCCAGGGCCAAGTGGAAAAAATAGGTGTTGTTGAACCGGGGGCTTAGCAGTGAACTGAGAAAGAATTCATCTCCCAAAAAAGGGTGAAAGAAGAAAAGCCTCCAGCTCCTCCATGCACACGAGAGTGACCTGTGCAGGGGCCAGGGCAACAGGGGTGGGGAATGTTTGTGGGGACAGTGACAGCAGGTTTAAAGATATTCCTTCTTATACCACCATCCTGCAGCAGAGGCTGGATCACAGTTTGTGTGAGGGAAAGGGGCAGGGATGAAGCTGATCTGAGGCAGAGAGGGAGGGGTTTTGTAATAAGCCTTTTCTCTACCTTAATACATTAGAAGCCCTCCCTCTCCTGGAGCAGGAGGCTGCAGGAGGACCACAGCATCCTTCTTCTCTCCAGCAGTATGGAGCAGGTCTGAGCATCGGGATGGAAGGAGGGCTTCCTAATTAAGGACCAGTTAAACGAACAAGAAGATACCCATTGCAGCTTGTGGGTGTGCTCTGTGCCTGTCCCACAAAGGAGCCTGCTGGGAAGAGGTTGCTGCATGAAACACCAGTCCTCAACCTTAACAAATTCACAGAGTTAAACTCTGCCTTTCCAACAGCCTCATATCCAGCTAAATCATACCGGTTTTGATCTAAGCTTCCTGAAGTACAGCAGTGGCAGCTTGGGCGTCCTTATTCAGGGTCAGCAGGTCCCCCTTGCCTTGCAGAGCCCCTAGTGTGGTTGGATTGCTGGAGCTCATGGTCATGGCAGCTCCTCAACATGTGTTTCTGTGCGGACGGGTGCAGCGCTGCCTCGGGGAACCACTCGGCACAGTGCCACGCTGGGGTGCCCGTACCACACCCCATGTGCACTTGTCCCTCCGCCAAAGAGAGGGTTGGTCGCTCCTTTTCTTGGCTGATGTTTCTTTGCCTCCTGGCACATCTTGTTCTGCTTCTTGCCTGCAGCGTTTCTGTGGGCTCAAGGAAAGCCTTGCGCATTGGTTTTTAGCCACAGGGCTCACAGTTGGCATAGCTCAGCTCCTGTCGGGTGCTGGACCTCAGCCCTGTGTTTGGTGGCATCTAATGGAGCCCTGTTCCATCTTCCTGACCAGAGCCAGGTGGGGGTTCTGGGGTGATCCAGCCTTGGCAGCCGGTCAGGGAAAAACCTGCGTAAACAAGGTTTCCCTTAAAAAGGTGGCAGGATGGGGCTGTGTTTGCAAATGAGCAACTCATACCAAGCACATAGACCATCAGCTGCCTCAGCACAGAGGGACTGGAGGGAAGTGCCCTTGTAGACTGTGTTTGGACCCACCTGCCCCTTCTGCTCACTGCCTGCCTTCTATTAAAAAAAAATAAATAGTAAAATGAACCATTTTATTTCCTTTGAAACCTCCCTCCCCATAACAGAGGTGCTGGATGGTCTCTTGAGCCAAGCACACCAAAAAAAATAAGATGCAGTCCAGGGAATGAGGAGGGAAAACCTTTGTGTGTGTGTGTGCGCACGCGTGCATGCATGTGTGTGGTGCTGACTTTGCTGCACATGCTTCCAGTCTGGTGAGGGCAACCAACAGGATAATCGGGTCTTTGGAGGAGTGTGGCACTGGCAGGGAGTCAGAGTGGCATTTGGCCAGGCTGCCAAGCCCTGGAGAAGGGGGTTTGTCCCTGTCAGAGGAGAAGTCAATGGGAAGCATGTTGCCACGGCAAATAGTAAAGTTTTGCTGCGGCCAGATTTGTTCCGGGATGAGCCTCTCGCTATTTCCACTTGAAAGCCCTGTTTTTCCTGGCAGTCTCATTGGCATTTCAGTCTTTTGGATTCGCAAAAACTAGCAATTTTCTTCCCAGGCACGGTGGGCTGAGCAGTGCTGTGCCCTCGGGCCAGTGCTTGCCGACTCTCGTGCAGAGCAGAAGCAGGACTCGGCCAGCATCCTCCCACCTTGTCCCATGTCCCTCCTCACCTCCTTGCACAGCAGCACCTTGACCCGAGCCATTCGCGGAGCCACCTGTCCCTCTCCTGCCAGCCCTCTGCTTTCTGCACATCCTTCAATCCTCACCACATTTTCATGTGCATCTCCCCCTATTTCGGCGCCGGCAGACCCCGAGTTCTTCCCTGTGCTGTCAGGCCCCCCATGTCACACCCTCCCCTTGTCTGTGCTTTGAATCCCTTTGGTTTCGCTGAGATGACTGAACTGCATGTGTTTTTACTGCCTTTTTCCATGCTTCTGCTATGGCCGTAGGACTTCTTTGTGAACGGTAACTCCAGACAGGTAAGCGAGCATCCGCAGGAGCCCAGTGCCTTTGAGCGGCCAGGGCAGGGCGAGCATGGGGCTGGGGACATGGGGGACACGCACGGTGCTGAGGGGGTTTAACGTGCAGTGAAGTGGGGGTTAAACCAGAGAGGATGCCAGGGAGGCTGGTAAGTACGAAGCTGCCCTCTCTGGGGTCTAGCTGGACTTCGAAGCCAAATTCTGTGTCCAGGGGTTGAATTTTCAGATGCAGCTTAACACAGAGAAGCTCCTACCACTTTTCAAAAGGTGGAAATAAACTCGTACCTAGGGGCTGAAGCCCTCTGTTTCATCGCGATCTGAGCAGGCAAGGCACACCAGAGGGGCAGCTGATGGTAGGTGACTTGTGGCTCACCTTCCTTCCCCTGCCGCTGCCTTCGCTCCACACTCTACCTGTCCTGGCAGCTTCTCATAGCTGTTTGTTGGGGTTTTTTTCTGTCAAACAGGAAAAAGCGTGAAAAACGGGAACTTTTGTTCTCGCTCTCAACCTGTGCAATGCCTGTGTGCCAGCTCTCCAACGCTCATAGACATTTAGTGCAGATCTGTAGCTCGTGGGACCTTGCAGCTCCAGGTTGGGTTCCTTCCAGAAGGATTGAATAGCTGGCTTTTAATTTGTTAACCTTGCTAAAACACGTGATAGGGTAAATTAAAACCGGGGGCAACATGAACCCCCTGAGCAACCCTGCAAAATTGCTGTTACATAGATCTGCCCATTTGCCTGACACCGCAATTTGGTATATTGTTACTCATTTGAAGGTAACGTATTTAAGCTGCTTAGGAGATGTAGGTGCTTGGGCCACACCAATTCCTGCTTTCAAATCCCTTATTTTGGGAGAATTTCGCTGAAAGAGCAGCAAACGCTGCAGGTTGTGTTTGCAGGTCTGGTAGCTTGTATTGGTTAGCTTGCTCGGGAGGACTGATGCGTGAAGGGCGACTGCAGATGTTTGGAGCGGGTGAAGAACAAGAGTGATGCTGAGTGGGTGCAGCAGCCCATAATGAAATATTTCATGCGAGGATTTAATGAAGTATCACAAATATGTATGCTAAGAAAGCCTGGCTTTATTTATTCAGCAGCGCCTGTGTGTTTGCAGATTCTTAAATCTTCCCTGTCTGAGAAAATATTTACATTTCTAACCAGTGGCTTCAAAGCTAGCTCTGTGTTTCAGTTACAGGCGTTGGGTTTTACCCGTAACCCGTGGTGACGCTCCTGATTAATGGGGGTCCGCTGTGTATCACGCAGCTATGTGCTGAGAGTACTAAATGTCTTTCCTTCTCCACGGCTTTGTTCCAGGCTTTTTTTTTTTATCCTTGTTTTTTTTTGTAGAAGGAAGATGCTATCGATGACACCTTGAGTTCCCGGCATAAAGTCAAGGAGCTTTCGGTCATAGACGGCCGAAGAGCTCAGAATTGCAATATCCTCCTCTCCAGGTATGGTTAATGCCTTCTCGCCCTCTGGGGAGTGGGGGGATGCTTGATACCCTGCCCCGGGCTGGGGGCGTGCTCCTCATCCCTGTGGGGGTTTTAATGACAGGAGCCAGCATGGGGGGAGAGCCAGCGACACCTGAACCCAGCTATAGCCTTACATCGTTCATGGCAGGGTGGCACTGGGGGGGGGGAAATGCGATTAACCAGGTACGTGGCAATTCGGTGTCCCTGGAAAGCCCCAGAGAGGCTGGGGTACCCAGTGAGCTTTTACAGAGGGTAGGAGGGGGGGCTGATTTCACCTCTTACCTCCCTCAGCCTGGGTTTTGTTTGCTCTTTGGTGGTGGCTGAAGAGGGTTTCTGCTAGGCTGCGGAAAGCGCTGGGTATTGGCAGGGAGTGGGGAGCAGCAGTGTAATTTGGCCAGGGCCTGGCTGCCCACACGGATGTCCTGTGCCACATCTGGATTTTGGGAAGGGGACGTCCCCCTCTGACAGCTTCCAGGCTGTGCTGGGATGACAGCCTTCTGCTCACCCTTCATGGGGCATGCTCAGCCCTGCCCTGCTACCAGCAGTTTAATCCTATCCCCAGCATGCTGCCAAGAGGATAAAAAGGGCCTTTTTTGGCAAGATAAACTACACCAATAAGACTGACTTCCGAGAAAGGAGAAACCAAGCTGCGGTGGTCTGAAAGTAGTGTAGCTACTTGGAAAAAAAACCCCAAACAGCAGCAGAAAATGCCACTTGTTTCTAACTCACCCAGAAAAAAAAAAAATCCCAACAGCAGTAAAATATAGCTCCATTCAGAAATGTTTGGTCTGCTGTTTGGAAGTGCAGAAGCTTTTGTGCCACTTGGGTCTGGCCAGAATGGAGCAGCATCATTGGCAGGTTGGGCTTGCAGCCATGGAGCCCAAATTCTGTTTTCCAGGACCATGGGTCAGCAGAGCCAGTGCCTCACCTGGGCAGCCCGGCTGGTTTCCTTCCCTAGAAAGCATGCACAGGCTGATGCCTACAAAAAAATAACCCCTCAGGGTGGGTAACTTGTAGTCCCTGGTGCTTCTTCAAGCTCTCCCAGAGGTGGTCTTCTGGCCCGCGGGCAGCAGGAGTGATGAGTGCAGCAAGCCATGTGCCGCAGCGTTCAGTGGTAAAATTGACGTGTTTGTGGCCATTCCTGCTCTGGGTTGCTTCTGGGGATTTTCGTACTTCCTAGCAGTCCAAATAAAAAGGATGACAATGGAAGTGGAGTTTAGAGCAGCAGGCAAATGGCAGCCAGCTATTAGCAAGTAAAGCAACGGGATTCGGAGCAGTGGCTGTGCTGCTCCCCAGTGCACTTAGGCTGGGCACAGTCAGAGTGGGTTTAGGTGCAACTCAGCCAGAGGTTTAAGTGTATAATTGAAAGTTAATCAGGCAAATAGCCCCTTCAGTGGGAAGGGGAGCTACTCAAGCACTTAACTTCAAAGGCATCTTGCGTGTCTTGCTGAGTAAAGGTCTTAATTTCATCTGACCAGCAAATCTTTCTCTTCCAAGAAAGCAATGGCTGGAAACAAGCTGCCAGTAATTAATCCCACAAAAAGGGCATGACAGAGGCCACTGCCTGTCTGCCCTCCCCTTTGGGTTGTTTCCTAGGGGAGAAGTGGGATCAGACCTGCCCTGCAGGCTGGTCCCCAGGACTCTTAGGCAGCTTTTCCCAGGCGCATCCCACAGCACTGGGGCCCTGCGGGGACGAGCGGCTCCGGGGAAGCAATGGCTTGTGCCAGCCGCTGCTTTGGAGGTGCTTTGGAGTTCGTCCTGTGGTGCTCCCAGGGACGCATGGGCAGAGGAGCCATCCGGACAGGGCATTTCTCTAGCACTGCAGCAGCAGCCAAATCTGTCCCTTCCCCCATTTCTGCAAGGGACCACAATCAAGTTTCTCTCCCCAAAATCCCTTTGGGCGATTTAGTCTTGATGCGAAGCGGCTAAAACGAAGGGCAGTGTTGGGGTGAAGCCCAAGCACCCTGCTGGCTCCCGAGGGCCCCTGTAGGCTCAAGTCCAGCCAGACTCTGTGTGACCTCGGGCAAAGCCTTTCATTGCTGCCCACCCCAGTTGCCCATCCATAAGCCAGGCAGAGCAGCAGGTCCCTGGTCCTGGTGTTGCAAAGGGCTTGGTTTAACCTGGTCTGGCAGGGTGGCTCACTGCGGCCGGGCTGCTGCTCTCCTGCCTCGCTCGCGCAGCCACCGCGGGGATGCGCAGACTTTCACATGCGAAAGGACCTGCGAGCTTGGCCCCTTATTTAGCCTAGACATTTGTAAGCTCACCAGGCATTGTCTGGCTTGCAGCGTGGAAAGATTACAGCCAGCGAGATACTTTATCTCTCTCTGTAGATTTATTTTTTTGCCTGCTTCCCTTGCTTTGGGAGAAATTACTGTGCAGTGAGATCACTGGATTTTCCTCAGGCTTGTAATGCAGCACAAGAATATTTTTAACACTTGCTTTTTTCTTCTTGTTTTTTTGAGGATGCTTTGCCAAAGTCAGTGCATTATTGGGTCTTCCTCAGTGAACCACTGTGTCCTTGCTTTTGCTCCCTGTGTATTTTTAGTGCTGCTTTCTGCAAGATGCAAATCAAGCCCTTGCTCCATCACTTTCTGCGTGTGCTGGCGGTGAATGACTTGTTTGATTCGTCTCTCCGGCGAGACAGCATGGAGCATTTATCTCGAATGAATGTGGCTTTTCAAGAGGGCGCGTCGCTCTCCTGGCAGAATTTGGTTTTCCCCTTCACACTTATTACGTCCTCCGTGGGACTCTACAAAAGCCACGCAAAATAGCCCCACGCTTGTCAGGCTGGCGAGCTGTCACTTCGCATCGGCAGGCTGCTGGCTTTAAATCCCTGTGACAGCAAGTCCTGTGACCTCGTTCCTCTCAGACGGCTCGCGTTCGACAGCTGCTGCCAACAATGATAATTATTGTGGTTATAGATAAGCTTCTAGCTTTCACTGGCCCCTTTCCCATCAAATTGTCTGAGAAGCTGTTTTCTTCTGGCGCCCCATGCTTGCTCTCTGACGATGTCGGAGCAGGCTCTTGTTTTTGGCACTGGGTCTTGATGAATCCTGAGAAAAGTTTTTTCAGCCTCTTTTAAAAAAAAAAAAAAAATACTCTATTATTGACTTTGTTTTTAATGAGCAGGGCTTACAAAAGTCAACCCCATCTTTCACCACCCTCCTGGAGATGATCACAGTGGAAAGTGTGCACTTTAGCTGTTCGCTTTGCCATTGTATGGGGGGTAGCTGCCTACAAGCCCACTTCTCCCAGGAGCACTTTTGGCCCCCAGGGATCCCCCCAAATGTCCAAACCCAGCCAATGTCTTGGGGCCGATGTGACATTTGTTGGCAGTCTCAGCTCTCTTGTCCTTTCTTGTGTGTACAAGGTGGCCTCCTGCAGCTTCACACCCCACATAGGTCATGTCCATCCCGGCCGCTGCCCTTGTACAGGACAGGTGGGGTGACCCCAGGACGTGGCTGCTCATCACTGCGAGCAGCTGAGGGGACATTTTCCACAGATTCTGGGTTTGTTCCTTGTGCAGCAACCTTAGCAATTGTCCTAGATGCTGCTCAGTGCAATCTTTGAGCTTCCTCCCCTGTCTGAAGTGGGATTTTTAACTCGCTCATTTAACAAACCCTCTCTTGGGGGCCTTACCTCAAGGTCAGGACAAGAAACATGGGCCTATAAGGAACAAGTATTTACTTTCCAGGTCTGTAAGATCCACATACCTCGATAAAGCAAATCCTTCACTTTCAGTCTTGAGCAAAACATTTCAAGCTGAACCAAGCCCTTGTTACCCTGGTCTTAGAGACAAGCACCCTCCCTGCTTTAGCTTCATCATCCGAAAAACAGCTCCACGGTATCAGTCTGCTCCCTGAAGAGATGCCAGGATGAAAAATACTCTCCTCGTTTAATTACTTAGAGTGATCAAGTCAGCTCCCCATCTTCTTTTTGATCTGCTGATCAGGTTGACTTCCAAGGTCTCACATCCCACTGTAGGGTGTGTTTCTGGTTTCAGCTCATTCCTTTGAGCCTTATCCACTGTTTCAGCATCCCTTGGCAGTGCTGATCACCGAGACTGGGGCGATGGGTTTCCTTAAAACCCACGAACAGGTCTCTTCAACCGTGCGACTTTTCTATGCGTGCAAGTACAGAGGTTTTTTTTTTTTTTTTTAACTATATCTACAGCAATGGCTTTAACCATCACTGCAAGTTGGGCAAGGGATGGGGTGTTGGCAGACAGAGTTGCAGGAGTTTCTCGGCTTTCCGTCTTTTGCATTTAGGTTATTTTATTAACTGCAATGCAAAAATGTGAAGAAAAATATGTGTGGTTTTGCAATCAAAGTCCTTGCAGGGAGCGGTCATGGGGAGTGCTGCAGACATATTAAACTGTAACTGATGGCTGCTCCACCTTCAATTCCTGTTATGTGAAGTGGAGGAAGAAATAAGTGGAGGGGGGCTGATTTCCAACCTGTTAGAGTTTGAAGCACATTGAATTCCGCACACACCCTCCCACCCCACCCCAAAAAAAAAAAGCTGATGGGTTTCCTGGGATGCTGAGCATCCGCTTCCACAATTTTTCGACTCAGACTCCTTTCTCTTTCTTCCTAGAGAGAGACTCCAGCCGAAGGTGGCTGGGAGGGGTGGGGAAGTCAATGTTCAAATCCAAGAAAAGCAGCAGAAATTGGCCAAATTTTCCTTAGGGATTGTGGCAATGGGTTCAGGAGCAGTGCTGAGCGGTACTCCTGAGCCCAGGCTGGGCCCTGCTGCCGACGGGGAGTGTGGCCCCCAGTGGCCATGGGATGCTGGGACTGCAGGAGCAGCATTGCTATGGGCAAGAGTTACATATAAAAGCTATTTAATTTTAATACATGTATGATAGACTACTTAGGATACTTACATAAAATACCATAAAATAGGGGACAGCAGCTGTGGTGTGGAGAGAGGGAATTGGCTGGTGGGGTTTGACCCCCTGTTTGCAGCAGGGCTACTCTGTCCTGTGCCTTGGCAGAGCACAGTCCTACTGCAGTTCTCACACATCCTCCTTCGTAACACGCTGTATAGTGTTATTTGTGATGCTGCTGCTGGCCAGGAGTTAAACTGTTGATGTTGCATGGGCGTGTAGGAAATGCTTCTCAACCCTGCATGATTACTGGGCTGGGAATAACTCTCCTTTCCCCTCCACCTCCCAGGCTGAAACTCTCAAATGAGGAGATCAAACGAGCGATTTTGACGATGGACGAGCAGGAGGACCTCCCGAAAGACATGCTGGAGCAGGTGAGCAATGTGTCTCGTGCTCCTCTGTGGTTGCCTCTTGCTGTGGCCACACTGCGCAAGGTGCTTGGGTCAAATCCATGGCTTTGAGAAGTGTGTTAGGGACCCAAATTATTTACCAACCACATGTAGAAAAAACACCCAAGTGGGCTGGAGCAGCAGGAAAGCAACTCAGTCATCACATCAGTGCTGGGAGCAGCATGACCTCCATGTGCCATACCTGTACCCAGGTCTGCCCTGGGACCCTGAGGCTGAGCTGGTTTCCCATTTCGTGGCTGCAACTTGAAGTTTGTGCTCGGTGGGGGTTTATTTTTGAAAGCTTATTCAGCATTTTTTCAGTCCTCGGAAAGGGAATCCCGTTTTTCACCCCCTCTGAATCCCTTCAGATGCATTTTAGTCACCTGTCCTTGAAGCTGGGCTGGTAATTGCACTTTGAGCGGAGGCGTGGGAGGATTCATTGCACAAAATTTCCGTCTGCAAACAGGTAGAGTTGCAGCAATTGAGAATCCCTGACATGTCCTCTGGCAGAGCTGATGTTGAAACCTCCGTGGAGCAGACATAGTACGTCTGTTGTAAAACCAGAGTGATGGGAGGGCAGAAGCAAGAGATACTAATGTGATGGGGTAATGGGAGGAAGGTCACAGGGACAGCAATACCACTTACTTCATAGGTGTCTTGGGTAGTAGATTCAAGCAAATAAATCGTTGTTTTGCTTCTGAAAAGCTGCATGGACCTCATGTCCACAAGTGTGCTTTCCCTTGTTTAGCTCCTGAAGTTTGTTCCTGAAAAGGGTGACATTGACCTCCTGGAAGAGCATAAGCATGAGCTGGACCGTATGGCCAAGGCTGACCGTTTCCTCTTCGAAATGAGCAGGTTGGTGGCCCAGGAGACCTGTGTTTTGGCCAGTGGCAGCATGGGTGGTTGTGAGGTGAGCCTGGTTGGGCAATATGCCCTGCCTCTTGATGTTTTTCACATCAAGAAATGAGTGGGCCAAAGCAAGGTGCTCCCACACATAAGGATCACTCGTGACTTTGTGCCCCTAAAATCAGGGTTGTGCATTCCAGACAAGCAGCAGATGGATAGAGCAGGAGGGAGAGGAATGGGGAAATGGATCCTCTGGAGAGAGGTGTTGGCTTCCCAGAGAATGTCTCAACACATTTCCCCTCTTGTTTGGGGGAGAAAAGCTCAATTTGGCACAGCTCTGTGAAAGGCTGCATCATCTGCATTGTGGCACAGGTGGGAAGTGCTGTTCGAATGATAACAACAACGCTGAAATGATGCTCCTTTCCCCTTCACATGAACATATCCTAGTGAATACTGAAGACTGATGAATGTAAATTTTGCCTTGCTGTGTAGATGAGCCCCACTCCTCACCTCAGGAATGACTCATCCCTGGGGCTCCTGAGAATATATGAGATGGAAAGGAAATGTCATTTTTTCCTGCTCCTGGTAGCAATCATTTAAGGCTTAGAAGTCTTCAGGGATGAATAACCTTATCTTTTGCATGCACATCCTCCAGAGGTGCTGGTTTAAAATCTTGAAGCTCCTTATTTAAATCCAACTGAGTATTGAGCTCTTTGAATTTCTCAGCTGAACTTCAAGCAGGTCACTTGTTTGCAAAGTCAGTGAGTTTTAAGATCTGAGATAGTGCCGGGAGATCAAAAATAGAAATGCTCCTGTCCTCCCAGAGAAACGTGCCAGTGAACACTGGGGCGATGTACTATGTAGTTACTGAGCGTCAAAGACAGGCAGGACAGAGCTGTGAAGTTCAGACCCGAGCCTTCGGGGCTGGAAGATGCTCAAAATTAGCTTTCCTGTCACAGGTCACCTTTCTTCTTCACAGTCTCTTGCCCAAGTGTTGCTCCTGTGCCTCCATATTCTGGAAAGCACAACATGTCAATGCAAGTATTTTCCTTGATTTCTGGCATGGCTTTTTAATTTGCCCTGTGGTCTGTAACCGAGTGTGATGTCGTTGTCACCTCTGATTAGTACAATGACAGCATAGCCCATGGCCTCGTCTGTAAGCACAACTCCCATGGGTCTTTGGTCCAAATGACTCAAATCAGACTGCCATTTGCATACAAGTGAGATCTTGTTTAGCCTAAATACAACTGACATGAGCAGAGACGTCCCTAACTTGCCCAGGATTGGGCTGTACGGGTGGCTTTCCAGCCCAAGCCATCGTTTTGAGGATCTGAAGGTCCAGTTTTGTTAGTGCTGGTAGTTGGTGTGCCTGTGTCTAGGCACAGCTCATCACAAAGCCATTGGGAGCCCAGACCTCATCAGCATCTTTGCTAAAGAGTGGCTGTAAAAGAACTGTTTGTTAATAGCAATAGGGTGTGAAAATGCACTTGTTGAACCTTCTGAGTTAGGGATAGGCTTAAGCTGAAGAGCCCACCTGGATCCGCCCCAGGACAGCTGTAGCTTCAGTTGTCATTTTTGCCATCCCAGCATAGTTTCAGGGAGAAGTGCGGTCATTATTTTTTGATCACCGTGGCTCAAGCGTCCTTTGTAAGCACAGCTGCGAGCAGCAGAGCAACTGAGCTCTGCCTGCAGCAATCAAAGCTGAACCTGCACCTCTGTTGTTTTTTTCCAGGATAAACCATTATCAGCAAAGGCTGCAGTCCCTCTATTTCAAGAAGAAGTTTGCAGAGAGAGTTGCAGAAGTCAAACCCAAGGTGGAAGGCAAGTGACTGGACCTGCTAAGGGGCTCTGTGCTCGCACACTCCCTATGGAAACTTTCCTCATAGGAAGAGCATCCCTCCGTGCCAGGGCAAACCTGGTCCACATGGCGGTTGCAGTGGCACCGGGGAAGGGGGAGAGTTGGTGGTCACTCTTTGGCCATGGGGGCACTGAAGGGGTTGCTCCAAGAAAAGGGGACCGGTGTGCTGTTGTGGCAGTGGGTAACGCGCCACACCTCTCTGCTTTCAGCCATCCGTGCCGGCTCCAAGGCAGTGCTGCAGAGCAGCAGCCTCCAGCAGCTGCTGGAGGTGGTCCTGGCCTTCGGGAACTACATGAACAAGGGCCAGAGGGGCAACGCCTTCGGGTTTAAGATCTCCAGTCTCAACAAGATTGCAGACACCAAGTCCAGCATTGATAAGTGAGTAGCCCCTGCCCTCACCCTTGGTAGCATCCGTGGGCCCCAGGGATGTTGGGGGAACAGAGGGGCCATAAGCGTCACCTCTAGGACGTGGGTAGGTGGGAGTGGTCCCCTCCTCCTGCTGCTCCATCTGGCACGTGCGATGATGCAAGTGCCCATTTTTTGAGCAGGACAGATTTCAGCGGAAGCAAAGCTGTAGATCAGCATGGGGATTGATGGGGGCTTTCCTTCCTGGGCTCGCCAAACCACAATGAAGGCTGATTAGGAGGATCATCCTCCAAATGCTTTTTCCCCCCTTTGAGAAGCCAAGAGCCGTCGTACTGTGGCACAGTGGCCAGAGGAGGGGTCCCAGCGGCTCCTCTCCACAGGAACCCCCTCTGCAGCCCCCCTCAAGCTGCCACAGCCATCGCCTACCCCACCAAGCTCCATGCACAGAGCAAGAGGAGCTGGGTCAGGTCTCAAACCTGCCTGGTGTCATCCATCAGTAAAGACAATGGAGGACAGCTCAAGTCACCTCCCCTGGGTCCCTCCTGTGGAGGGCCCTTGCTTGCAGGGACCAGGCTGCTCTGCACTGTGGCTGTGCATGGGACAGACCCATCCCCATGTCCCCAGACAGGCAGCAAGCAGTATCCTTGCAGAAATCCTAAAATAGTTCATTACCAGGGTTGGGATTTAACCAGTGTATTTGCCTGAGCTCTCGGCTCCCCATGGTGCTACCATGCTGACCTTGTCACTTCCCTCTCCTAGGAACATCACTCTTCTGCACTATCTCATCACTATCGTTGAAAAGAAATATCCCAAAGTCCTCCGCCTGCATGAGGAGCTGCGAGACATCCCGCAGGCAGCCAAAGTCAAGTAAGCAGGCATTTAGGTTGTGCTTAGGGAGCACTGGGAGCAACTTTCCCCTCGCTTCAGCCTACCTTTCCATGTTCCCCTTCCCTGCTCGCAGTGCCAGCCAGATCCTGGTGGCCAGGCTGGACTGTGTGCTGTGGCCACGCCGGCCCCGAGAGCACCCCAGGAGGCAGGAGCAAACATCACCTGGTGGCTTTAAATCTCAGCCCTTGCAGCAAAGGGCTGCGAGCCTCCGACCCCGAGGGAGGGGAGCTGCTTGGAGCCAGCCGTTTCCTGTCGTTATCTCACCGCAGAAGCATTTAATTAATTTCTAATGGAACGTTAAGTAATCTGGGAGGAAGCGGTTGCGGTGCGGCTGCAGATAAAGGGCAGCTGTTTATCTGCGTGTGGCGGGGAAGCTTTGCCAGCAGCGCGGGCAGGACCAGTCAGTGGTGCAAGGGGCTCAGCTGCCTCCAGGTCCTGCCTGGCCCTCGTTTCACCACCAATATGGAGCTTCTGGTGTTTGCAAGGACCTTTTGAACCCTGCCCACCTCCTGGTGACCTGTTCGGAGCAGGCTGCCACTGTTGTCTCTTTGCCAGCAGAGCCCTCTGTTCAGCAAAGCCCTTAAACACATGCTGAACTTTAAAGTACAGGAGCAATCTGCTGTTGGTCTGTGAAACCCTCAAGTCTGTGCTGAAGTCCCTCTGAAATCAATGAGGCTCTGTTTCGGTTTTAAAGTTCAGCAGGAGCTTACGGGCTTTGCTGCTTTGGGGACCTGAGCAGCAAACATCACATGTTTCTGCGGTCAGCAGGCATTCGTGTTAGCCGTGGACATGAAAAAGGCCTGAAACTGCATCTTTTTAGAGAAGGGATGGCAAACATGCACGGAGTTTATGGCAACTTAAGGGTCTTTCAAGTTTCAAAGTTCTCTTATAGCAACAGTGGCTTCCCCACAGAAGATCAGTAATGTGCAAAGCAAGCATCCTTGTGTTTAAAATGTAAAATAATTGTCAGCCATAGGGATTAAACAAAGTGACAGGACAAATCTTGGCGTGTGAGAAGAGTGTGGCTGCTGCCCTCATAGGCATTGGCTGAGAACGTGGTTGAGCAGGGCACACTCCCTCACCGGTGCAGGCTCTGGCTTTCTCATGCTTATGTATCTGCAGCTGTTGTACAGATACGTATGTGAAAGAGAACGCCTGCATAGAGGGGGGTTTTTTCCCCCCTAAACTTTATCATTTTTCTCTAAACTGGACACCATATGTAATACTTGGGTTTGGTCCAATCTAGAGTGAAACCAAAAAGTTTCTAAAGCTCTGGAAAACCCTAAATTCCCCTCAGCCCTGCAGCTGTGAAGCAAAATTGCCGCCTCTGTCAATCCCACCGCTAGTAATGAACTGCTGGAGCACAGGGCTCCCAAAACTGCATTTTCCCAGACTAAAACCTGCCAGGAACGCTTGCCCTATAACCCGACGTCAGCATTTCCAGGGCCTCCAGCCCTAGGACAGACACCCCTGGAAAGACATCAAGACTGTGGTCATCGAGTCTTTGTGAGAAAGCTTCCGCTCAGATGTAGTGGTAGAAACCTGTAAGCACTTGAACTTGACGCTCATCAGGGGCTTGAGCCTTGTGTAAACACAGTCAGTGCCAGATACGATGATTTATTTTTATTTCTCTGTATTTGGGTTGTCTCCCTTTATGAAAGCCTTGCTGCTCGGAAGGATGCTTTGCATGGCATTCACCTAACCGTGGTTCCCTGAAAAAATTTCCGCTGTGCAATGGGACACCAAGCCTGTCTTTTGCCGGCCCTTGAGAGGGGAAGAGAAATCTATGCCCAACAAAACTCTCTCCTGAGCTCTCCTTTTGCTTGGAGAGGTCTGGAGGCTTCTGAACTTGCTAAGCCTGCACAGTCCCCTTGATTAAAAATACAGAAAAGTGCTCTGCTTTAAAACAAGCAACTCCAGCCACTTTGAGACCGGGGGCTGTCCTAGCTTAGAGGCTGTCAGCCCAATTTACTGCTTGAAACATGCTGGTCTGCAAACAGGATACAATGTGTGCAGCGCTGGGGTCTTTTCAGTGGAAAAACACGGTCGAGTTGGTCAGAGAGTTGTAGAATTTGCCAGGGAAGGCTGAAAATTAACATCCTGCCATTTCCAACAGCATGACCGAGCTGGAGAAAGAAATAAACACTCTGAGGAGCGGCCTGAGAGCAGTGGAGACTGTAAGTATTATTTAAATCAAATATAGTCCAGCCTGGGTCCAAGCACCGCAGCATCCCTCCTTAGGGAGGCAGGCGAGGGAGCTCCCAGCGAAGCTGCTTTTATCTCACATCCTGGAGATCTGTTTGTCTTTTCTTCCTGCCCTGCACGTGCGTCTGTCCTCCTAGGGCTGTTTTGGCACCAGAGTTACCGTTTGTGGTTAGGCATGTGCGTGGTTTATATCTAATACGCCAAGGGAGGCTGAGTGAGTTTAGTGATGATGCCTGTGGAGGACCTGTGATGTGCCGAGGGGTCTCCCTTTGGCTGTAAAACCGCAGAGGGCTGGGGTTCGGGCTGAGGAGCGTTTCTGCAGCCCAGCTGGAGTGGTGATGAAATGGTGGAGGTATCCCAAAGGACTCACTGTCTCACTAAATTATGCTGCTTCCACGAGCTCTCCTGCAGGATTTGGCCTTAAAAGCGTACTGCAGGCGTGATACTGTAAAATGGGGTAATGCATGGCCTCACGCGTGGCAGGAGGGTGCAGCGGTGGTGGGGCAGCCAGTACCCGTGGCACTGATGCAGGCATTCGCCCAGCAGCACTGCCAGAGGCCAACGGTATTTGTGTCCCTCCATCAGCCAGGGCCTGACCAGATTTACTATTTTTTTCCCTAAAGGAGCTGGACTTCCAGAAGTCTCAGGTTCAGCAAACAGGCGACAAGTTTGTGTCTGTTGTCAGCCAGTTCATCACATTAGCCAGCTTCAGCTTCTCAGATGTTGAAGATCTTCTGACGGAAGCAAAAGAGCTGGTAAGGTCATCAACCTCCTTGAGATCTGGGTAGCATTTCAGCCTTTCCTCCAGCCAACAGGGGATGGATGGTCCTGGCCTTCCCAGAGCACATGCTGCATGCTAACATCTCAGCTACCTCCCCCATGAGATCATGCAAGTGTCCTGCTGAGACCCTGACGTGAGGAAGGTGGTGGGCTGCTCTTCATTGTTTGTTTGAAGTGTACATCCCTGTCTGCCCCCAGGGCTTTTTTCCTGCTCCACAACCCAGCATGCCAGGGGATCACAGGTCAGGTCAACAGGCTGCTTTTGGAACGCAAGATGTGCTGTAGAAAACTGTGAGAGACCTGTCTGGCTTTTGGAAGTGCAAGGCAGGGGCTAGCCATGGGAGAGTTGTGTCCATCTGGGGAGGAAATGATAGGTCATTTGTGAGGATCTGAGTTTTGATGAAGAGCTTTCACTCAAACCTTGAGAGCTTGCTTTGCTTTCTGCGTCTTAAAATGGAAATA
Source organism: Chionis minor (assembly GCA_013398295.1). NCBI lineage: Eukaryota > Metazoa > Chordata > Aves > Charadriiformes > Chionidae > Chionis > Chionis minor. The sequence continues at coordinate 120,295 of VZSF01001513.1, forward strand.
TCCCAGTTTTGGTTTAGAGTTAGGACTGTGGCAGCATCCTGGCCAATGAAGGCTGAAGGTGACAAGAAAGCAGGGTGTTCTGTCTGGTGTTGATGAAGAGGAGGAAAAAACCAAGGTCTTCACACTGAACATGAGGGCACCCAGAGATTGATATCAGAGACAACCCAGGCTGCCCGTGTGACCTCATTTCTGTAGGGCAAAATAACATCTGATGCGTAACTTCAGTCTGAGACCTGCCCAGCTCTTCTCTCCAGAGAAGAGGGAGAGGAGCTCAGTGACATAAATTGAGGCCAACTTTAGACCTGGTTAAAGAAGCTACTTAAAAGGTTTGCCTTCCCCAGAGTAATGCCTTGGTGAATGCTTTGCAGCCGTGTGCAATGACCTCTTGCCATGTTGTCCTTTTCTCCTTACCAGGCTGGCTTAAATCACAGCAAAGGTGTGGCCATCATCTGACATCTGTAATTCCCAAGCACCTTTTGCTTCCCCTCTTTCAGCAAAGGGGCCCACAGCTGGTTTCCATGTCTTCCAAGAACAATCCTCCAGTGTCTGATCCCTGGCCTGGCCTTCATGCTGATTGAAGTGGCAGGGAGATTCAGCACAGGCCATTTTAAAGGTCCCATCCTTGTCCCACTGCATGAGCTATCTCTGCAAAGACAGAAGTTACCAGATGTCACCACCTCCTTCTCCTTGGTTGTACCAATGTCCAATTGGCACTGTCCTTCAGACCAGCCACCCATGCTTGGGCGTTGTGACTGACCATTGCCTTCCTGAGGCCATGGCTAACCCAGGCCACCCTTTTAAACTGTTGATGGTAACCTGGCAGATCTTCCCTGCAGTGATTTGGGACTATGGAGAGGGTGACAAATGCTCTACAACCTGTATCGTCTTCTGCTGGATCTGGAGGAGAAGGTCTGGTCACAGTCCCCAGCACCCATCGAAGTCCACTCTGAAGCAATGTGCAGCTGTTCCTGTGGTTACTGGACAGGATGGGCCATGCAAAGTGCACCAGCTCTTTGCTTTTTAAACACATGTCCAGATTCAAATTTGTTACTGCTTTCTCTTAGGAAAGCAGAAACATTGTTTTATAAACTTTATAATCTGCAAGGATAACGTTTTCAGCCTTTTCCCCTCTACCATAATCTCCTGTAACATGGCAGAGAATTAAACATCTTGATAAAAATCAACAAGAGTAACCTCCATTATTTTGACTTACGTAGTGGCACCTCTCAGATTCCTCCCTGCATCTTGAAGTGCTAAGTCTCTCAAGTAAACAAAGAAATAAAAATGCCCTAAATGTCTTTTGAAGAGCCTGGGGCACCCCTGCAAATCAAACTAAATCATACAGGCAGGCTTTAAAAATGTTGCTCTCAGTCCACCCAGCAAAATCAAAGCAACTAATAAATCTGTTTGTACTTTGATTTTGTTTTTCTTTTCTTTTAAGCATGCTTATCTCCAGAACGCACCATCACAACTTTCTGTGCACACAGCATCTCCTTCAAACTGGAAGCGAGAATAAAGGATGTCAGTCCCAAGGACGACTCACGGACTCCTTGGGGACTGGGACACATCAGCAGATCATGGATGTCCTGTCCTGACCTTTGCTATGGCCTCATTCGACTCCATTACATTAATGGTGTGCAAACAACACGAAAGGCCGGAAAACTCCTTATTTCCCTACCCAAGGCTGTGCCTGAGCCTGGGCAGAGATGTCTTTTAGAAGTTTCACCAACACATTTGGTTTCAATAGCAGAGCATGTGGCAATGATAAATAATACCCCAAAAATACTTCAAAGAAAAACTTAAAAGTGCGAGTCTCCCTTCCCCTGCCGTGTTTACTATTAGTTTTATGTCTTCGGTCTTTGGTCCCACAATATTTTGCTTCCTTGTTTTTACTGCTGCTTAGTTAATAAAGTCGAGCTGGGGCAGGAGGAGGCTCGGCAGACCCAGAGGTGAGAAGGGCTGGGTGGGGGATGTTTTAGGAGAGAGGGCTCAGGACCCATCCAGGTCAGCTTTTACAGGGCAGCAGGTAAAACATCAGATGATTTATTTCATGTTTAAGTCAAGGCTTGATGAAGTAAAGCCCTGCTCTCTGCCATGGCCACTGGAAGCGTTTCTCTCCACTCAGTCGGGTACAAGGCAGATTTTGCCAGTGCATTGAGTGTCTCCAAGATTGATGGTCCCCTGTCTTCTCTCTCCCAGTTTTCCAAGGCTGTGAAGCACTTTGGAGAAGACACAGACAAAATGCAGCCCGATGAGTTCTTCGGCATCTTTGACCAGTTCCTTCAAGCTGTGACTGAGGCCAAGCAGGAGAACGAGAACATGAGGAGGAGGAAGGAGGAAGAGGAGCGCCGGGCACGCATGGAGGCACAGGTGAGCCAGCATCAGTGAGCCTGGCAGCACCCCTGGGGCACGGGAGGATGGCAGCCGTGCCATGCTGTCCCCATGGTGGCACAGGGAGCACTGAAGACTGGGCAAGGAGCTTCTGTGCTCTTAGACCCACTGTTGATTGCTTAATTAACTAACAACCTTGGGTTGGTTAGATCTTAGAGCTAAAATGTGCAGCAGAGCTGGTGCTGCCTGTGGGCTGCTGTGACCCACCAGCAGCAGCCATGGGGCTGTGGACCTCAGGCCGTGGCCTCTGTCAATAACCCTGACCAGCTCTCACATGCTAAGCACCAGGGTGGGAAACCGCTCGTTTCACGGGCTTGGGCGGTCACACCGTGGGTGTTTGGGGGTCACCCAAAACCGCCCACACAAGAGTGAGGTGTTTGGGGGTCACCCACAATCGCCCGCACAAGAGTGAGATGTCTCCTTTCCCTTTCCTTTCCGCACCCCCTCCACCATGGCATGTAGCTGAAAGAGCAGCGGGAGCGGGAGCGCAAGGCACGGAAGGCGAAGGAGAGCGGGGAGGAAGGCGGCGAGTTCGACGACCTCGTCTCAGCCCTGCGCTCGGGCGAAGTCTTCGACAAGGACCTCTCCAAGCTGAAGCGCAACCGCAAGCGCATCGCCAACCAGCTGGCCGACAGCGGCCGGGAAAGGCCCGTCACCAAGCTGAACTTCTGAAGAACAAACACAACAAAAAAACCCAACAAAAAAAGGCGGGTTTAGTCTTTCTAAAGTGGCTGGGGGGCGGGGAGTGGGGTGTGGGTGTTACTCCCGTTATACTGCCTTGCAATTCAAAGCGCAACAGTGGCACGCTCATTCTCCCCGCAGGTGAGTGAGTGTGTGTGTGTATATACTGTGTATATAGCCAGGTCAGGGGTGTGCATGGAAGTGCGTGGACAGCCCACCTTGATGGGTGCCAGTGCTGCCTCCTCCCCTCCGACTCCCTCCGCAAAGTAGTTCTGTCCATGCACAAGCACAATGCCGCGTCCGTGGAGCAAGAGAGGAGCCAACCAAGAGACACCGGCGGTCCCCATGGTCTCTCCAAAGGCAATGGGAAGCCGCTCCCTGCCACTCTCCTGCTGGGAACCCCCCGGGCTGTTTGCAGGGGACGCCTTGCGCACAAGCCAAGCGGTTTAAAGAGGACAAGAAAAAAAAAACGAAGTTGACTGAACTTAATTTGGGTTTGGTTTTGGTTTTGGTTTTTTTTTTCTCATTATTGTGATTATTCCAAAAAACTCGCACATCCATGCTTTGGCGCTGGTTCCTGAGCTCGGAGCTGTGGGCGCTCCCAGTGATGCTCTTCCTGTCATCCTTGGGAAACACTCTTTTTTCCTCTTACCACCACCTCGCTAAAGGAAAACGTTTACCCCAAAGTGCTTATCGCTCTAACGCCACACAGATGTATTTATACTTTTATAATATTTTCTGGCCCAAGATAGTGGGAAAGGTCAGTTCTCGGAGGAGACGAAGAGCATAAAATTTTGCGTTGTAATTTTTGTTCTTGCTTTCTGTTCAATGGGACAAACTGTATCCTCTGTAAAGGCGGGTCAGGACCAAGGGTCTCTGATGTACAAAGGGGCTGGTACAAAACCCATCGGCTTGCACCCACTTTCTTTTCTTTGTCAGACACACAGAAGCAGCAATGCCAAGAAACGCTCGTCTCTTAGCCAGGTTCTTTTTCAACTGGTTTGCTGTTCGTTGTCATTGCAAATTTGTAACCAGAACTACCTGTCAAATGTCAGTCCAAAAAAAGACAAAAAAAATAATAAAAATAATTCAGAGCTCTCAGGGAGTAATAATTTAAAGATTTAGAAAATTAAGAATTGGAGAATAAAAAGTAACCACCATTAACATATTAACATTTCTATTCTTAAATTATGCTGAGTATATAGAGGACTGTTACTTTTTACTTTTATTTATTTGCAGTGTGTTTTTTAAGAAAACAAGACAAAATCTTTTTATACCACCAATACTTTTGTGATCCTTTTTTTGTTTGTTTGTTCTTTTTCCTGTGGAGAGGTGAGTTTGTCCCTGTTGCACTAGATATTAACACTATTTGAAATAAGGTTGGTTTGTTGGTTTTTTTTTTTGTCAGATAATCGGTATTACTGGTGGGGTATGGGATGTCAGTTAACTATATGTACTGTATAGCAAAAGTGCTGTTTAAACTAATTTGTATAAAAAAATATGGTTCTAAGCACCTGAAGGCCATGGGGTCTGCGTGCTGAGTGAAAGCTGTGAAATCTCTCTCTAACCAGAGTTGTCAAGAGCTGTGGTTTAAGCATTTTGTTCTTTTCTTCATTGCAACTTTTGACGCACTGTAGATTAAAAGAAAAAAAAAAAAGAAAAAGAAAAAAAAAAAAGACTTTCTGAGTAGCATTTAAAGCAGTAATAAATAAAGCAGGTAAGCGCAAAAAAAGTCCAGCACCTCGTATCCAAGCAGCTGCAAAACTGGCAGATTATGTTCAAAGGTGGAGTTAAGCACTTTGCTTTAAGAAGAAGGGGGAAATAAAGACAAAACGTAATGATAATACTATTCCTTAACTAAAGTGCCTCTATTTATATTTTTTATTTATGGCTGAAAAAAATGGGGCTGATACAATTGAGGGAATGGACTTTGGGGGGAATTTAAAATATTAAAAAAAAAAAGAAGAAAAAAAAAAGGTTAAAAAAAAGTCTGGCCTCTGATGGTTTAAGGAATGGTTGGTCACATGTGTTTAATTTGAATGGCGGTGGGAGTCGGAAAGGGCGATCGCCTCCCGGGATCCCTGCGTGCGGGGCTCGGCCGCCAGCACCCACCCCCGGCTTCTGCCTCCGCGACCCCAGTGCCACATCAGGACCTTTCCTGACGGATTTCCTCTTGCCCTTCCAAACCTGGTTGTTGGGGTTTTTTTATTGTTTTACAACAGCCTCATTATCGGGCTGAGTTTGCCATTTCTTTGTTTTCTTTCCAAAAAAAAAAAAAAAAANAAAAAAAAAAAAAGAAAAAAGAAAAAAAATATCTCTATAAACAAAAAGGCTGTGTGCAGGTAATTCCACGTGCCATTGTCGAAAACTACTTTTAGATTGGTGCTGGTGTAAGTAGCCACTCTTTTCTCTTGGGTGTGTATTTTAAAGATGATTTTTTTTTAATAATGCCAAAAAGGAAAAAAAAAATTAATTCCATAATAATTTGTAAACTGAAGTATATGTCTTGGACCTTGTTAGCTTCGTAGTGACCAAGGTAGTCTGTTAGGTGCAAGGATGTTAGTAGTCTTAGCTAGCGGGAAATGCTGTGTAATGTTATGAGACTGTACATTTTCTAAGATGGCAATATGCAATAAAGAATAACAATTTCTGTGAGTGTACATGGCAGAGCCGCGAGTTGGTTTTTTTTTTTTTTTTTTTGAGGGGGGAAAAAAAGGGATATTTGGGGCCTGAGACAGATGTTGAATAAAAAGCCCTCTGCTGGTTGCTCTTTTTCAGGTGTATTTGCAGTCATTGCTGGACTTGGCCAATAACCACCCTTCACCGCTTTCTTGTGTGCTGGGTTTTAGGCACTTTTCCATCCTCCTGGCTCACAGCATCCTCGTGGTCACCCACCTGTGGGCTCTGAAGTGCCTCCCGGTTAGCAGCCTCATTCATTCCTCCCCACTGCGTTGTTGCGAGCGCCTGTTCCCACCTTGGTGAATGGCTTTTCTAGGAGCCTGCATTGAGACAGACACCGGTTTTGCATCACAGGATCAGATCATCCCCCTTTCTCCAGCTGACAGAGCTGAGCCGGTGGTGGCTAGGCTGGCCAACATGCCTCTAGCAAGCATATCGAGACACACCAGAGATGTTTTCCTGGCAGTAGCCCAAACCGCTCTTGGTTTATTCTATCTCACCATTGCCTTTCTCACATACCTTTCCATCTGGGCTCTGTGTTATTTTCCTTCTTTTTCCAGTGTTCTCCACATTGAGTAGTGTTTGCAGCACCCCACAGCCCCAGATCCCACTGTCTGTAGTGACTGGAGCACCTGCATCATGGTCAGACCCATAGGCTTCCCCTTTTGACTGCGGCTTTCCCCAGCATAACCAGTAAGTGGGCACCGAGCCAGCACAGATGGGGCATCTAACACATCTCTCTGCTTGCTGGGGCCTCCTTTGGTGCAATCCCACCTGGCATCGGGCTGGCAGACACGCAGCTTTCTCCTATTGATAGCTCATGGCTGGGAGATATGTGTATATATATATATATATGTATGTGTGTGTGAGATTCACCATTAGATTTGGGCTGGCAGGGAGCATGGGACAGTGACAAAGAGGACGGCTGCCATCGTAGTGCCTGATGGTCAGGTGGGCTGCTGCTGCCACCTGAAAGCTGTGTCAGTTGTGAAGCAAAAGGACCTGAGAAAAAGGGGAATGGCTTCAGCTGCTCTTCCCTTCATAAATCCCTGTGTCCCCAGCACAGGGGTGCTCTGGGGTTTATCCATAAATGGATGTGAACAAGCTGGCCAAACCCCACAACCCAATGAGGACATGAAATTCTTGTTAATGGCAGACTGCAGGTTTCCTGGGCCACTCCAGTGTGTGACACAGGATGTTTCCCAGGACAACAATAGGGTGGAGGTGGATAGAGCAAGGATAGAGCATAGCTTTTTAGTCAACCGAGGTATCTGAGGGGAAAAAAAGCCGAGTATCATGCAAGCTTCCTAGCCTGCAAACCCTTCTTCAGGGCTGAACTAGCAGTGTCCGTGGCTTGAGAACATTAATTTGAGATATGATGTTTGTCATCCCAGAGGAAAGGGGATTGAGGTGGGCGCTGGGCTGGACTGGCGCGGTTGTGCCATGGGAGGCCATGTCACCAGGAGCTCATGTCCACCAGTGGGCTGGCCAATAGGGTTTTCACCTGAAAAAGGGCTTCTCTGCCCCAAATCCTGGCTCCTCCCTCCAGTGAAAGCCATGAGGAGGGTGTCCTGAATGGGCCAAGCCTGCCCAGACCCACTGGTGCCAGGGCAGCTGCCGGGCATGGTGCTTCCAGAGAAATTTTCTCACGGGGCCACCCGCGTTGGTGGCACCAAACCTGCTGAACCAGCCTTGGCTGTGCTCCGCTCCAGCCCAGCGGCTTTCCCCACTGAGGAAGGCTGGGGCGACTGGGAGTCCCGCCGGAGCCAAGAGTGTCAGGTGTCATCTCCCACACTGAACCTGTTATCCTTGGCATCACGCCCTGGCCTGGAAGAGATGAGTCAAGAGTTTGGGGCGATGACCTGATGCAGATGCAGCATTGCATGCAAAACTGCGCAGGCAGGGCAGACACGGCTCGGCAGGGAGAAACCGGGCTCCCAGCCCTGCCGCCAGTGCTGCCGCTTATGGTGCCACTGGCAAGGGATCACAGGGTGCTGAGTCAGCAGGAGCTTGCTGAACTTCATGTCCAAAAATATCTCTTTACTCTCAAGGGAAGGTACTATGAGACCAACAGACCTGTCAGGCTTTGACATCCCTCCTGGAGACCCTTGGAAAAGGTTAAGAAAATTGGGGATGTTACGTCCCGCACCCATCTGTGTTGCAGCTGGATCTGGCTCTGTCCCGGATGCCAGTGCCTCTGTCCACAGCTCAAGCGGACATTCCGGGATAAAACTGCACTTTGGCCAGCGTGATGATCTCACACAGCCCCACCACCAGATCTGCGGCCCCTGTGCAGGGCTGGCACTGCTGGAACGCCCCAGAAACAGGCTCAGCCCCCAACGCAGAGACCAGCGTTGCAATAAAACCCCATAAAAGCACCTGGGTATTTCTGTACCAGCCTTTGCTGTGGGGTGAACATGCCCATTGAGCTGTGCTTCTGGGGGTGACGGGAGCGGCCGAGCTGACACAAAGGCTGAGGGGTACAGAAGGAGGCTGAGCCAGCACCATCCCTGTCCCCATCCCCGTCACCAACCCCTCCCTTGCAGCGAATCCTGCAGAAGTCCCACCTGTGAGCTCTCTCCCTGGCATTGCCCAGGGTTCTGCAATATATGCATGTGAAAAGGAGAGTTCTCTGTTTTAATCAGAGACGCTCTGACCTGAAACCTCTGAGCATTTTACATTAAATTTTAGCCCTAAACCAGGCTTGATGAGTGTGTGTAGGTGAGCCAGGGAGAAAGCTGAGAGCTTTCTCAGCTGCCGCGCCCCAGCAGAGCCTCAGGAAAAGCAGCACCACCATCTGCCGGCACTTCTGGACTTCACGGTTTTAGAGCTGTCAAGTATAAAATCAATCCTGCCTCTTGCTTTCCTCTGTAAGATCTCTGCTGTGGTCTGAAAAGTTCAGGGTTCTCTGGCTGTGAAACTGTCAAAATGCTAAATTTTATCTTTAAGTTTCCCCCGATGTAGTTGGGGAGGGATAATTTTAATTCTATCCATCGTAATTCAAGTCAAATAGCCAAAGGTCACAACGTGTGGCTTCACTGCGACTTTTGGCACCGCCTGAGCTTCAGGTTGGTGCGTCCTGTGTCTGCCTGCGTGTATGTGTGTGTGTGTGTGTGTGTGTGTGTGCATGCAGGCAACACAAATGCATGCATGTGTAAGATAAACTAATGCAAAATGCTCTTGTGGGACATCTGAAGGCCACAAACTTACCTCCGTTGCTTTTGAAACCATAGAGTGCCCCATTCCACTACAGTCCCTCACGGGACATTGGGACTTGTCCCAGTGCTGGGATCTGTGTTGGGAACCTGTTTTGTACAGGCTCCTCTTGCTTAAAACCCAGCTTTCCTTGCACTCTGTGGTCATGATGCATGAACGGGACACTAAGCTGGAGTTCCCCAATCCCCAGAGCAGCTCTGTGAAGACAGATCATTGAATTGTCATTTTTCCATGACTTTCTTTACCTGTCCATATTGCAACGTTTGCTCACATGCCGAAGCTCTCGGTTCAGCTGTGGCTCTGCAGGAGGGGTAGGACACATACCCTGTGTATTCGGCCACAGCAAGTAGAACTGCCCCTAAACCAGGATTATTATCCATGACAGCAAGTTTGGAGGACACAAGGCAGCCAGACATAGCTATGGTCCTGCTGCCTAACCCATCTCTCTGGCATTCCAGGATGCTGCTGTAAACAAAGACGGGCTGGGATGGTGCCCACGGCTTTACCTGGGCTCTGAGCACTGCAGGGTACCAGGAGCTTTTCCGCCTGCTTGAATTTGTGCTTGTGTACGTTCACACAGCTTTACTTTGCCAAGGTCTGTGCAGAGTGTACCCTGCGCTCACGGAAGGCTGAGAAAGCTCCAGCCTCTGCCCAAGACCCTTTTTACCATGAAATCAGAGTGTGAAGCACTCAGGCAAGACCTAGCTTCTACGGCAAATCTTTTCAATTTAATAGCAGGGGGTGATCACTATTTGAGTTATATTTTCTGGAAAGAATCCACAATTCAGATGCTGTATTCAAAACTTGACGTGACCTCAGGGACAGTATATTACCAAATGTTCTGTAAAATGCACCAGACTGAGCACAGCAGCCACAGGCGCAGGTCAGGGAGGAGCACAAGTGCTGCGGCACATTACATTTCACTGGAGAATTAAGTGACCTGGTTATTCAGAGCAATTTTTTTTCCTGATGCTGAGATTAGTTCAGAGTATGTTTCTAGGTCAGGTAAGCAAATTACATTTAGGTGGACGCGAGGGATTTAAGAGAAATTTATCTTGCTGCTTTTGTCCACATCTGTGACCCTGAGGGGTTTTAATTTGTAGGACTCATGCAGGGGGTTTCGTTCCTCACCAGCCACAGCACCAGCACCTCCCCAGCTGCCCTCCGCTGGGGTGGGGTGGGCTAGCTCAGCGCCAGGTATCAGCCAACCCAGCTTCCATGTGCAGTCCCAGCCTGGGGACAATTTCCACCTGCTCTGGGTGTGCACACTTCAGCGAAGCCCTCTGGTCAAGCCCCCGAGCAGAAGCCTCAGTGTCTAAGCCTGTGCATTGGTACTGCTGGTAGAAGCTGGTGGAGAGATTCCTGCTGCCTTCAGACAGACTTGCTCTGACCCCTGGGAGAAACAGGGATGTTCGTCCAGATGTGGAAGGGCAGCGCTGAATATTTCCACTCCCAATCTCCACCCTAGGAGCTGAGGAATGTCGTCTTCTGAAGTGACCTCCCCAGAGTCCCACCTGCTGTCAACTTCCTGTTTCTCTGTATGGTGGCAAGGAGGAGAGGGTTTCCCCATGTCTGAAGGGAAAGCAGACAACCTGTGAAGCACTCATGTTTGCAAACGCCTTTAACTCTTTAGTGCACTCAACAATAAAAACCCCTCTGAGAAAAGGGGCAATCATTTTTTCAAAGCAAAACTTTTAAAAAACCCTTTTTTCAGTTTATGAATCTCTTTAGATGCTCCCTTGTTTATTTATTTCTGAGCTGACTATTTATGGAAGAGATAAGCTTGGGAATAGTTTACAAAAGCAAGGATAATGGATGCATAAAATTAAGGATCCAATATTTGGAAATTGCTCCTCAATCAGCTTTGTGGGCTTCTGCCAGTACTTGCCTTTTTGAAAACAGCTGAACCTGGAGGAGCTCTGTGCCAGCGAGACACAAAATAGCACAAATAACAAATGGCTCCTCTCAGAGTGAATTTACTTCCTCTGCTGAATCACAGCTGGACCCAGCTCATCTTTCATGATCACCCCAGAAGCCTGTGGGTTTGTTGGTGTTCTGCTTCACCCGGTACAAACAGCTCAAGCAAGGCTTCAGGGCTCGATTGTTGCCTGAGTGGCAAGTACCAGCACGACCCCTCCAGTTGGGGTGGCAAGATGAGTGCAATGATCTCTGCAGAAAACACACCAATTGTTCTGAAGTTGTGGCTATTGCAGCTTGCACTAGAAGAGCCTGAGTTTAAGGCTCAGCCAAAAACCCACCCCTGAGCAAGAACAGGCAGGTGAAGCTGAGCACAGGGTGGTGATGCCCACAGCGATGGGGACAGGATGCACGGCAGGGCTGTGCAGACATGCCAATCTGGCCTGGGGGCCGCTTGGCGCAGTGCTGCCACCTCCCCTGGACAGAAATGCTGGAGGGTGTCACCACCTGCTTTTCTTCCGGCACAGCCTCCTGATGATGAGTGGTCTTCGCAAGGGTGCTGGATCCGACTCCCAGCGCACATCATGCTGTGCCGGTATTCCCTTGCCTCTGAGTCCTCCCTTGCCAAATCTCCTCTGGCTTCGGTTACAGCCTCCTGGGGTCTTCTTGGCTGAGCAGATCATCCATCTCTCTCCAGCCAGACTAATGCAGGCCCTGGTGTCGTGCCCTGGGGTTTGTGCTGCTTTCACTTTGATTTCCCCAGTGTCTCATCCATTTTGTGCGACTGAGAAGGATTTGCAGCCTGTCTCTCCGTGTCACTTTTCCTCCTGCTTCTCACAGTGGCGAGTTCCTAGGAAAAAATACCTAGAAAAGCAGAGCTGTTCCCCAGGCACTTCAGCAGGGGTGAATGTAGATGCTTCAAGACTCGGGCAGTGTGCTGCCAGCAGCACGACATCAGCAACCCATCGCTCCTTTCAAATTGGGAACAGCAAGTGGGCTGGCCACGGGCTGGGTAGTGCCTTTTCCCCCCACATCCAGCCCCAGTGAAGCCACTGGGACTCACCCCACTGGTCCTGGCAAGCTCACGGCTTGCAGCAGGAGAGCAGCACAGTACAGCTGGGCATGGGGTCACCCAAGCCTGGATCCCATCGCCAGTGATAATTCCTGCTGGCATTTGGGACCATTTTACTCTTCCGGCACTTAGTTACCATCTTGTGCCTGTGTAATGCTTTGAAAGCAGACGTAGAAATGCACCCATTTATTAATAATCAGTCACCGTATAAAAACACAAATACAGCTAGAGGGAAGAGGCAGCTCTGCTGCTGAACTAAGCACCCTGCCAGCAGCAGGACTGATCTCACCAGGCATCTGGGCTGCAGCTTTGCAGCTCTGGAGAATGTGCAGCGTGCCATTAGCCAGCATGGCACAAAATGCTACTTTTCTGATGTGCTTTCCAAATTATTCATTTCAGCCTCTACGACAAACCTTCCCAAGAGCAGCAGGTGTTGAGTTTAATGATCACTACTGAATCCATCTTTGAAACCAGGTGCGAGAGAGGTACGCTTAGGGCTTGCGCTGCACTGGCTGCAACCTTTGCTCCGAATGTTTTTATCCAGGACGCGGCAGTACTGAAGGCAGAGTGGTTGATCCCGTTAACAGAAGACTTTTCTTAGGATCATTATTGGAAAGGCTGTGCTGGCTGCTCAGACCTCTGCTGGCATCTACTGGATGTGCAAGCCAACACCAGTGCTGAAAGACAAGCAGGGATGGTGGATCTCATTTGGATAAGCTGTTCTGGTTCTGGTGATTATTGTCAGCTATTACAGCCCCATCAAGTTGTCACTTGTGAACTGCTAGCTGTTCATACTCTGTACGTTATGCACAAAGCATTTGCTTTGAATCGAGAAGTCATCCGGAGATTAGGAAGGGAGTGGAAAATCATGACTTGAATGAATCTGATGATTAAAGCAACGGCAAAACTACCACTGACTTCAGTTGGAACAGTACTGTCTAAAATGCTTGTCTTTCATCAAGACTTAATGTTTTCCTTCTAAGATATAATGCATTAGTTATACCAGTGGCACGCGCATCATTGACAGATAGTATGGCACTCTTAAACTGAGGGTAAGTATGCTGGAAAGTCAACACAGGTCTAAAGAGCCCAAGAACTTATTTTTAATTTGCCTTTGACAAATGTTGTCACTGGTATCCAGGGCTGAACTGCTCTTCAGATCACATGAACGGCTCTCTCTCTTATGCCAAACATCCTGCACTGAATAACCCACATGATTTTTGAATTGGGGTGCTAAAAATTGTCCCAACATCTTTTGCAGAGCCCTTGTACAAATAAGACTGCGGTTTGCCTTGCATCCAGACTCATCTCACGGGAGGAAGAAGGAAAGAAGTATTGCAGAGCCCTGGCTGGAGGGTTGGAGCCTCAAAGCTAATTTTGCAGCATCTAAAACCTCGGTGTCTTGCTGCCTTCTGACTTCTCCTTCAGCCCAAAGAAAGTGGATCTCTAAGTGGGGTGACATCAGCAAGAGCACGTTAAGAGGTGTAGAGCTGATGTCCCCATAGATGTTAGGCCAGGAGCCACCTCCTGCCATTTTTTCTTACCTGGGAACAAGCAGCTGCAGCCATAAGAATCTTCAGAGCTCAGGTAAAATGGTGAGGTAAACCTCAGGTCTCCTTCTCCTGGATGAACACATGGAGCTACTGTACAAGGACAGACTGGCATGAGCAAGACCTTCTCGCCCACTCTGCACAGTTGGTGAGAGACAGCAACCTTCAGTGCAGCTGGGACACAGCCGCATTTTAAGCACCATTTTGGCAGACAGCCTTTGGCATGTGGTGTGCGTTTGTGTGTCTCTCTCTTTCTGCTGTTTGTGGTTTATTTAAGACACTTCACCCTTTGGTGGTTGTATTTTTTAAAACATACTTTTAAAAATGTGGCTGTAGAGACCTGTGTAACTGACTTGCTCAACAGTGCTGTGATATGAGGAGAAGCTGAGGGATCTGGGGTTGTTTAGCCTGGAGAAATGGGAGGCTCAGGGCTCTCTACAACTATCTGAAAGGAGGTTGTTGGCAAGGTGGGCATGGGTCTCTTTCACCACATAACAAGTGACAGGACAAGAGGAAACTGCCTCAAGTTGTGCCAAGGGAGGTTTAGGATGGATCTTAGGAAAAATTCCTTCACCGAAAGGATTATCAAGCACTGGAACAGGCTGCCCAGGGAAGTGGTAGAGTTACCGTCCCTGGAGGTATTTAGAAGATGTGTAGACGTGGTGCTGAGGGACATGGTTTAGCAGTGGAGTTGGCAGTGTTAGGTTTACAGTTGGACTGTATGATCGTAAAGGTCTTTTCCAACCTAAATGGTTCTATGATTCTATGATTATGAAGAGTTCAGGACAGGCACAGGTTTAAGACACAGGCTGGCTCTCTATCAGAGCTGCAGCAGGTCCATGTCAAAAAGGATCTGGTCAAGAATCTCCCCTTGCTACAGCCCAAGTTAGTGTTTAACAGAAATGTGTTAATTTGTGACGGCTGAAAGACCACAGCCAGCTGCCCTCATTCAGCTCTTCACATACAAGACCAACATACAGGCACCGGCCTGTTCCTGTTAAAGTATGTTGAAATCTGTGCTGCTCCAGCTTCACTACCACCTTCCTAGAAAGCTGTGTTAGTTCACTCCTGGTGCAGCTCCTGTGATGTTTTGTGGTCAACCTCAGTCCTGGTGTCCCCAGTCCTGCCCTTCCCAGAAGCAAGTGCCACAAGGATGCTTACCTGGGATGTAGTAGGCTGGTGAGGGCATTAAATCAGTAGAAAACTAAACCAGCATGCAAAAGATAGGATCAGTGGTTTTCTGTTGTTTAGTGCTTGAGATGCTTAGCGAGAGGGGACAGAAGGGACTGGGAAGGTGGCCAGAGCTGAGCACCGAGGGCAGAAGGACCACCCTTTTCAGTGCCTTTCTGCCATATGATCGGTGCAACCATAGACAGCACTGAACAGCACACCACAAGTCAGGCATAGTGGTGCTGTACCTTTAGCCTTCCTCATTTCTTAACCCAAGAACTATCCTTTAGTTCACCTACTCCGGCCAAGTTTTTTCCGATCGGCAGAGAAAATTCTTCTGGCATGCTAAAAACCCCTGTAAATCTGTATGGTGCTAAAGACAGGAAGGCTCTAAATGATCAGTTCTGGTCAAAGTGCAGGCTCTGCTTCGGAGCTGCAGAGGGGCCTCCTTCAGAGCCACTCCTGCAGAGTGACGTCCTTCCTCCTACAATGCAGACTTCATACCGCAGGAAGGATACACGCCAAACATGCTGGCTGTACCATGGCCAGTGGATGGGAGTTCCGGTGCTGCTCTGCAGGCGATACATGAACATCCAGCGGTCTGCCTTTGTCTGCTGGCTATACTACACAGGCTGATGAGTGTTGAGTTTGGACCGTTTTCCTTACAGAGCACTGAAACTTACTCTAACGACTGTTGCACAGCTCATGGAGAAACGTCCCTTTGGGGAAGGCAGAACCCCACAGGTTTTCTTTGCTATTTCCTGGATTGCAATTAAAGTTTTCCATAGATAATATACAAGTCAATGACTAGCAGAACTCAGGCAAAAGCTCTTCAACCCTGTTCAAACACCAGAGTGCTCTGTACGACAAATTATCCCGCATCAATCTCCTTGTTACCACCTGCCAGCTACCTAGGTAAGAGTTAAATCTAATCTCATCATTCACAACCACCTCTTTCACTTTGCGGAGGGGCAGGTATGCAAGAAATTCCTGTCCTACCCTGCTAAGAAGTCACTAGTGTTCACTTGCTGTCAAACAACTTCTGTAAAAAACTGTGTTTTTTTCTGTACAGCTTCTCTCCGAAACAGTACAAATACACCGCTCAACTTGCAAAATCCAGGATCTGCAAGGAAAAGTATCAGTGCTGAGAAGTAATCAACGGTCAAATCTTTTCCTCATGGACTTCAGGAGCATGACAGAAGAAAATTACAGTAATGCTCACAGCATGAAAAACAGCTGCATTAAAATTCCACAGTTAGGTCTCTCTCTCCTATCATTCATCTGGCAATTTTTTACAGAAGTTCCCTTCTCAAGGCTGGGCTGAGAATGATGCCAGGCTGAGACACTTTCACCTCCTGCATAAAAGACAGTTTATTTCTTGTCTCACAGAATAATGATAGTATGTTCACTTGGGTCACAAACAGTTGAAAAAGCTGGTAAACCAGTAACATGGTATTTTTAAAGCCTGTACAAGGAAAAACACTGCCTGTCTTTCACATTTAACTCTGGCAAAGATAAAGGAAGGCCCAATCTTAGTTTCTGATCCAAAGTACTAATTTAAGGCTGTAGGCCTTTGGACAAAAAAATTGTACTGACAAATTCATAGGAATTTATGCTGTGCAATCACCCTTCCACTGTGTTCTTTTCCCCTTTTTATCAATGGCAAACAGAGCTGGTTTTTAAATATTGTACTCAGATGGACTGCTGCCATCAATACAGTATCTGTTCTCTGCATATACACATTTTCACATGCTTAAGAGCACACAAACAGCACATGGTACTGCTTTACCTCTTCTTTCAGATACCAGCCTCTCTCGCATGGCTCCTCTTAACATGGTTAAAATCTTAGACATGAGCTCA
Organism: Chionis minor; assembly: GCA_013398295.1. NCBI lineage: Eukaryota > Metazoa > Chordata > Aves > Charadriiformes > Chionidae > Chionis > Chionis minor. Next base: position 136,831 of record VZSF01001513.1, read on the forward strand.
AAAAGAAAAGACACACCTGTGCACAAACGCAGTAATACCATAGTCTACACCCACACCTTCTTCCTCAGTCTGTCTGAAGGACTCTCATTTCTCATATTTACAGTATTTTAAATTGACTGTGTGCCTGCAAAAAAAAAAAAAAAGAAAAGGCTGTTGAAATTCTGACAACTGTTTCATCTTCCTTTCCTTCCCTCCCAGTATCATACATCTTCCCTTTCACAACAATTACTGCTTTGTTAGGCTTGAGAGTTTGAAAAGAAAAAGTCATCTTAATAGATCGCTTTTTTAGCCTGTCCTACCACCTATGACTTTCTGACTACCAGCACTTCCACATATAATGGGTTAAAGCAACATTTTCCTGCCATGATGCGGTTTTCACAGTGTGGTGTTTTCAGAGTGTCTTCCAGCTGCCAGTGCTCAGCTTTCAATTGCTTTTTTGGCACTTAAACAGCTCCCACAGTCAGTCAGTTCGGGCTGTATTTGTGTGTCTGTCTCAGCTTCAATGTGGCACTTTCTGGAGGACTGGAGCAAACGCTGTTTCTTCTTGCAGTCAAGCTCTTGTGCTGGCTGGGCACGGCGGCTGCCACCAGTGCATCAGGCCTGCTGAAAGGGAAAGGGGCACTTACTTTCCCTGTGGTACTCTCGCTGCTCACAGACCGGCTCACCAAACCAGAACTCACACAATGGCTCGCACAGTCCCATTGCTCCAATTTCCTGGTAGTCTGGCTGCAAACCACTCCAAGCGCTGGGGCTCCCTGCATTTCCTCAGCGACATGGCCCTGGAGCCCAATGCCCCCACCCTGGACCCACATCCCTTCAGAGGCTGGTGTCGACAGTGTCCGCCTTGGCCTGCAGTGCAGCCTCAGAGATGGTGTCTGGTTGCCCATCGCGACAGAAGAGTACAGCTGGGTTCTTGCAGGCCCACATGGCCACCTCTCCCCCTCTCGCCGGGCTGGAGGAGGACGGGGCGCTGCCTGGGGGGCCGCTGTGCCGGTTGACATAGCGCTCCCGGACGCGGTCAGCCCGGCTCCGGGGCTCCAGCCGGTGGCCCGGGACAGAGAGGTAGGCTGCCACGTTGTTCCTAGTCCTGTAGCCACCCTCGCGGCTGCGCCGCAGCAGCACGGAGATGTTGGGGTTGCGGGCGGCGTAGATGAGGGGGTTGATGGCACCATTGGCCCAGGCCATCCCGCTGGCTACGGCATCCATGGTGGGCGAGAAGGGCAGGTGGCCGGCAGCGGCGGCCAGCCCCAGGATGCAGTAGGGCCCCCAGCAGCAGATGATGGAGACGATCATGATGAGGACGGTGGTGGCCGTGCGCATCTCCCCGTAGGCCCGCAGCAGGTGCCCGTAGGTGGTGAGGGGCCGCACGCGGCTCTCGGCCAGCCGCACAGCCCGGCAGATGTTGTAGTGGCAGAAGCACATGAGGGCGAAGGGCAGGAGGTAGCAGAGCACGATGAGGGCCGCGCCGTAGGGCGGCCCCAGCCGGGAGGAGCCCCAGGGCAGCACGTAGACACAGCGGTAGGCCCCGGGCCGGGCCTCCTGCCGCCCCTCGCCTGCCAGCCCGTACCAGGGTCCGGCCAGGGCCAGGGCGGCCAGCCAGACGGCGGCCAGGAGCTGGGCAGCGCGGCGGCGGCCCATCTTGTGTCGGGGCTGGCGGACGATGGCGCAGTAGCGGTCAAAGGAGAGAAGGGCCATGGTGAGGGTGGCAGCGATGCCCAGCCCAGCGTGGAGGGCGGCGCTGGCCAGGCAGAGGCGCTGCCCGAAGAGCCAGACGCCGGGCGGGCGGCTGAGCAGGCTGAGGAAGGCCAAGGGCAGGCAGAGCAGGGCGCCCAGCAGCTCCGACAGCGACAGCGACAGCACGAAGGCGTTGGTGACCGTGCGGAGCTGCCGGTGCCGGGCGATCACCAGCACCACCGCCCCGTTGCCCAGCGCCGAGAGGGCGAAGATGAGCAGCAGCGCCAGCGCCTGCGAGGCCAGCGCCGCCGCCGACCACCCCGCCGCCGCCGCC